>CAWUFW010015560.1:0-355623 GCA_963921515.1 Calotriton arnoldi | reverse complement strand
CAATTTCCTGACTATGAGGGCCACACATATGCGTATCAGAGGAGAAGTGGGCATGTCACAAATGAGGGACATGGGTCCTGGACCACATGACTGAGGTACTGTGGAAGTTTAACCAGGCCAGAGGAGGGCACATAGCATGTCAGACAAAGTGCACAGTGCAGTCATGGACTCACCCCTCCTTGCTGCTGTCTGGCCTTCAGCTGCCCATCCAGGTCAGGGAAGACCACCGCCAGGATCCGGAGCATGTGGGGGTCAGGGTCCGGTGTCCGCCCCTCCTGCGAGGAGGCGACAGCTTCAGCTGGACCCTTGCGATCCTCCGGGTCCAGCCACGAAGGTCCTGCCACCTCTTCTGGCAGTTGCGGATCCTGTGCCTGTAGACCCCCACGGATCTTACTTCCCAGGCGATGGTCAGCCAGATTTCCTGCTTCTGGTGGGCATCAACCTGTGAGGATGACAAAGTGAAAAGGCCATTACTACACATGCAACATATACGTGCATCACACAGTTGGATATACATGTCTCAATCACAGGGGCATATGATGTTCACAGGCAGTGCAACAATGGCTATGAACAGTTTGCCAGCATTTACTACATGGTATCATTGCATGGGAAGTAAACCTAGTTGGAATGCACTGTTACTGCACTGTACCAGTTCAGTGCATGTAACTACACACTTTGGGGTGTGACAACTACTCAGTGAGCATGCTAGCCAGTGGTGTGCACACTGAAAGTCCTGCTAGTCAGACAACATGCACAATTAGTAAGGCAGTGGACAGCACACTCACCTGCTCCCCTGGTTTCCCATACAGCTTGCTGTACTGTGGAAGGAGGCTGTCCAGCAGGGCCTGGTTCTCCTCAAGGCTGAAGGCTGGGGCTCTCTCCACATTACGTGCCATTGCAGGAGCCAGAGGATGCATAAACAGCAGCAGTGTTGGTGGCAGATCTCGTCCTGGAGCATGTAGTGCAGGCAAGTGAGCTCTCAGGGGAACAGCCAGCATTATATGTGTGCTGCAGAGGCAGATACTGTCCCATGTGTCCAAAGTGATAGGTCCAAGTCGTTTGCATCTTCTGAATCTGACCAATCCATGGAATAGCAGCACTAATACACGCCCACAGCATCCTTCAAATCTTCAACTTCATGACACCCATGATTTTGCAACATTGTTGTGGCTGGCCAACTGAATTCACTGCATCAGACTCGTTGGAGCTTCGAAAACGCGTCCGTTGCCATGCCAGGCCCCAGCCAATGTGTGCGCACCGTTCGGTCCATTGCTGTACAACGCGTATTTCGGGATACAACGCGTACCCGCACACATCATATGCAATGGGCCGGCCGGGCACACCGATCGGTCCATTGCTGTACAACGCGTATTTCGGGATACAACGCGTGCCCGCACACATCATATGCAATGGGCCGGCCGGGCACACCGATCGGTCCATTGCTGTACAACGCGATGTACCCGCTCACAACAGATGCAATGGGCCGGCCGGGCACACCGATCGGTCCATTGCTGTACAACGCGTATTTCGGGATACAACGCGTACCCGCTCACAACAGATGCAATGGGCCGGCCGGGCACAGCGATCGGTCCATTGCTGTACAACGCGTATTTCGGGATACAACGCGTACCCGCACACATCATATGCAATGGGCCGGCCAGGCACACCGATCGGTCCATTGCTGTACAACGCGTACCTGTACAGGTCAGTCGCATATGTCACCATGCTTGTCACTGGTGAACGTATGCCAGCCACATATACCTGCCAGAGACCCAGGGGCACACCTACAACACCACACCCAGTCCACACTGTTTCCTGAGGCATGTAAGGCTGCATTTCCTTCTCTGTGTATGGGGGTTAACATGTGGTTTCTGTGGTGGCACTTGTGGGCAGCCACACCCAGGCTGTGCATGTGTTCATGGGGACAGGGTCCTTGGTGTGTTGTGCACATGACCACTGTGATGTGCAACAGTTCATTTTGGAGCATGTGGCATGGTCACATTTCCAGGTTGTGTATGTGTATGACATGTCACATACCCCCAGAGTCCCATGTGGGAAGGCATGTACGTCACAGGATGACCCATTGCCACAATAGTGATGTCCCTCCACAGTCTGTGTGCATGTTGTGTTTCCGATGTCACTGATTCCATGTGCACGATGGGAGACAGTCTCCACATCAACGTTGTTTGTGCATGGACTTTGATGTTGTGCGTCACTGGCGTCCATGTCTGTCCTGCGGATGCGACAGGGGCCACTACCTGTGGGAGTCATGTTTGTTTTTCTGACGTGTACATGATACGCCATGTCATGCCAGTGTCCATGTGGCAAGACAGGGTCACTGGGAATCTACCTGTCAATGATCTGTGATGCCTGTGGCGCATCTGTCCAGACATGTCACTGTGGTGTGTGTGTGGAACGTGACAGCAGTAAATGGGTACTGTGACACAGCCTAATGGTTTCCCATAGCACAACCTGGTACCTGTTGTGCACACATGTTGTACTGAGAAGTTAGATGATGGCCATGTAGGTGCGAGTTATGTCCGACAGAACGGCACACACATCAAGTACTTGTGTCACGTAATGATGTATCATGTGAAATTGAGTATGGTGAATGGCACATATGTGGGGTGACTGACAATCTTTATTCCTTCAACCTATGCACTGCAGGGCTCCAGCTGTCCATAGACCATTCCCTGACCTGGCAACGATGGTGGAACGTGACAGCATCCGACGGTACCGCTTCACCAGGCAGCTGATTGAGGATTTGGCAGTGCGCTTGGCACCACATTTGCAACCTGGCCGGACGTACCCTACGGCGCTGACCCCCAAGGTGAAGGTAATGGCAGCCCTACACTTCTTTACCACCAGTACCTTTCAACACACTGTTGCGACTGCCGGTGGGATGTCACAGACTATGTTCAGCCGTGTGCTACGTGATGTTTTGGAGGCAATGTTGAGATGCCTGAACCAGTACATCTATTTCCCAACACGTCAACAACTCACTGACGTCAAGAGTGACTTCTATGCCCTGGGGAGGATGCCACATGTCATTGGCTCCATTGATGGGACACATGTGGCTTTGATACCACCATAGGCACATGAGCAGGCATACCGGAACCGTAAACATTACCATTCGATCAATGCTCTGGTGGTATGTTTAGCAGATATGAGCATCACACATGTGTGCGCCCGTTTCCCTGGTTCAGCACACGATGCCTACGTGATGAGGAGTAGTCGCATCCCGAGGATGATGGCACAGATGCAGAACCAGCGTGCCTGGCTTGTCGGTGTGTACTGACTTTGTACCATTGTGTGTGTTCTGATCTGTAGTATTCCACCCACTTTTCCAAATCAGCTAATGTGCACTTGTCTGTCCGTAGGTGACTCCGGATACCCCAACATGCCGTGGTTGCTGACACCCCTCAGGAACCCTGTGACACCAGCCCAGATGCGCTACAATGAGGCACATGGTCAGACCAGGAGAGTGATAGAGCGGACCTTTGGTCTCCTGAAGAGCCGCTTCCGCTGCCTGGACAAGACAGGAGGGGCCCTCCCATATGCCCCAGCAAAGGTGTGCAAGATTGTCATCGTCTGCTGCATGCTACACAACCTGGCAGTGCGGAAGGAGTTGCCTCTCATCCTGGATGACGATGACCAACGTCCGCCACCTGTGGAGGATCCTGGCCTGGACCACGATGCCAGTGATGATGATGATGATGATGGTGATGTCCGCACACAGCTCATCACCAACTTCTTCAGCTGAATGTGAGTATCCAGGGAGATGTAATGTGAATGACGTGAGTTTGCATGATATGTGTGGGTGGTGCTCTGGTGCTGTTTGAGTGTGGCCATGTGCTACTTGACTGGATGCGTGCAGCAATGTGTCCTTCCAGGTAGTCTGAACTCCCCAACAGTTTTGATATGCTAACTTGGTTTTGTGTAGTTGTCTTGTGACATGTATTGGGCATGAGTATTGCAGTACTGTCCTGTTCTACAGTGATTTTAACTGTGTGTCATGTCTGTCCTTCACAGGGTGCTTACTGAGTACTTTGGTCAACTTGGATCCCCCAACACCATGATTCAGCTTTCAGGGTGGCAGCAGTAGTTGGCCTACAAGTGATGTGCCACACACCCCTGGACTTCATATCTTCTGCACTTGTTGACTGTGTGGCCACTGCCACGTGGGTAAACCTTGCATTTGTAGTGGAAACAACATGTTGCAAATGTGTAATAAACCTGTGCTTCACTTTGGGATGTGCGTTGTCTGTGGTCACACATCTGACTGACATTTGCTTACTGCACCTGTGGGCTAGTTGACACAGACTCTGAATAGGTGTGGTGTCTGTGCATTCCACTGTATTTCCTGGCAACATCACTGTGGGCGATGAGTCCGATGGCCCTGGTGTCTGTGTTGTGTAGCCCTAGTGGTGTGTCTCCCTCATATGTGTCACGTCACCATGACTCACACGACGGTGTTGTACTTGCTGTAGCAGTTAGCATACACAGTGTAATTTAGCAGAACATCATCACCATAACAGTATCCACATTTGAATAACAACAGTGGCAAGTATGGTGTACTAGTGATTTTATTTACAGAAATGTGTGTGTGTATAGTGCACAGGATGGTGGGTGCTGTACATTGGGATTGTGATCCAAAGTTCCCAGATGAGTTGGAAGTCTTGGTAGCAGAAATGTCCTGAGTGAAGTCCACAGTCATATGATACATTAGTCCAACTTGAACTCCCCATGTCATGTGGGAAAGTAGTGTTGCATTCGACAGGGTGAAACGTTTGCACACAAAGGAGAATTTCCGGAACAGGTGTTGGCTTCCTGGGGGATGTACGTGGCCATCAACCTCTCAGTTTTCCTTCCTCGGACGACCCCTCTTCTTTGGGGGGGACCCTCACGTGCAGGCTGCGGCGGTGCAGGGGACTCTCCGCCAGAGTCCTCCTCCCTCCCTGTGGCGGTGTCAGTTGTTGCAGCACCAGATGTTGTGGGCACACAGGGAGGTGTGGCCATGTTGGTGCTAATCTGGCGGAGGCATGTCAATATGTCCCTATGCACCGCTGTGAGTTCTTGCAATGTGTCCCACTTGGACTCCATGCCCGACATGTGTGTCTCCACATGGGCCATGTGTGTCTCCACACGGGCCATGTGGGAGTCCAAGCGGGCATGATGGGCAGCCTGCTGCTGTTGTATGTCCTTGAGGATCCCCACTACCTGTCTGACCTCTCCGGTGCTATCCTGGTACGCATCAGCGATGCGTGCCAGTTGTGGGTCATCATGCAGTCCAGACCCCTCTGCAAGCAGCGACCTATGTCTACCACCCCTCCCACCACCCCTGGCGACACGTGCAGGACCTGCGGTGGCACGCACAGGTGACCCGAGGCCCACTTGGGGGTTGTTAGTGGTGTTGTCATCCGTTGCTCCACGGTGGGCCTGGGGCCCTGTGCTGTTGTCAGCGGTGGTCCTTGGTCTGTCCGTGTCGGCGGGGGTGGTCTGTATGTTGGCAGTTGTTGGAGGGGTGGGTGCAGGGGGTGCAGATGTTGGTCCAGCTGGTGCTGCATGATGACTCACACCGGAGGTGCCAGGTAGGTCTTCGCCATCCGAGGAGGGCAGAGGCTGTTCCACACCAGTGAGCTCTGTGTCCCCCGGAGCCTGGGACAGGGACTCCTCCTCGCCTGCTGCTGTGTCCCCATCATCGTCACCTGTATTTGGAAGAGACACACATTGTATGTAATGTTTCTACAGACATCAATGGTTCACACACCTGACAGTTGTGACTGTACCTCTGGATGCGGGCATGTACATTGCATTGTCCTAAGTTGTCACAGTAAGAGGTTGATATTGGTGTAGCACATTGTCATGCATACCTGGGGCATTTCAATATGAATGTTGAGGTGTGTGCATGGCCAGCATTGGTTGTATTTGGTGGACATCCGGCCATCCTTCTCCACCTGGCCCAGTTATCCCACCATGAAGCATGCCACCCTTGCAGTGGGTTCAGGTTGACTCTCAGGATGTCATTCAGTGGTGTTGTGCTGTTTGTTGGTGCACAGTTCCCAGCAGGGCCTTGTGCTCCCCACAGCAGTAGCCAGTGTCAGCCATCTTGTCAGTCCTTATCCACTCCCTGTGATGTGAGCATGGTTCAGAGTGGTGTTGATGGGCCAATTGTGAGGGTGAGCAGTATCTGTGACTCCAACTCCCATCATGCTATTGCCTACACCCCCTTCCCAGCATGCCCGTACTTCCTTCCTTTGGACTCTGCTTCCCTGTGGGGTAGTGTGCCTGTGCTGACAGGAAGGCTGACAGTGTTGTCCTTGCGTTTGTTTGGCTACAAGTCCCAGGTGTGTCCCTGTGCTTCACACAGCATTACCCAGGGTGGTGGTTCTTTGTGGGATCTTCATTTGGTATGTGAGGCATTGCATTCTCCCAGGTGGGTTATGTGGAGTTTGTGTTGAGGGGGTGTGTGAGGTGAGCTGCTTGTAACTATGGTCAGTGCTGTGAGTCCTCCTTCCCAGCCAGCCAGATATCCCACCATGCAACGTGCTTGCATTGCAGAGAGTGCAAGTTGGCTTTCAGGATGTCAGGCAGTGGTGTTGTGCTGTTTGTTGGTGCACAGTTCCCAGCAGGGCCTTGTGCTCCCCACAGCAGTAGCCAGTGTCAGCCATCTTGTCAGTCCTTATCCACTCCCTGTGATGTGAGCATGGTTCAGAGTGGTGTTGATGGGCCAATTGTGAGGGTGAGCAGTATCTGTGACTCCAACTCCCATCATGCTATTGCCTACACCCCCCTTCCCAGCATGCCCGTACTTCCTTCCTTTGGACTCTGCTTCCCTGTGGGGTAGTGTGCCTGTGCTGACAGGAAGGCTGACAGTGTTGTCCTTGCGTTTGTTTGGCTACAAGTCCCAGGTGTGTCCCTGTGCTTCACACAGCATTACCCAGGGTGGTGGTTCTTTGTGGGATCTTCATTTGGTATGTGAGGCATTGCATTCTCCCAGGTGGGTTATGTGGAGTTTGTGTTGAGGGGGTGTGTGAGGTGAGCTGCTTGTAACTATGGTCAGTGCTGTGAGTCCTCCTTCCCAGCCAGCCAGATATCCCACCATGCAACGTGCTTGCATTGCAGAGAGTGCAAGTTGGCTTTCAGGATGTCAGGCAGTGGTGTTGTGCTGTTTGTTGGTGCACAGTTCCCAGCAGGGCCTTGTGCTCCCCACAGCAGTAGCCAGTGTCAGCCATCTTGTCAGTCCTTATCCACTCCCTGTGATGTGAGCATGGTTCAGAGTGGTGTTGATGGGCCAATTGTGAGGGTGAGCAGTATCTGTGACTCCAACTCCCATCATGCTATTGCCTACACCCCCTTCCCAGCATGCCCGTACTTCCTTCCTTTGGACTCTGCTTCCCTGTGGGGTAGTGTGCCTGTGCTGACAGGAAGGCTGACAGTGTTGTCCTTGCGTTTGTTTGGCTACAAGTCCCAGGTGTGTCCCTGTGCTTCACACAGCATTACCCAGGGTGGTGGTTCTTTGTGGGATCTTCATTTGGTATGTGAGGCATTGCATTCTCCCAGGTGGGTTATGTGGAGTTTGTGTTGAGGGGGTGTGTGAGGTGAGCTGCTTGTAACTATGGTCAGTGCTGTGAGTCCTCCTTCCCAGCCAGCCAGATATCCCACCATGCAACGTGCTTGCATTGCAGAGAGTGCAAGTTGGCTTTCAGGATGTCAGGCAGTGGTGTTGTGCTGTTTGTTGGTGCACAGTTCCCAGCAGGGCCTTGTGCTCCCCACAGCAGTAGCCAGTGTCAGCCATCTTGTCAGTCCTTATCCACTCCCTGTGATGTGAGCATGGTTCAGAGTGGTGTTGATGGGCCAATTGTGAGGGTGAGCAGTATCTGTGACTACAACTCCCATCATGCTATTGGCTACACTAACTTCACCAGCATACACAGAATTCCTTCATTTAAGTGAGCTTCCCTGTGAGGTGGTGTTCTAGTGGTGGCAAAATATCAGGCAGTGTTTGTTGGTTATATTTGTGCCACTGCCTTGCTCTATTTGTTGTTAGGTTTGTACATGTCATGACACAGTTACATATCACTATGAGATGGCATGTATTGTGTTTATCTAACTGACATACACATCTTGGGATGATTATCTTTTGGTTGCTGTTGATTTGCTAGGGGTGGATGGTTTGACTGTCCCCTTGACAGTGATGTGTGTGTATTGGCACACAATATTGTGTATATTAGTTGTGTACTCACCAGGCTCTGGGATGTCTGTTAGTCCATATACGCTCACTGGTGGTAGGATGGCCCGCACCTTCTCCTCCCAGGGCCTGAGGTATACTGGTTTTGCAGGAGGGCCACTGCCGGTGTGCTGGCTCAGGAGGTAATCCTTCTTGAGTAGGTCTCTGACCCTCCTGCGCACATCATACCACCTGTTCTGGATGTCTTCCTTTGTGCGCAAACATGGTGATTGTGCGTTCACCCTGTCGACGATCCTCGCCCACATCTTGGTTTTCTGCGACATGGGGGTCTGTTGGACCAATGTGCCAAACAACTGTGGCTCTACCCTCAGGATCTCGTCTACCATGACTTCCAATTCACTATCTAGGAACTTTGGATTCTTCTTTAGGGGCATGGTGATGGGTGGTGGTGGTGGTGATTGATGTGTGTGTGTGCAAGTGAGGGTGTGTGTGTGTAGGTTTTGCTGTGTGTGTGTGAGGGTGCTATTTGTTGAGGTGCTAATGGTGTGTGGCTTTTGTGTTGGATGAGCTGTGTGTGTGTCTGTGTTTGCTGTGTGATGGTGTTCTGTGCTGGCAGGTCAGTGGGATTTGCAAAGGATCATGGTAGGGATTTGTGGGCTTTATGTAGGTGGAGTTGGGGGTGTGTCCTTGTTCCATTTGTTTCCCCCCCTGTATTTATTGGCTTTGTCATTGCTTGTTTGGCCCTTTTTTTTGTATTTTTTCATTTGTGATTATTGTGCATGTAGGAGTCGTTCTTCTGACCGAGTAGGACGTTGCAGTTGTCTCGTGCGCGCCTCTCCGAGTCGTTCCCGCTGTGTTTCAGCTCAGTTTCATATGCGGCGTACGCGTCGGTCGCGGAGTATTGTGTTTGTTCGGCTGGGTTTGGTATGCGTGTCGGTCGTACGGCTTGGGCTCCGTACGAATCGGTCTGAATTTGCACCCATTGCATCGTACTGCGCGGGTCGGAGTTCGTGGGTACGTTTCGTTCGGGTTATTTCCTGATGCGTGTCGGTCGGTTCGATTCGCGTGGTTTCCCGGCCGGATAGCTTGTTTCCGGCCGGGTCGGTCGTTCGCCTTGTGTTCCGTGCGAGTCGGTCGTGATTCCCATGCATTTCATCGTACTTCCCAGGTCGGGCAACGCCGGTACGTGTCGGTCGGACTATAATCCCGTACCGAGTCGGTCAGTATTTTTTCCGGCCCGAATCGGAATCGGCCCCCAAGTGTTTTTGTGGTGAGGTATGTTTGGTGTATAAACTTATACTGGATCAGCTTAAACCATATGTTTGAATTTATCGCTTTGGCTCCTTCATGGACTTTAATCCAATCCTTTTCTGACAAGGGTTCCCCCAGAGCCTCCTCCCATCGAGTCTGAACTGGTATGGGGTGTAACTGTTAAATCTTCTCGCAATGCCCTATATAGATGTGAAATGAAGCGTCTTTGTCACCATCGGCTCCTCCGGGATAGAAGCCCATCATTCTCTAGTAACCTGATGTATCCTCCCATATTGGAGAAATTGAATACAGCACTCTTATGTTTTTAATCAGTTGAAATGATGCCAGGGGCTAGGTCCCCTTGTTGTAATTTGGCAGCATTTAAGTTAAGCATTAGCTGAAGACAGCCTGTATTTAGAGGCTAAATTGTCCGCTTTGTGGAATCCATTTTGTATTTCTGTCAGCCATTTTGGCTGCCATGTGCTACCATGTGCTCGCCATGTGCTCTGTCCTACCTTCCTGTCAACTGCTCTTGAAATCTGCCTAGAGACAAGTTATATTTAGTTCCTCTTGCTTTGCACATGCTCAGTTGAGCTTGCAGCTGTTCCGAGTTTATAAATGTCAGGATGTGTCTACTAAAAGTAGAAACTGTTAGCTCCACCCACTTGTCGACTGTGCATTCTCTGTATGACCTTATATGTACCTAAAACCAGCATTTTTGTTAGTACCGCCTTCATTTGAGCCCCTGTGTGGGTATAAAAGGACCAGGATCCTTCCATTCAGTGTGCTACTTCATGCATTACTGAAGGGTGATGTGTGTGAATGTAGCTCCACCTCATGAGGTTTAATAAACTCTGTCTTTTCTATTTCCAGTTTCTTTGCCAACTTCTTCCTAAGTGTCTGAGGACTCTGTGCAGAGAAGGGAGAACCCCTAAGCACTGGTAGGCCTTGCTGAGGCTCACTACAACAAATTGGCGCTTCCAACGTGGGACTCATCAGCGACTCGGATGCCCGAAGGACTGGTCGCGACGAAGGATTGGAATCTCGCTTTTGGACGCGATCGCTGCCTGAGGAGACCTGAGTCTTGGCACCCACGGCGTTTTTCCTTTCTTTCTGATCTGACCATCCCGGCGGCGCCGGTCCTTGACTGAGATCTCTTCTGTTGATTCGCCGTGCAGTGACCATTTGGTCGATTTGAGAACTTGGCAGTTGGAACCTGGACACCATTTGATTGGTAAGAGCCGTTTTGCGGCACTTGCTGTTGGTTTGATGCCTTTGATTGGTAAGGTAGTTTTAGTAACACTTACTGTGGCTTTGTTTGTATGATTGGCCAATTTTGGAATCTGTTTTGTAATTATATATGTATTGCAATACATATAGGCAGGTAATGAGGAGAATTTTCTCTATTTAAAATTGTTTGAACAGCGCAACGTACGAAGAGTACCTTAAGCGCTACTTTGATTATAATACTGCATATTTTGCACTATTTTTTGGCATGCCTGTTTTCAGCACACTTCGTAGGATGTGTTGCTTTTGTAGTGGTACCAATTTGAGACTTGACTGAGCTACAACCAGCTCCCCGGAGGGGACGCCTAATAGGGATATGTATATTAAGTATGGTATTTCTTCTATAATGTACTGCACGTTATGGAATAAATATACTAGTAAAGACCCTGAGTTGCGTTGGCCTATATATGGGTCATTTGATTTGCGAAAGATTCAGTATGTGGAACAATGTATGTTTAAACACAAGACTAGGCAAGATATGTTTGATTGTGTGCGAATGTGGGAGAAAGAAGTGCGTGAGCGAATGAAGCGTGAGCAAGCCTTGATTGACAAAGAACAGCGAAAGACCATTTATGCGAAAGCATTAGAGTTAAAAAACAAGGAGATGAAAGAAATTAAAGAGAGGGAAGATAGGGAACGCCATTTACAGGTAACTGGCCAATACGCTGTTAGGCAGCCCCTTTATCCTATCCTTAATAAACCACAAGATGATTTCTTGTTATTAGATCGTTCTCCACCTCCGTATATTTTTTCTTCCGCTCCTCATGAGTCAGATGAGGACTCTTTTTCAGACCAGGACAAAGCTCGAGAAACTCGCTCCATGCTATCTGCTGAGCGTGCATCTGACATTAGATCTACTGCGCGTAAAGCCGTTCGTAGTACTACCACTGCCTCTGAACTTTTAGATAGTATAAAAGGATGGCAGGAAAGGGAGCAAATATATTTTACCGATACATTTGCTGCAGAGGTTATTGAACAATTTAGGAAGTATTCGGTAGAAATGGAGCCCGATGATGCAGCAACTGATTGTAAACAATTACGTGACGGTCTTTTTGTCTTCTCCCAGGTGGCTGACACGATCAGACGCTTGGTTAAACTGTGTGTTGAAGCAGCCCGTTTGCGAGAGGAGAAAAAGGCAGCAGAAACAGCTGCACTAGCATCTCAGATCAGCATGGCACGAACTCCTACTCCTGAAACAGATAAGAATGTTGTAATTCATGTGAAACCCATGCGGGAAGCCGCGCCTTTATATGTTCCTCCTAAAGGAACGGGTACAGAGGATGATAAGACTTCTCTTAATGCGAAAGGGTACTTTATTTATAATTGGGTTTACACTCCTTGGAATAGAGCAGATGTTATGGCCCTTAAAAATGCATTGCCTGACCCGCGAAAGAATCCAGCAGCCTTTTATGAGGAAGTTGAGGGTGCAATCAGCTCTTGTACTATGACTCTGTCTGATATTGATTTGTTTTTTGGATTAATATTACCGCCTGATATGTGGAGAACTGTGTGTAGAATAGATGATAATGCGACATTTGGAGCATTGTGGAAAGATTTAGAGCGGTTAGATGAAGATAGAGAACCTGCACAGAAACCGTGTCAGTTAATTTTAAATCTTCCGGCAGCTATATTAGTTAAGTTAAAGACGATCATTCCCCTAAGAAGATAGATTGGACAGTGCTAGCGTCTTGCAAGCAAAAGGTAGATGAATCAGTTTCCGACTTCTTCACACGTTTTGAAGAAGCATTTCACGATTTTAGTGGCCAGTCATTGACAGATGACACAGGTAGGCATCTGTTTGTCGATAAATATGTCGCAAACCTTTTGCCAGGAATAGCTAGTCGCTTAAAGGCCAGTGAGAGTTCATGGACTACATCTTCTCCGGTTTCTCTTTTAACTATGGCCCAGTATTATGAGCGGCAAGAATTAGAAGCCAAAGGTAATGAGGACAAAAAGTCTAAAGAGTTGAAAACAAAGGTTATGTTGGCTCAAGCTTATGGTCCGCCTTCTAGAGATAATGATAGAGGTGGACGTGGATCTTATGGTTCGTCCTTTCCTTCCTCTGCCCGTTCGAATTTGTCTGTTGATCAGTGTGCGTACTGCAAAAATTTGGACATTGGCTTTCTGATTGTCCAGTGCTGCGTGCTCAGCAGAATCTACGTGGTCGGGGACAAATGAGAAATCGTTCAGGATATCAAGGGCCTAGAGGAAGCGCGAATGATCGTGCTCGGTTTGATGCTAATACACGTGGGCAGAATGGGTTTAACACTTTTGATAGAAGGAACCAATATCAAATGTCTGACTATGTGCCCTCTGATTTTCAAGATTCTGCTTATGCATAGGATTGCCTAGGATGGGGTAAGGAATCAGTTGAAGTTCCAGTAGATCAGAGGGGTCCCTATGTTACAGCACATGTTTTGGGTTCTACTGATCAGTTTCTGGTTGATACAGGAGCTACTCGTAGCGCCTTGTCTAAACAATTGGTTCCAAGGGCTCCCCTGTCTGGCTTAACCATTACATCGATAGGTTTCGATGGAACACCTTCCCTTAGCCCATTGTCACAACCACTTGCATTAGATATTGATAAGTTTACTGCTCCATGTCCGTTTTTGCTTTCTCCAAACACACCAGACAATATTGTGGGTCTTGATATGCTTAAATATTTTAGGGCTACGATACGGTGTTCTCCGGAAGGAGTACGGGTTATTTTGAATGACAACTACCCTATGATTGAGAGATCTTGTATTGTTAAAGAGGACATTGCACTAGCCTCACTCCCTAGTACTTTGTGGGCTACTTCGGACACTGATGTAGGGCAAATGGTTATTCCACCAGTACATATTAGTGTCAAGGAGGGCGCTTTATTGCCAAGACTGCCTCAGTATAAAATTTCTCGAGAAGGAGAAGAAGCACTCACACGTATTGTACATGATTTAATTAAGGTGGGGGTTGTGGAAGAAGTTCCTTACAATATTTGCAATAGTCCGATTCTTCCCATTTTGAAAAAAGATACTGACACTAGGATTTATAGATTTATTATCGATTTGAGAGAAGTCAACAAGATTGTAGTACCACAGTACCCTGTAGTCTCTGACATAACGACATTGCTTACCCTGGTCCCTCCAACAGCAACTACATTTTCTGTAATTGATCTGAAGAACGCTTTCTTCTCGATTCCTATTCATCCTGATAGCCGATATTTGTTCGGTTTCACTTTGAATAATAGATCATACAGATTTTGTAGAGTTCCTCAAGGCTATACTGAGAGTCCTAGTATTTACAGTCAAGCATTGAAGAGACAGCTTGATTCCTTTACCTTGTCTAAAGGAGTGGCTCTCATACAATATGTCGATGACATCTTGTTGGCAGCCGATACACCTGAGCAGTGTGAGAAATGCACTTTGTCTTTGCTTTCTTTTCTTGCTACACACCACCATAAAGTATCACGAAAGAAATTGCAATATTGTAGACCGAAGGTGACCTATTTAGGACACCTTCTGTCTAAGGAGGGCCGTGCACTGACACCAGATCGCATTTAGACACCCCAGTACCTTCCACGCAGAAAGATGTCCGTGCATTCATTGGTCTGACTTCGTTTTGCAGGCAATGGATATTGGGTTTTTCACACATTGTTAAGCCCTTGCTAGCACTTTTGACTAAAAACACTCCGATCCCCCTTCCATGGACAGATGAATGTCAAAATGCTTTTTGTCAGTTGAGACAAGCTCTTTGCTCTGCACCAGTGTTAGGCACACCAGATTACACGAAGGCTTTTACACTCTATGTACATGAGAAAGAAGGATGTGCATTGTCAGTTTTAGTACAGACACACGGGGACAAACAGCGTCCTTGCGCATACCTTTCTGCAGTTCTTGACCCTGTTGCTCGTGCATTACCTGGGTGCTTCCGTTCAGTTGCAGCGACGGCTGTGTCCATACGTCAGAGTGAAGGAATCCAAAAGGGTAGTACAGTCCTGTTTGATCTGTTGGCAGTATAATCCTGGAAAAGGGACACGAACTCCTACAGGAGGGTTTGCTACACCAACCGCACCTTTTGAAGTTTTGCAGATGGATTACATCCAACTCGAACGCTGCAATCTGAAATATGTCCTAGTGGTGGTATGTGCCTTTAGCAAATGGATAGAGGCATACCCTACGAAGGATAATACTGCTCTCACCACAGCAAAGGTGCTTCTAAAGGAGTTTTTCCCTAGATACGGTGTTTGTAAACTTTTGTGGAGTGACAATGGACCTCATTTTATTGGGCAAGTTGTTGAGCATGTCCTGAAAGGATTAGGGATCAAACAGAAATTCCATACAGTTTTCCACTCGCAATCAGCAGGATTGGTGGAAAGGTATAACGCTACTCTAAAATCAAAGTTGGCGAAAATACTGGCTTCCACGTCTCTAAAGTGGCCAGATGCCCTACCTTTGGCATTGTTGTCCATAAGATCGGTGCCACATTCACGATCAGGTCTTACCCCCTATGAGGTGGTGCATGTCGCATCATCGGTAGCAGCTGTTGTGTATTCATACCAGATCACTCACCTTCAGTATATGACGCAATATCAAAATTGCATAAGATTGCTGCAGAAATTCATCCAGAGACTGGAACTTGGACTTTTGCTGGATGGTTTTGGACTCTTGTTTCTGCTTGGGGCTGGAAGCTACTGACTATCCTGTGTGTAATAATTGTAATATTTTTTACATGCTGTGTATGTATCCAATGTGGTCCAATGCTTTGCTCCATTTGCATTTCTGCTTGTATACCTGCCAGAGGGAACATTGCTGAAACAAAGGCCCAACAAATGTTGAATAAAGAGGTGGCCGAAATAATGTTAATAGATATACGGGATGAATATCTAGATTACCCCAGATAAACGAATGTCTTCAGCCAATGCTGAAAGGGTCGTCTGTTGTAATTTGGCAGCATTTAAGTTAAGCATTAGCTGAAGACAGCCTGTATTTAGAGGCTAAATTGTCCGCTTTGTGGAATCCATTTTGTATTTCTGTCAGCCATTTTGGCTGCCATGTGCTACCATGTGCTCGCCATGTGCTCTGTCCTACCTTCCTGTCAACTGCTCTTGAAATCTGCCTAGAGACAAGTTATATTTAGTTCCTCTTGCTTTGCACATGCTCAGTTGAGCTTGCAGCTGTTCCGAGTTTATAAATGTCAGGATGTGTCTACTAAAAGTAGAAACTGTTAGCTCCACCCACTTGTCGACTGTGCATTCTCTGTATGACCTTATATGTACCTAAAACCAGCATTTGTGTTAGTACCGCCTTCATTTGAGCCCCTGTGTGGGTATAAAAGGACCAGGATCCTTCCATTCAGTGTGCTACTTCATGCATTACTGAAGGGTGATGTGTGTGAATGTAGCTCCACCTCATGAGGTTTAATAAACTCTGTCTTTTCTATTTCCAGTTTCTTTGCCAACTTCTTCCTAAGTGTCTGAGGACTCTGTGCAGAGAAGGGAGAACCCCTAAGCACTGGTAGGCCTTGCTGAGGCTCACTACAACACCCTGTTCGTTTGAGCTCAGCTCCAATACAGTATACTTCACTGGAACTAATGAGATTGACTCCGATTATCTCTAAGGATTGCCATCATATATTGGATATAACCCAAATGAATCCCCGCTGTGGTAAATGTGGGTTTGTACCCATGGCTTCACTGGTGGCTGACTCTAAAGGGAGTGACACTCTGCAATTCCCTCAAGTGACATGTTTTTACTCTTTGTATTGTCGGTCATTAGTAAAACAAAAGTTAGAGGTGTTTGACTTTTTGATTGATCACTTGCCAGATGCAATTTTTTTTATCAGAAACATGGTTAACTGAAAGTTCAGCACTTGATGTATTGAAGGATATGCAAGTATCAGGAAAGACAGGCAAGCTCAAAGGGGTGTTGCTATCACCGTCATTTTTAAACAATCTATTCACTGTATCTTTACAGAGGTTATAATTGCAGGAAAAGAGGCAGCGTTTTCTCTCTTGCCCTTTCCAGTAGTCTCACCTTAGTTGGGCTCTTGATATATCGCCCACCGGGCCTGGCCTCAAACTTCATAACTTCTCTTGCGGATGCCCTACCATCTCGGGTCTTACGCTAGTTAAACTTTATAGTCATTGCAGATCTTAATCTCCATTTTGAGAACATGGCATGCCCTTTGGCAGCCGCATTGGTTTCCGATTTAGAGGCCCTTTAGCTAGTTCAACTGGTTAGCGCCCCTACTCATAGGTTGGGACATACGCTGGACCCTATTTTTTTTACTTTAATCAACTTAGTGGTGGATACCCCCCCACCCTCTTCTCTGGTCAGATCATTTTGCTATTTCCTTTCAAATTATCAGTCCTGGCGTCCATTCCTGGTCAGTTGATCAGGACGCGGAAATGGGCAAAAGTGAACTCTGTCGCTTTTACTCAAGCGTTGGATATGAATCACCCTATCTTAAATGAGTGTGTATATACAGCCAACTCTCAGTTAGATGAGTGGAATACGGGCACACTTGATGAAATTGCGCCGCTGGCCTCTCACACCATTAAAAGAGCCAAAACCTCAGCAGAATGGTTTAGTGATGAGTTACTCACTCTGAAAAATAGAGTAAGCACTTAGAGCGTATCTAGCGGAGAGATTTTGACCCCGCTGATAAAGTTAACTATCCCGAGGCTCTGAAGGTTTATCATAGGCACATTAGGGTCACTCGGCGCATGTTCTATGCTGGTAAAATTAAGGTGGCTCAGAATTCTTCTCGTGAACTTTTCTCAATTGTAAAGTCACTATTGTCCCTCAATCGAGTTTCTGCGACTATTCAACCATCAGTGAAACGCTGCAATGGTATCGCCCAGTTGTTCTTTGATAAAGTGGCTTCAATTTAGTCCACTTTTCCTGAGAGAGTGAGAGATTCTCCTTGCCTTAAGGTGTGGTTGAAATACTCAGATGACAATCTGGAGCTTTCCACTTTTAAACCTACCTCAGTGGAGGAACTGCACCTGTTAGTGCAAGCTGTTGAATTAGGGGCCCTTGTTGACCCTGCTTCCCCTGCAGTGCTGGAAACATGCCACCATAGTCCCACGTCTTAAGAAACCATTATTAGATCCTACTAAACTGGAAAACTTTAGGCCCATTTCATTGCTCCTATTCTTCTCTAAAGCAGCAGCAGGGGAGGCTAGCAACTGTAAAAATCGGTAGGGCATAGCACACTGTAAAATTCCCTGATGTGTTGCCTTTGTCTTCTCCCCTCTCCCGACGACGAGCCGGAAGGAAGGTGGTTAACTTCCTGCATAGGAATCCAACCAATCCTGGAGCTGCTCTCCAACCAATCCTGGAGCTGCTTTAAGCAGCTCCAGGATTGGTTGGAGTAGGCTAACCCAGCGCTCATTTTGAGGCTGGGGGTCTGTGCCTGCAATCCCTTGGCTGTTTTGCAGCACTGGGATTGCAGGCTTTGAAGTGTGCATGACAGATTGGCCGGCTGTAGACAGCCAGTCAATGTGTCATGCGCACTGAGCAGTCATCCTGCAATACACAGGAATCTGTCTGCCCTGCCCCCCCCATCATGTTTGTCCTAGCGCGGCCGGCGGCACACAGAATAATAAAATGGTAATAACCATTTTATTATTATGTGTGTACCTGCCCTGCTGAGTTCGTTGCAGGGGGGGATGACGCTCCTCCTTAACTGAGGAGCTGCAGCTGAGTGGCAGAGAAATATAAAAACTTACTGCTTTTGACATTCATTGAGGGAAAAGAACTCCTTCACAGGACCCAGTTGGGCTTTTGCCCCATTATAGTACAGAGTCTGCATTGTTGTATGCCTCTGAATCTATCCGTCAAGCTGTTGACAGAGGCGAAACTGCTGCAATCCTAATGTTGGACCGCAATGCAGCCTTCGACACCGTCTCCCACAGCCTTTTACTGGAACAGCTGTGGATTGCGGTGTCGGTCATAAGGCTCTTTGGTGGCTTGCCTCTTTTTTACAGAATTGTACCTTTCAGGTGACCCTAAAACCTTTATCACCTAAGGTTTTTCCGCTGCAGCAGGGGGCGTCTCAGGGCTCTTCTTTGAGCCCTACTTTATTCAATCTTAGTTCAATATTTACATGTGCCTCCTGGCTGATACCGAGTGTTACGGTTTTAACATCATATCATATGCTGATGATAAACAACTTATTATCACTCTGTCTCAGGATGTAGCTCTGCTGAGGTCATGTCTGTCTGAAGTGGCTGAATGGATGGATCTCAGTTGCCTGAAGCTGAATGCTGAGAAAACTGAGGTCGTTATCATCGGTAGACAGCCTTTGATTTGGTCTTCTGCTTGGTGGTCGGATGAGCTGGGGTCGTTGCCGGGCCCCAAGCCAAAAGTAAAGAATCTAGGTATCTGATTCGATGCAAAGTTATTGTTCAATAGCCAGATCACAATTCTAGCAGGAAAAGTGATTTGGGATCTTAAAAACCCTAAAAAAGATCCTTGAACTTCTCCCAGAGACCGTGAGGAAAGCAGTTGTACAGGCCCTGATTACATCTAGGCTGGACTACTGTAATGTCTTAATCAGGGAATATCACTGTCTGGATTGGCAAGTCTTCAGCGTGTTCAGAATGCAGCAGCACATTTGCTGTTAAATCATCCAAGGAAGTCTAACACCAAAGGCCCAAACTATCTGCATTCTCTTATTAAACCTTATGCCCCTAGAAGGAACCTAAGATCAGCAGGAGCTCTCCTGGCCTGTATTCCTGTGTTAAAATGAGCCCACATTGGGGGTTGCTCTTTCAGCTTTTTAGCAACCAAGATGTGTAATTCTCTCTCCCTTTTTCTCAGACAGGAAAAAACTGATTCATCCTTCTGAAAAAAACTAAAAATGTGGTTGTTCAGATTGATTTGATTGAGGCTGCTGGTTGGCTTTTGGATCTGTGTGTTGGAGCAAAACCTCATCGCGGGGACACTTTGTTGAAGTAGCCAGGTGCTTCATAAATTACTTTATCATTATTATAATACTTCCGTAATCAGAGTGAGTGTGAGAGGTAATCAGATGTGAGATTGGGTAGTAGGATGTGAGTGTGAGTGGCAGTGCAATAAACAGACTTTTTATGCTGAAAACAGTCTAACATAAGTCCATTGGACACACTGCCAATGGGAAGACACTACATACCTTGATTACCTTGATACCTGATTTCAAAAGTTTGGAAAACACTGAGAAAGCACAATGGAAATCCACAAATAATAGACACAGAAAACAGTACAGCCTAGATATAACAGACAATGATATTTCTAGCAATGAGATTAAAAAATACTAAAAAAGCCCCAACAATTTTACCTGCGATATTCTGACTTACAATAATTTAGACATCACAATATTTTAGATACAATATTTGTGTTTCACAATATTCTTTCTTTCAATGATGTATTGTTGGAGCACTGTGTCTTTATGTTTATTGGCTTTGTGTGTCAAGCGTTTGTACTAGTGTCTGTAAAGATCCACTCATATTACTCTCACAGCCTACTGTGTGTCTCCTCCCCTTTCATAATTGCCCCCACCCCCTATTACCTCTTGGTGCCTATTTTCCTCTCTTGCTTTTCCTTGGCTTCACACTACCGCTCCACATGTTTGAGGGAGATCCTGAGAACATTTTATTTACAAGTTTCTTTCTTTACCTTCTTTGATCCCTCCTTTCCCCACTCCTGTTACATTTAGAGTTTTGAGCTAGGATTAGAAATTCAAGAAGTTCTATGCAAGCAAGCAACATAACACTTTTGTTTGTGTGCATGGTTGATTGCATGCCAGGTAGTTTATGTGCATTTGTTGCTGTCGGTCTTTGTGCATCAGTGCCTGTTGGTATCTGTGCACTTGGGAAAGCTGTTGCTTTCTATATTTCTGTAGACAAAATGATATTGCCAGTTAATCTGTGTTTGTGCATACTAACATGATTTTTTTTATTTCTGTTCCAGACATTTAAGGGTCTATCCTGGAGTGGATTTTATACTACCGTGGTTATTTGAAATATGGTCCTCACCAGCCTACCAAGACGAGGAGGCCCTGCCTCTGCCCATTCTGCTGCAGACCTGTGGTCCTGTTGCAGATGGGCCATCAGTAAAAACTTTCTAATAGTAGAAGCAGCTCATGCCCTGATGTTTGAAATCTGGAGGTGCCCTTGGCCCAAAATAAGGCTAAAAATGCAAGATTGGTGGAACAATAATATTTAAACACCTTTTAATTTAGATACAATGTATGTTCAATGAAGCTGGTCAGCCTGATGTCATAGTTACTACTAGAGCAAAAGGAACAATTGATGGGCAGGGTCAAGACTGATTTGCACATGGCTGGGTCCAAACTAGGGTGGCATAGTGAGCAAAAGAATTATGGATTTAACCCAGATCTTTTGACTAGGGGTGAAGGTTTGATTAATTCAGCATTCTGTCCATCATTTGTTTGCTTAGCACTTTGCACCCTAAGTGGGATGGGTATGTCCAGGCGTGGGTCCCTTGCTCACTGTGCCACTGAATTCAAGGTAGTCTGGCTGATGAGGGGTGTTACCCCGAAACTGGTCCCAGGATGCTGGTTTCCAGTCCAGGGAGGACCTGGCTTGGCAGTTCAGGCTGGACTGTTCCCATAAGGAGCAGGGTCAAGACTGATTGCATATGGCTGGGTCCAAACTGGGGTGGTGTAGTGAGCAAAAGAACGATGGATTTAACCCAGATCTTTTGATTGGGGGTGAATGTTTGATTCATTCAGCATTCCATCCATCATTTATTTGTGTAGCACATAGTTACTACTAGGGCCCTAGCACAAAGCTTCAGGCTACTACACCAACAGGGGAGAAGAACAAAGTAGAATAGGAGAGAAACTCAAGCTACCACCAGACTGATACATGCACCAACATAGGCATGTCAGTAATGCTATATCAATGACTAGTTTATACACCACTAAGCTATTAAATAGCAAAGTACTGACAGCACAGATGCATTATTACCCAATTGGGTGCTCATTGTTGTAACATCCTTCAAAGTATGAAAGACTCAATCAACCCAATCAGAATTCCGCAATATTTGACCAGCAAGTTAAGATAGACCTTTGTCGGGAATACTCAAACCCTGAACTCTCCTACTGGGATTTCAATCTGTAACATGCTAACTAAAACATATTTCTGCAGTGGGAAGATTTACTAATTTGCTGAATTATCTTATTCTCTAAAGTGCAAACAGACCAGCAGACACCGACAAGTCCGCTCCAAGTTTCTAAAGGCCCTATTATGAGTTTTGCGGCAGGGGAGAGGGACAGCCCTGCTCCCACACTGCCAAACCCTTGTTTGAACTGCCCGCCAGATTAGGAATTTTGTCCTGTCTGGTAGGCATTCTTTGACGTTCCCAGGGCAGTGCCCCAATGGGAACGTCAAAGGCAGTACCTGCACGGCATGGACTGCTACAGTCCATGCCATGCAGTTACTGGTGTACATGCACACAGGGGGGGTGCATATTGTGCCCCCCTGTGTGGATCCACATGGCGTAAGGCACCAGGGTGCCCTGTAGGGCCCTCTTTGTTTCCTCACCACCACACTTTTCATGGGGGTCGCACTGCCATAAAAGTGTGACGGTGAGGAAACTGGCAATATGCTTGGCGGGGCCGCAGCGGCCCCATCAAGTCTATTGCGGCTTCAGAACTGCTGCGCAATCGCCAGGGAACAGCAGTTGACCCGACCGCCCTTGTCGTAATAGGGTGGTCGGGAGACCGCCACATGAGTATGGCGGTCCGTGGACCGCCAGACTCATAATAAGGTCCTATGCCACGTTATGTTTCTATAAGGAATTACCTCCTCATCAGGGGTAACAGAACTATTTTCATACAGCACATATAGCCACAGAATTGCAGGTGCAAAGCAGTGTAAGTTTCAAGTACTAATACATTCAAATTTGTGCTCCTTCCCTGGAATTCCTGTATATATATTGGTGTTTCAATGTACTTAACACATCAGCCTTTCCTGAGAGTCCATAGGGGAGCATTTCTTGAGAAGGGGTTCATAGAAGGGCAGGAGGAAAATTGTAGGTAACAAATTTTCCATCCTGTGAAATAATTATCTTTTTTTATGAAGTGGGTCTTTTATACAAGGCCACTTGGTCATAAAACATTTTTTCCAGATCTTTTTTATATTCAAGTAAATAATAATATATTTACCCTGACAATGCAGTGGTGGGTGATATAGTGGAAGGGATGAGATAATAGGTGACATAACTGACCTCGATATGGTCTCATACAATCCTTTTTTATTGACATAACTGACCTCGATATGGTCTCATACAATCCTTTTTTATTCTTGCGCAAACTTCTTTCCTGATCAGGCCTTTTTCATTGGTTTCTCGGACATTTGGTATAATCAGTGTACAAAGTGGCATTTTGGAATCTAAATACCCCAAATTTGCTCTCACATCACCCCTATTTCAATTTTACATCTCAAGCATTTATTTATTTTATTTATTTTTCTGTGAAGTACAGCATGTCATGTTTCTACAACCTCAGAGCTTTTTAAGGAAGTGAAGGAGAGAGAGGGAATAAAATATTATCACTCTTCTTAGCGCCAGGTTACCTTTTGAGGTCCCTGTTATTCCTTATAAGTTATCATACTTATGTGTATTTAATCTTCTAAAGAATTTTGAGATCAAAGAATAGTGATATTCCAAAGGAGACACACACATAACAAAGTGCCTGGTAACTTTCAACAGCATTAACCTTGAGGATATAGCGCTACTTACGGTATTGCTGCATTTCGTCTTGAATGCCCCAAACTCATCTTAGTAATACACCTACTCACATAAATTATACGAGCAACCGCCCAAGTGGGCATATCCACGATGAAAACCAAATCCTGCCCCAGTGGGCTTACATATTGTATCTTGTGGAACCTTGCAATCCAAATTTTTAGAGCATGAGCGTAATTTTTGCGTAGTTGTAAAGAAAAGCCAAAAAATAGCGACCTTGCCTCCGAGGGCTACCAGGATCAACTCGTATTTGTATATGGAAGTGAATACAAATACGGGGGCAAGGTTAATGCGGTTGAAAGTTACCAGGCACTTTGTTATGTGTGTGTCTATTCCCCTTGTCAATATGCCTGTTTGTCAATAAAGCAAGTTGACAAACGATATTGAAAGCAACACTTTGATCGGTGCTCAAAGGATACCACGTTATAGAGGTGTGTTAATATTTTTTTAAAGCATTTGCCGTTTCTGTTCTTTTTCTGAAATACGAAAATGTCATTTTATGTTTGCAGAATGACTTTGGCATCAAGAAATGTTATATTTTGTGGCGGAGTCTGTTTTCACTGTTGTCTGTATGATCACATGTTCGTTTTGAACAAAAATGGTGCACTTTCACAACATTAGTTACCCGTGAGCAAGGAGCGTGTTGCTCCGAAACGCGTAGGGTGTTGTGCCACTAACTGGATTAAATACTATTTTTCGCAAGAATTTTGCTGTTTAGATTGCTTGTTAAGGATTAAAATCTCAGTAAGAGAGGTCAAGGTTTGAGTATTCCCAACAAACCTCTAACTTTAAAAGGAATTCTGATTGAAGTGACTTGGGGCCTTAGTACGACTACGGGGGGCCATAGGACGGCCGTGGTCGCGGTGGAGGCCCGTGGATCGCAAGACTGGTGGTCCACCCACCCTTTTACGACTTGGGCAGTTGGACCGCCACAGGATCGCAGCAACCGCAGGGGATCCGTGATCCCACAGAGGTTGAGCAGCGGTCTGAGGCCGCAATATGCTGGCGGTGCCACAGAGGCACCGCCACGCATATTATGAGTTTCCTCTCTGCAACAGTTTTCGTGACGGTGAGCCGCCCATGAAAAGTGTGGCTGTGAGGAAACTGTGCAGGGCCCCCTGTTGCCTGAGGGCCAGGCGGTGCATGTAGGGGGGCACAACATAAGTATTCAACCCCTGTTCCTGCATGGCATGGACTGCACAGTACATGCCATGCAGGAACGTGCTTTGGTGCTCCCATTGCGTTGCCTTTCTAAGGCTCAGATAGGAGCCTTTGAAATGCACCATCGTGGGACCACCAAGGCACTGCCCGCCAGACCACAAATGAACTCATAATCTGGCATGCAGTGTGCGGATGAGTTTGGCAGTGTGGCAGCGGGCACTGCGGCGGCAACCAGCTGCCACATCGCCAAACTCGTAATAAGGCCCTTAGCATTTGATACTTTAAAGGATGATGCCACAGTAAACACTCAGCTGGGCAATAATGCATATGTCAGTGCTGTCGGTACTTCAATGTTTAATGGCTTAGCAGTGAACTAACTAGTCATTGATATAGCATTACTTGTCAGTTTTGCTACTGAATGTTGCTTGCTTAGGAACAACTTAACAGCACATATGGTTGAGCTATCTGATTCATATCTGATTCATGTAACAAAAGCTTCATTCAAAAAATAGATTTGTGGGATGATTTGAACAGCAGAGTATTCTGTATGTCAACTTCATTGCACAAGCGTCCTTAAAGGGACTTTGGGATTCGCTCAGTATGGGGGTGAGCTTTTGAGAAGGTAGAGTTTCAGAGCATTCTATATAATATGAGTGAATGCAGCTCTGTTTGCATTAGTGCATACAACAGTTCCAAGATGATGTTTCTATTTACTGTGCAGTTTACATTAAATTTTTGCTTTTCAATGTCATTCCTTTTACTAAACATCACCTACGTTCCTACAAGTTTTTAATTATCCATTGACTGATTCCCTTCACTTACAATATCACAAGTTTCATTAGCAGCATAACGGGCATGTGGTTCTGTTTACATCACATTGATCCCTTGGTAGGTAGAGTGGTATTCTAGTTTGCATCATTATCATTCTGTGAGGAGTACTGTTGTCTTGAAAAGTTAGAAACTCTATACTAGACAGGGATGGCATTCATAATCAGAACTTCAGATATGTGCCTTGAAGGTTTTCAGCAGTTTTTGGAAGACTGGAAGGAGGGTGCATTTTCTAATGTTGACTGAAATTAATTTTCAGATCTTTTGGGGCTGTCCTGAGAAAGATCGGAAAAATAAGTTTCTGTTTTGTGATGAGCGGAGTGTTAAATAGGAGTTGGTTCTGGTTCTAAGTGACGTGGATCCTTCTGAGAACTTTCTTTTTTTTATCTACACAATAGCGACTTTGCTTTGTAGATTAAACAAGTTATTTTGAATGACCGACAACCTCCCTAAGAAAAGCAACCAATTTTGACTTTATATAGGGCAGGAGTGATATACCATGTTTTTATGGTCTGGCTTGACAGCGCACCTGTCGCCAGACAGTTATATGAGCATCACTGAACAGGGCCTTTGATTCCGCCCATAAGTTGAAAGCCAGGAGTACATGTTTTGATTGGGCAGAGGTTTTGTGCTTCCACAAAAAAGTGCTTGCCCTCCATACAGCTGTGATCATTTTGTTTATTTATCCAGCTTCCTGAGCTTGAACTTTCAGGGTCACACACATGGCATTGTAATGCTATTAAAGTGCCTTAGATAATTAAATTACTTATGATGTTTCTCTGGAAGCAGCACCAATGGGAGGAGGGCAGACATTAACCTACATGGATGTTTAGGTCTGACTTGAAAGTGCAACTGTCACCCGACTATTTACCCTACACCTATATTATGCTACAGATCTTTGTTTCCGCACAAATACATATCCATTTCCATGCTATCTTCTTGTAATGCTTCACATTACCATACAACATTTCTGTAAAGCCAGACCTATTAGCATTAGAAATGCTTGATGTGTTAGTTAACAAGCCAGCTACTGCCCAGTTGGTTGTTTCCAATCACATTCCTGTTGCTTACTGCGTTCAGCAATCTTGAGTTGTTTGTGTTTCCAAACGCTTTCAGTGCCATTATGGACCTTGTTTCTTGAAAGGGGCTTGTCAATGATTGTTTTTTTTATCAAAAATAGTGCTAAAAACTTATAATTCGACAAGTCACACTAAGGAACTTTGCTCGGGAGAGCACTTCTCTTATGTTAACAAATGGTCATTCTTTGAGTAATGCTGGGCGTATGCAATAAATCCGATTCCAAGGGATCTTCATGTCCTACCATCAGTCATGTCTACTTGGACTTCGTGTTGGACTTTTCTAAGGAACCTCATTTGTTTGATGTTGGTGTATGCACTCTCGGCACCCTTACCTTACTGATTTTGTGTCAGTTATTCTTCTTGTTTTCTTCACTCTCCTGCAAAGTACCACTTTTGTTACGAATGCTCCCATCACCTTCGCCTGCTCCTCTTACTTTCCATGCCCCAATAGCATGCTGCATGCTACCTCACTCTCTGCACTTTCATTAGGGTAGAGACGCAGTTTGGGGCCTATTGGATGATGGGGAGTTGGAAGGACCTTGGGAGGTTCGCCTATTTTGACTGCATTACTACAGAAGCATAGCAGGCTTGTTTGGGTAGGTTTTGAAGGACCAGCATGTTTCGTCTTCTTTCTTTCTCACTTCAAAGTAGTATTAGGAGGTTGTAGCTTTAGCTTTTGTTCACTAATATTCGCGTTCATTTCTTTGGAGAACAGTACATCAAAATGCATTAACAGTCAACAAAAGAGCTATCTTTCCTGCACACGTTGACTGTATGCTTGTCTTTGACCCTAAACAGCGCTCTGCCTTGTGGCTAGATTCGAGCTATAGAAATGCCTCATATGTAGGCACACTTTCTCTTGATGCCTGACCCTTTGTTCCACTTCTTCCTTTGCATTTTTATACCAGATTCCAGATTTCTTTCCACCAGGAGGTACTACCATCCTTTTAGCTCCCATTTTACTTTTGGCTCCTTCTTTGGGCACACTTGGATGGAATTCGTTTATTCGATGCCCTTGCCTTATTACAGGCTACCCTTGCTGCAATCATGACTCCCTCATGCTGCTTGCACTCCTACATAATGTTCTTACCTTTTTTTAAATGGACTGTATCCATGAGTTCTTCAAAAACTGCTGTGGAATTATTAATTATCTAAGTTGATGCGTTCTGGCGTTAATCATTTCATTATGAGTTCTGTGGAGGGCATGCCTTGCTACTCCATGTTGTTTTACTGTGCAGTGTTCTGATAGGATCTCGGTTGATAGGCGCTCTGCAAAAATAAATAAGGCTAGACCCCAGTTTCCCTGCTTTATTAGTACCCATCTCCAGGAATACTGAAATGGTTGTAAAGCTATGGGGCAGCTTATAGGCAGGTCTTACTTAGCATGTGCCTGTGTAGGGATATTCGTTCAAGTGCAGTGAGAATAAATGACTTCAGCATGGTGGAGAATGGTTGTGGTACTGGAGCGCTGATACTATTAGAATTTTAACATCACCCATCATCATCTTCTCCTTCAGTGGTCGGTATCCGAAGCTCAGAGCCGAGTTGGGCTCAGTCACCCTCATCATCTCACTCACAGCTTCAAATCAGTGGCATTAATTTAATTTGAGTCCACTTCGAAGCCTGCGAGATGGGTTTACCATAGAGTTCTCCATTTTCTCTTCTGGTGTTCAATTACTATCTCCATCTCCCTTCTGATTTGCTACACACTTATGTACAATATTTATGGTTTATGAAACTGAGACCATTTTTAGGTTTTTAACTAGAGCAAGTGTACCATCAGCTGTCATTAAACTAACTCTTGCTGATCTTTTCAAAGGGATAGCTATGAATTTTCTCAATCCAACCATACCAGATTATCATGTCAAGGGAGGGCTCTGTTATTGATGCCATTTATTGGACTCCGATTTCAGCTGTGCCTAAATGTTATTTTTTTTTCAACTAAGACAGCACAGGCAGATTCTTCCCTATTCATTCTTTCACATTGTTTTACAGCAGTGAATGCCTTTAGGTAGAAAGGTGTAAGAAATTGGGTAGTTAGTCGAGGGGGGGTTATTAGTTGAGGGGGTGACTACCTAGCCCTGGAAGCCATGGCACAGAGTAGACAGGCTTACGTAGAGCAATTTAAGCAGAATCAAAACACAACACAATAAAAATCCCCGGAAAAATGTGAAAAGTAGAGTATATTTTAATAAATAAATATATAATAAATAAAATGACATTCAAACGACAAAGATCTAGGGAAACTGGCAATATGAATTTTTTAAGTTTAAAATAAAAATAGCACCAAAAACATTGAGCACCAACCACAGTCAACTGTCACAGTAGATCAGGACCTAGGCATGATTAAGGCCGACCGTGATAGAGTGCAGGTTTGATACAGAAACCAGGTTTGACCTGGTTGGAGGTTTTACCTTGGCAATTAGTCTCCAAAATTGAAGTCAAAAATCTTCAGCAGGGCAAGGCAGAAGGCTGTAGCGGAAGAGGGCTCCAAAAGATTGGATAGTTGTTGAACAAGGTCCTGGTGAAGCCGTTGATTTTGGTGGAAAAGCTCTGAGCGGGAGAAATATGGATTTTGCACCCAAGGAAGTCCTCTTGTCGGTCAACTAATTTTGGCAGCTTTGCCCAGTCAAGATTTCTGTGTTCGCACTTAGTCACTTTTTTGGTGATCAGAATTCTTCAGTGGAGCAAGGCTGCAGGCTGTTGCCGAAGAGGGCTCCACAAGGCCAGATAGCTTCTCAGGTTCTGCAGAACTGAATTTGCTGCTGTAAAGAAGCTCAGAACATGAGGAACTTGACACTCAACTTGACAAATTGGTCCCGGTTCTCCTGAGGTCTTCAAGTTGAAAAGGTTTCTAAGTTTCAGATTTTCAGGGGAGGTAGGAGAAGCACAGCCAGCCAGAGCCACTGGTTGCAGGACCTCAGGAACAGCACTTGGGATCAGGGCACCTTCCAGCAGTAGCCCACATCAGGGCCCAAGGCAAGTCCAGTTGGAAATGGTCAGCTGGACATGTGCAAGTCCAGTTGGAAATGGTTAGCTAGGCATGTGCAGGAAAAGGCCTCTTGTAGCTTGTTGTGTCCCTGTAGCTTGACCAGGAGTTCAGACTTATGACCAATGGAGTCTGCTTCTTTGTCCTGGGTACAAGAGGGAGCAGGTTCAGTCCTTTAGGGCTCCTTGCAGGTCACAGATAGCAGGTTCAGTCATCTTCTCATCTTCCTCAGGTCTAGTCATGTTACGAAGAGGGTGCCATAGGATGCCACATTTATGCCTGGCACTAACTTGTGGGAAGGGGTGACTCCTGGCTCCTCCCTAACCAATGGGGTAAATGTTCCCAGGGCTAACCCAACCCACCTTTGCAGCAGTTCCTGTCTGCCCTACTGCAAACAATCCCAAATGCATCTCACTCTCAAAATCCAGAATAGTGAAACCCTTCTTCCTTTGTTTAGAGTCTGTGTGCCCACCCAGAGGTGTGGCCAGGTTAATGAGCAGCCCCTCCCCTGTGGTTACTCCAACCCAGTTCTGGGAACATAGCTCTTACCACTGGGTTTGGTGCCTGCCTGACTGGGGGAACAAAGGAAGTAGGCTGCCTAAGAGTCTGCCTGTGCCAGAGGAGGCCTCTTAAAATATTAAGTTTCTTGGTCCACCACAGCAGGCCTTCCTGCTAGAGGAACAAAAACAACTCCCCACACCTTGCCTTTGTCTCTGCTCCGGGAGCAGTTTTTAAACCTCATTGAGGCCTATTCACCAGCTGGATGACAGTTGGAGAATCAATGTAAATTAGCCTATAGGAGTTTGAGTAAGGGAAAATATAACTTTCTAAAAGTTACTTTTCCATAATATTTATTGACAATCTGATTTCGCCATTAAGTTGGGCTTTTAATAAATATTAAAAAGACTTGTTGAATAATTTTTCTAGCTGGTCTCTACCCTGAGATAACAGGATTATTAGTTATTATTGCTTCCCAGTATTTCTCTCTGAGCCAGCCAGCCTTCCTACATTGAAAACAGCTTTTGGGTGCTGGTCACTGTAAGGAAGTGTTAACTTTAAATTTCTACATATCCTACTTTTAAATACCATGCATCCTGCCTTGTAGCTTCCAAGTAACCTGACCCAATTTTGCAGCAGTTCCTATCTGCTCTACTAAAACCAATCCCACATCACCCTCACTCCTAAAATCCAAAATGTTGAAACCCTTTTCCCCTTGTGCAGAGCCTGTGTGCCCACCCAGAGGTGTGGCCAGGTTAATGAGCAGCCCCTGCTCTGTGTTTTTTTTTCAATTTACATTTTTTATTAATGCTTAGACACAAGTCTTTAAAACATAGATACATAGTGATTTATATTTACATTAGCATTAAAATTAACACTTAAACTAATATTGGGACGGCCTTAGACCAACCCCGGTTCTAGGCTTAGGTCACAAATACATGGTAGACTTCGTCAATAAAAGTAAAAAAGCCTTCCTCCCAAAATTCCTACGTTTCTAACCAATACATACTTTTAAAAATCTTGCCTTGGCAAAAGCGACATGCAAGAATTCCATGTTCAACAAACGTGCAAGTGCATTATTATGGTGATCTATACCATACTCTAAAAAATGCATTTTAAAAATGGAGCGACAAGGCCTATTGAACTGGCGACAATCAATTCAAAAATGTACATTCAAATTTTGAAATTTCAGTCTGCATGTGCAATTATTCTTCATATCCAAAAAAGATTTGAATTTCTCCACTCCAGAAACCAGACATTTAGAGCCGCACAAAATTTTAAGAGAAGTAAACGTAAATTGGCATCGGGGAAAGCATCTAAGTAAGGAAACACTCTTTTATTATCTCATGAATCTAACACATATACTGCAGAGGGTTTCATCCCCACACATTTCATATCCGCCAATCTAGACTCCCTTCTGCAGGCCATCTGTACCTCTGCTTTCGTGAGGAATGACGTCTCAGTCACCTTAATATTTTTCCCATTTTTAAGGTCCCTGCGAAGATCCCCAGTCGCTTCCTGACCTGCCCTGCCCACCTTAGCTCACTTCTTCCTATTTCGGAAGCACAAAGAACTGCTATCTTCTGAGTCTCTGAGGACCAAAGTTTATCCCAGAATCTCAGGGTTATTTTGTGCGGCAGGAAATTCCAGGCCTGTAAATCACATTCAAGTCTTATTGCTGGGCCCATCGCACTGTGGTTACTCCAAACCAGTTTGGGGGGGCATCTCTCTTCCCACTGGGTTTGGTGCCTGCCTTACTTGGGGAACAAAGGAAATAAAATAATTTTTTGGTCCACCCCAACAGGCTATCCTGCCAGAGTAACAAATACACCTCTACATACCCAGGCATTTGTGTCTACTCCGGGAGCAGTTTTCACACCTCAATGATGGCCATTCATCAGCTGGGTGACAGTTGGAGAGTCAATGTAAATTAGAGTTTAGGAGTTTCAGTAAGGGAAAAGATAACATTGTAAAAGTTACCTTTCCTTAATATTCATCAACAATCTGCATTGAGTTTGTTTTTAATAAATGTTAAATAAAGTTGTTGAATCATTTTTCCGGCTGGTCTCTGTCCGGAGATAACAGAATCAGTAGTTACTATTGCTTCCTTGCGTTTCCCTGTGGGCCAGCCAGCCTTACGACCCTGAAAATAGCTTTGGGGTGCTAGTCACTTCAAGGACGTAATATCTTTAAATTTCTATATTTAATAATTTTTTGCACCCCACCTTGTGGGCTTCCAGGCCTACACAGGGGTGCATTATTAATATTTGAAAGGAAGGTTGTGTCCTGTTAAAAGGGTTTGCTTGGATAGGTCAAATTGCGGTTTTTACCCTACTACAATCAGTCTACAACAGTAGACCTGAAGCCATGTTTGCTGTAGTGGATGGCACAAAAGGTGCTGCAGACCAGTAGTTACAAGGGATTTCGTTTACTAAACTTAATTGAATTTCTTATACACCTATTTGTTAAGTCCCAATTGGTGGCTTAATTTAGCAAAAGTCTGCACGTCTATGCAAATGTACACAAAGTCAATATTTAACAACACAATTTAAATGAAACAGTTGAAAATTCATTGGAAAACACGGGTATATCTTTCTTTCATAAATACACAATTTTAATGTGAGACAAAAATGAGAGGGGTACATTCAAAAACAGCGAGACACTATGATAGAGGGTACACAAATGAACCTACAAATCATAAGTGTGATCATCTATTCCAAGGAAATATACATAGAGGAAAAAGAAACTAAAATAGAGAACAATTACTCAGACGCCTTAGTTGTTGGGGAAATAGATGTAATAGTCGACGTTTCGGTCTGTTATGGCAATAACGTCCGTCAGACCATCTTCAGGACATACAAGTCCCTCAAACGATATTTGTTGGTTGTCACAACCCAAGGAGACTGATTGAATGATAGGGTTGGAGGAAGGGCCTTACGAATAGGTTCCGAGTTGTTAGTGACTCGTCTTCTCAAAAAGGGTCCCGTAGCTTTCGTGAGAAAATCAGGAATAATCTCACGACTTTGTTAGGGAATGTTATTAAATAGTTTCTCAGGGTTCAAGTAAGTTAGATTGAATCAAACTCCACACGAGTTGATAATGAATAGTTTTCACAAAAAGGACCTGTTAGACCTGGCACCATTGGCGTGGGTCTCCCTTCCATTTTTTGCTGTTGCCTCTTATGTTTTTGCTGGTTTTAGATGCTTTTGGGCACTGTGCCACTGCTGTTCAGTGCCACAGTGCAAGTGCTCCCTATGGTAAATTGATGTATGGATTAGTGACTCCATAATTGGCTTGTTTGGCTTACTGTCAGACCCTAGTACAGTGCACTGCGTGTGCCCAGGGCTGGTAAATCAAATGCTGCTGGTGGGCTTGCAGCACTGGTTGTGCCACCCACCGGAGCAGCTTGTAAAGTGTGTCTCAGGCCTGCCATTGCAGAGCCTGTGGGCAGTCTGGTACTGCCATGTTGACTGGGCAAGTGTACCCACTTGCCAGTCCCTAAACCTTCCCTTTTATACATATTAGTCACCCCTAAGGTAGGCCCAAGGGCAGGGTGCATTGTAGGTAAAAGGTAGGACATGCCCTGGTGTGTGCGGCATGTCCTAATAGTGAATTACAGCCATTTTCGTTTTTCACTATTGCAAGGCTACCTGTTCCCCATAGGCCAGAATGGGCAGTTAGATTATTACATCTTATAATCCTAACTGACTCAGGGAACCAGGTAGAAATTCGAGTTTAGTACGCCTGAACTCAGAATGATAAAATACATCTTTTAGTGAAGTTGGTTTTAACATTCTGTGTTTGAAAATACCACTTTTAGAAAGTAGGTATTTTCTTGCCTAACTATCCAAGCCTGCCTCTGCTAGGTTGTGTATTCCTTGTCTGGAGTTTGAGTGACAGCGGCTGGGGGCTTCCAGGAGACAGGTTGAGTCAGCACAGGGCTGAATAGAGAGATCTGCATGCAGATAGGAGGGAGGAGTTGCACCTGGGACCTGAATAGGGCTGTGCCTTTCCTCCACAATGCTGGCTCCACCTCCTGTGGTGTGTCTGATGTCCCTGGCCTACACTGTGAAAGGAAAGAAGGAGTCTTGTCAACAAAGTGCTCCAGGACTGACCAGAACTGGTTTTGGACTAGGCAAAGGCCTCTCTGCCTTCAGAGAACAAAGAGAAAAGGTGTATAAAAAGGGGACCTAGACCCCTAGGAAATTAGATCACTTCTGGGAATCAAGACGAACCTTTGCTGAGGAGAAGAACCAGGAAGCTGAAGGAGGAGACTACCCCTGTGCTGTGTGTTTGGGGGTTGGCTTGCAGTGGTTGCTTCATTGCCAAAGAAAGGAGAAAAGGACTGAGTGTGCTTTCTATCAACTTGAAGAAGAATCTCCAAGGGCTTGAACTAGAGCTTGCCTCCTGCCTGAAGTCTCAGGGATACAAGACTTCACCAACCAGCTCCCCCTGAATTCCCTTGCTGGGAATTGAAGTGCCTGCTGCTGTGCTGGGCCTTCTGAGAGACTGCGTGTCGCTGGGAGCTGGAAGCGCAACGCAACAACGAGAAGCGTGTCGCCGCTGCAGCCGCTGTCATCGCATCGCCGAGGAAGCGAGACGCCGCTGCCGCTGTCATCATCGCATCGCCGAAGCGCGGCGCATCGCCGGAGAAGCGGGACGCTGCCACAGAGGACATCGTCGCATCACCGGAGAAGCGCATCGCAGGGCCTGTCGCGGCTCCCAAGATCATCGAGTCGCCGCACGGCCGTCGGGCGTGCACGCATCGCACCAACGTTGTCGCATCGCAGCCAAGACGCCATTTTTATCGCATCGCACCGGAGAAGAGTATCGCATCGAGGTGCCATCTGTCGCATTGCACCGGAGAGCAGTAAGAAAGCGACGCATCAACTCCCCACACAGTAAGGAAGCGAGCATCAACTCCCCTGCGCAGCAGTAAGGAACCGACGCATCCACTCCCCTGAGTGTACGGAACCGACGCATCACCTTCCCTGCGACCCTTTTGTTTTCTTTGCGTTACGCATTCAAGGTACATTGAGAGTAAAGTGTCGCATCTACAACTTGAGAGAACTGAACTATTTTATAACCTTTTCAAGTCTATTTTTGAGTACAGTATTGTGGATTTTTGTTGTTTGGTCTTGTGTTAAGTCTATATAAAAATACTATTTTTATAATACCACCTGTGTGGTGTCCATCTGTAGTGTTGTCACTGTATTACTGTATGTGTTCACAAATGCTTTACACACTGCCTCTGAGATAAGCCTGCCTGCTCGTGCCAAGCTACCAAGGGGGTGAGCAGGGGTTATTTTAGGAGTGTAGCCCCTCACCCTGACTAGACGCAAGGGTCCCTATTTGTCACAGGTACCTACCTATGCCAACTAGAGACCCCCAAATCTAACATTGGTGGTCAGCGGTGAGGATTTGGACTTGCATTTGGGATTCATATACAGTGATTGGTGTACACTACTAGTGAGTGCAGACCATAACGCAACCACATACTTTTTGAGAATTTTTCCTTGGAACTTCTTTTCTATTTTTGATTCTTGAGAACTGCCAGTCTTTTTGCTACCATGAGCAAGTCAGCATCCATAGTATCTGTAGACATTGTTTTGGAAGAAGAGAGAATTGATACCTACACTGTGCCTTATCTCAAAGCTTTGTGCAAGAAATTAAAAATCTCTGTGAAAGGCCTCACCAGGAAAGAGGAATACCAGAAGGCGCTGAGGGCCTGGGTAGAATCTAGGAATGCCAGTGAGCATCCTGAGGAGCCAGTAATGGAGGCAGAGGATTTAAATGAGCAACTTGAGGAGCCAGTGGGCCCAACTGGAGGGAAAGCACCTTCAGGGGCGGGCAGCAGTGTTTCTTCCAAAGGGTTGTCCCCAGGAGAGCTGGAGGACAGAGCAAGGGAGAGGATGCATAAATTGGAGCTAGCTAGGCTCAAAATGGATGGTCAGAAAGACATAGAGAGCAAGAAAATAGAGCTTGGGATGGAATTAGAAATGAAGAAGTTAGCCTTAGAGGAAAAGAGGATGCATTTTGAGCATGAGAGAGGATTGAGGGAATTGGAACTCAAGGCCAAGAAGTTAGAGGTTCCTCCCTCTGGTGGCAGCACACCGCCAGTGCATGTAGAAGCAAGAACCTACATTCCCAAAGATGTAGTTAAAGATTACCACAAGAATGAGGATATTGGTCAGTGGTTTAGGGCTTATGAGGCTGCAATGTTGGCCCACCGGGTCCCTGAGAAGGATTGGGGAGCGGGGTTGTGGGGCCGCTTTGTTAGTGATGGGAGGGACACTTTGTTGGATTTGCCTACAGAGGAGCAGATGTCCTATACCCACATGAAGGGAGCCCTAATGTCCAGATTTGGTTTGACCCCAGAGCTATACAGACAAAGGTTTAGAAATTGCAGAAAACTGGAGTCTACCACTTGGGTGGAATATGTGTCTTTCTTTTGCAGAGCATTGGATGGTTGGGTGAAGGGTAGCAAAGTGGATAATTTTGAGGCGCTCTATGATTTGCTTGCATGGGAGCACTTGTCAAATAACTGTTTTCCAGAGCTACGCCAGCATCTTATTGATAGCAAGCTGACTAACCCTAGGAAGCTTGCTGAGGAGGCGGACCGCTGGGTGAGCACCCGGGTCCAGAAGGGTCATGTGGGAGACTTCGCCAAAGGTGGGCAGGGTCCCCAGCAGAAGAGTGGGGGGACAAGGGTAAACAGAGGGAGTTCCAGAAAGGGCCCCAAAGTAATCCCCAAGGGAACCAAGGGAAAGGTTCCCAGCCTCCCCTGAGAAGAAGGCAGTGGCCCCGACAGACAAGCCTGTTCACAAGGGGCCCAAGACCTGTTTTAAGTGTGGTCTAGTAGGCCACTGTTCTTATGATGCTAGATGTCCCTTGTATGGGGAAGACAGCACCCACTGGTGCACCACCCCGGCAGTTGGCTAGTGTAGCCCTGGGGAGGAGATGGGTGCCCAAGGTGGGTGGGGTCCCGCAGAGATGTCCCTTGTCTCTTTAGGAGACTGTGAGTTGGTCCCCAGGACCCAACTGCCTGATAACACTAAAAAATACAGGCAGTGGGTGACCATCAATGGCAAGAGGGTGGAAGCTCTTAGAGACACCGGAGCCAGTGTGACAGCTGTCAGTTGTCGGTTGATGTCTGAAGAGCAGGTAGTCCCAAACGCATTTTACCCAGTTGTTGCCGCTGACAACACAGAGAGCCACTGCAAGGTGGCACAGGTTCCCTTTGAGTGGGGGTGGGTCTCAGGGACTCTTCAAGTAGCTGTGAGGCCAGCCATGCCTGTTGAATGTCTGTTAGGTAACGATTTGGAGAGCTCCCCTTGGGCTAAGGTGGAGCGGAGAGCTCATTAGAGATGTTGGGTTTGCCTGAGTGGGCCTGCGTGACCACTCGGTCTATGGCAGCCAGTAAGGGTGTTCAAGAGGACCTGGAGCCTGAGAAAATGGCCCAGGTGCCTGCCTTAAAGAGAAGAGGTAGGGGGCCCGGGAAACCGGCCCCTGAGGTTCCCACGGCCCAGGAGGAGGCGGACCCTGAGGGGGATGCCCTGGAGCCTACTGGGGAAGAGATTGCTGAACTGGGAGACCTGCCTGAGCTGACCCATTGGCAGCAGGAAGGAGGTCCCTCCAGGGAAGAGTTCTGTGAGGAGCAGAACAAGTGCCCTTCTCTTGTGGGTTTGCGGCAGCAGGCTGCAAACCAGGCAGCAGGTGATCAGTCTGGATCACATTGGATCTACTGGGAGAATGGTCTCCTGTATAGTGAGCCTAAGGTTGCTGAGCCTGGGTCAGCCCGTGTGCTGGTGGTACCCCAGCGCTTCAGAGCCTTCCTACTGGGGCTGGCTCATGATGTGCCTTTAGCAGGACATTTGGGGCAGGACAAGACCTTTGAAAGGCTTGAAGTTGTCACCCATTTTTATTTCCCCAAATGCGCAAGAATTCAGACACTCATTGCAGGACCTGTCAGACTTGCCAGGCAAGTGGAAAGAGTGGGAGGAAGCGCAAGGCTCCTCTCCAGCCATTCCCTGTGGTCAGCACCCCCTTTGAAAGGGTCCCAAGACAGCCATGGGCAACAGGTTCATCCTGGTCTTGGTGGACCATGCCACCCGGTACCCGGAAGCCATCCCTCTCAGGACAGTGACGGCCCCCGTGGTGGGACGTGCACTGATGGGGATTTTCTCCCGCGTGGGGTTTCCCAGAGAGGTGGTGTCAGACCGAGGTACCAACTTCATTTCCAAGTATATGAAGTCCCTGTGGCAGGAGTGTGGTGTAACCTACAAGTTCACCACTCCTTACCACCCCCAAGGTAATGGGTTGGTTGAGAGATTCAACCGGACCCTCAAAGGCATGATTATGGGTCTTGAGGAACCCATGAGGCGTAAGTGGGACGTCCTCTTACCATGCCTTTTCTTTGCTTACCGTGAGGTGCCACAGAAATCTCTAGGGTTCAGTCCCTTTGAGCTTCTCTATGGACACCCAGTGAGAGGACCTTTGAGTTTGGTCAAGGAAGGCTGGGAGCAATCTCCCAGGAAACCTCCCCAGGATGTATATAGCTACATGCTGGCCTTTAGGAACCAAACTAGGCGATTCAGAAAACTCGCTGAGGCGAATCTGGAAGCCAGCCAGGAGAAGATGAAGCGGTGGTACGACCAGAATGCCACTCTGGTTGAGCTTCAGCCTGGTCAGAAAGTGTGGGTCATGGCCCCAGTGGAGCCCTGTGCGCTCCAGGATAAGTGGACCGGACCATTTGAGGTGGTGGAGCGCAAGAGTCCGGTTACCTACTTGGTGGACTTGCGGTCTCCCAGGAACCCCTTGCGGGTCCTGCATGTCAACCGCCTGAAGCCCCACTTAGAGAGGTCCGAAGTGGGCATGCTCCTAGCAACAGATGCTGGAATGGAGGAGGAGACTGAACCTCTTCCTGACCTCCTGTCTGCAACAGAGCAAGATGGGTCAGTGGATGGAGTGAACCTCTCTTCCACCCTGACCCCTGAGCAGCAGAATGACTGTCACCAGTTGCTGGGACAGTTTTCTGACCTGTTCTCCCTGATTCCCAGTGTCACTGATTGGTGCGTCCATGATGTAGACACTGGGGACAGTCCTCCTGTCAAGCACAAAACTTACAGGGTGACTGACAGGGTGAGAGCTTGCATCAAGGAGGAGGTCTCCAAGATGCTTGCGTTGGGGGTGATTGAGTCCTCTAACAGTCCTTGGGCCAGCCCAGTGGTCTTGGTCCCAAAGGCTGCCGCACCGGGTGTCTCACCAGAACTGCGGTTCTGTGTGGACTACCGAGGGCTCAATTCAGTCACCAGGACTGACGCGCACCCCATCCCCAGAGCTGATGAGCTCATTGATCGGTTAGGGGCTGCCCGGTACCTCAGCACGTTTGATTTAACGTCTGGGTACTGGCAGATCGCCTTGACTGATGGGGCAAGAGAGAGGTCAGCATTCTCCACACCAGATGGGCACTACCAATTCCGGGTTATGCCCTTTGGGATGAAGAATGCCCCTGCCACCTTTCAGAGGTTGGTCAACCAGGTGTTGGCTGGACTGGAAGAGTTCAGTGCCGCCTACCTGGATGACATTGCACTGTTCAGCGCCAGTTGGGAAGAACATCTGAGCCACCTCTGGGAAGTGTTGATGGCGCTGCGGAGAGCAGGCCTCACGATCAAGGCGAGTAAGTGCCAGATCGGGCAGGGTTCCGTGGTGTACTTGGGACACCAGGTTGGGAGCGGCCATGTGGCGCCCCTACAGCCCAAGATTGAGACCATCCTGACTTGGGAACCCCCCAAGACCCAGACAGAGGTGAGAGCCTTTTTAGGACTCACCGGGTATTATAGGAGGTTTGTCAAGGGGTATGGCAGCATTGTTGCACCCTTGACAGAGCTGACTTCCAGGAAGCAGCCCAAGAGAGTGGTTTGGACTGACACCTGTCAGAGAGCTTTTGATGCCCTGAAGACTGCCATGTGCACGGCGCCCGTGCTCCTGGCACCCAACTTCTCAAAAGAGTTTATTGTGCAAACAGACGCTTCAGAGCATGGTGTGGGGGCTGTTCTGTCACAGATTAATGAGGAGGGCCTAGACCAACCTGTAGCCTTCCTCAGTAGGAGGTTACTTCCACGGGAACAGAGGTGGAGTGCAATTGAGCGTGAGGCATTTGCTGTGGTCTGGGCACTGAAGAAGTTGAGACCATACTTGTTTGGGACTCACTTCCGGGTTCAGACAGACCACAGGCCCCTCAGATGGCTGATGCAGATGAGGGGTGAGAATCCAAAGCTGTTGAGGTGGTCCATATCCCTACAGGGGATGGACTTTACGGTGGAACACCGCCCTGGTACAGAACACGCCAATGCTGATGGTCTGTCTAGATTTTTCCGCCTTAGTGATGAGAACTCCCCGGAGGTAGGGTAGTTCTCCCCACATTTCAGCTGGAGGGGACATGTGTTAGACCTGGCACCATTGGCGTGGGTCTCCCTTCCATTTTTTGCTGTTGCCTCTTATGTTTTTGCTGGTTTTAGATGCTTTTGGGCACTTTGCCACTGCTGTTCAGTGCCACAGTGCAAGTGCTCCCTATGGTAAATTGATGTATGGATTAGTGACTCCATGATTGGCTTGTTTGGCTTACTGTCAGACCCTAGTACAGTGCACTGCGTGTGCCCAGGGCTTGTAAATCAAATGCTGCTGGTGGGCTTGCAGCACTGGTTGTGCCACCCACCGGAGCAGCTTGTAAAGTGTGTCTCAGGCCTGCCATTGCAGAGCCTGTGGGCAGTCTGGTACTGCCATGTTGACTGGGCAAGTGTACCCACTTGCCAGTCCCTAAACCTTCCCTTTTATACATATTAGTCACCCCTAAGGTAGGCCCAAGGGCAGGGTGCATTGTAGGTAAAAGGTAGGACATGCCCTGGTGTGTGTGGCATGTCCTAATAGTGAATTACAGCCATTTTCGTTTTTCACTATTGCAAGGCTACCTGTTCCCTATAGGCCAGAATGGGCAGTTAGATTATTACATCTTATAATCCTAACTGACTCAGGGAACCAGGTAGAAATTCGAGTTTAGTACGCCTGAACTCAGAATGATAAAATACATCTTTTAGTGAAGTTGGTTTTAACATTCTGTGTTTGAAAATACCACTTTTAGAAAGTAGGTATTTTCTTGCCTAACTATCCAAGCCTGCCTCTGCTAGGTTGTGTATTCCTTGTCTGGAGTTTGAGTGACAGGGGCTGGGGGCTTCCAGGAGACAGGGTGAGTCTGCACAGGGCAGAATAGAGAGATCTGCATGCAGATAGGAGGGAGGAGTTGCACCTGGGACCTGAATAGGGCTGTGCCTTTCCTCCACAATGCTGGCTCCACCTCCTGTGGTGTGTCTGATGTCCCTGGCCTACACTGTGAAAGGAAAGAAGGAGTCTTGTCAACAAAGTGCTCCAGGACTGACCAGAACTGGTTTTGGACTAGGCAAAGGCCTCTCTGCTTTCAGAGAACAAAGAGAAAAGGTGTATAAAAAGGGGACCCAGACCCCTAGGAAATTATATCACTTCTGGGAATCAAGACGAACCTTTGCTGAGGAGAAGAACCAGGAAGCTGAAGGAGGAGACTACCCCTGTGCTGTGTGTTTGGGGGTTGGCCTGCAGTGGTTGCTTCATTGCCAAAGAAAGGAGAAAAGGACTGAGTGTGCTTTCTATCAACTTGAAGAAGAATCTCCAAGGGCTTGATCTAGAGCTTGCCTCCTGCCTGAAGTCTCAGGGATACAAGACTTCACCAACCAGCTCCCCCCTGAATTCCCTTGCTGGGAATTGAAGTGCCTGCTGCTGTGCTGGGCCTTCTGAGAGACTGTGTGTCGCTGGGAGCTGGAAGCGCGACGCAACAACGAGAAGCGTGTCGCCGCTGCAGCCGCTGTCATCGCATCGCCGAGGAAGCGAGACGCCGCTGCCGCTGTCATCATCGCATCGCCGAAGCGCGGCGCATCGCCGGAGAAGTGGGGCGCTGCCACAGAGGACATCGTCGCATCACCGGAGAAGCGCGTCGCAGGGCCTGTCGCGGCTCCCAAGATCATCGAGTCGCTGCACGGCCGTCGGGCGTGCACGCATCGCACCAACGTTGTCGCATCGCAGCCAAGACGCCATTTTTATCGCATCGCACCGGAGAAGAGTATCGCATCGAGGTGCCATCTGTCGCATCGCACCGGAGAGCAGTAAGAAACTGACGCATCAACTCCCCACACAGTAAGGAAGCGAGCATCAACTCCCCTGCGCAGCAGTAAGGAACCGACGCATCCACTCCCCTGAGTGTTCGGAACCGACGCATCACCTTCGCTGCGACCCTTTTGTTTTCTTTGCGTTACGCATTCAAGGTACATTGAGAGTAAAGTGTCGCATCTACAACTTGAGAGAACTGAACTATTTTATAACCTTTTCAAGTCTATTTTTGAGTACAGTATTGTGGATTTTTGTCGTTTGGTCTTGTGTTAAGTCTATATAAAAATACTATTTTTATAATACAACCTGTGTGGTGTCCATCTGTAGTGTTGTCACTGTATTACTGTATGTGTTCACAAATGCTTTACACACTGCCTCTGAGATAAGCCTGCCTGCTCGTGCCAAGCTACCAAGGGGGTGAGCAGGGGTTATTTTAGGAGTGAAGCCCCTCACCCTGACTAGACGCAAGGGTCCCTATTTGTCACAGGTACCTACCTATGCCAACTAGAGACCCCCAAATCTAACAGGTCCCGTGTACAGCAAATTTCACGATACTGTACACGGGACCTTTTCGTGAAAACGATTCATTGTCAACCAACAAATATCGTTTGAGGGACTTGTTTTACAAACATCTGTATGTCCTGAAGATGGTCTGATGGATCGTTATTGCCATAACAGACCGAAACGTCGACTATTACATCTATTTCCCCAACAACTAAGGCGTCTGAGGAATTGTTCTCTATTTTAGTTTCTTTTTCCTCTATGTATATTTCCTTGGAATAGATGATCACACTTATGATTTGTAGGTTCATTTGTGTACACTGTATCAAAGTGTCTCGCTGTTTTTGAATGTACCCCTCTCATTTTTGTCTCACATTAAAATTGTGTATTTATGAAAGAAAGATATACCCGTGTTTTCCAATGAATTTTCAACTGTTTCATTTAAATTGTGTTGTTAAATATTGACTTTGTGTACATTTGCATAGATGTGCAGACTTTTGCAAAATTAAGCCACCAATTGGGACTTAACAAATAGGTGTATAAGAAATTCAATTAAGTTTAGTAAACAAAATCCCTTGTAGGTACCTTTACTCAAACATTTATTCATTTGCCCAAACCTTCAAGGGTATATTGGGTTTCCCACTGGGTTATTGCAGACCAGTAGTGGCAGTTATCTTCCAGCATCTGGGTACATTTTGTACCATATACCAATTAGGAGTATGCCAATTCAACCAAGTTAAAGGGGGAGCACAATCACTTTAGTACTGGTTAGCAGGGGTAATGTGCACAGAGTTCTAAAGCCAGCAAAACAGAGAGGGCAAAAATTTAGAAGGACTTCATGCTAAAGATGGTTGTTTCCTACAAAAGGGTTATATTGGCATAATGTCATACTAATCTATCCAGTAACTACATGTTAAAAATACTGATGCCTGAGTTTTATTGAGTCTGCAACAATCTGACCATTTAGCATTTTGTGTTATGTTCTCCTGACATTACATGCCTCCAGTGCAGTCGTGCATTTATTAAAAACTATTTAGATCACCTTCAACCTATAAGCCCCATGTTTTTATTGTTCCCTCATGTTTATTCTAAATTCCTGCAGGAAAATCACTCAACCCAATTCTGAGTGAGCAAGCGAATTTACCCCAAAGCATTTTCGCGCTCACTGTATTATTACAGGTGTTGTTATCACATGGAGAATTATCATGTGTTCTTTCTATTGCACTGTAACATCGCATGTGATAAGGTCATTTGTAATGAAATTAGGCAAACACAAACTGCTGTGACAACAGATTAATAGGATATATAACCCCTGAATGCCTCCCCATCCTAAATTCAGTTTATAAATGACAATAAATTGACCAGACCTTCCTTTGGGTGCCTGCAGGAGCTGAGAACAAGGATTCTGAAACTCGAAAGTGGAGCACACCATCAATGTCTATGACACTGACCATTTTTTCACTCATTGCTGTGCACTTTGGTTCCAGTCACGACTCCAGGATCCTTAGAAGCATCTGCACTATATACGCCATGGAAACACAGCACCTACTCAGGATATGGCTATTTGGGAATTATGAACCAGCCCTGTACATAAAGGCATGTGAATTAATATAGCAAAAAATGTGTTGCCAATGTCATGCAGCATAAAAATTAGCAAATGCACTGTTAAGTGATTCACAAGTGTGTGATGAACGCCTTGCTATCATTTTTTGAAAATGCCAACACTCACATAGTTTTCATTGAATACTATCCAGAAAAATATCAATGTTTATAAACATGTATATGCACATTGTAATTATCTGTATTTACATGTACCTCATCTTTGCGTAGGCTATATTTAACTCTGGCTATCCCTCTGATTCCATGGCTCATGATACCTCTTTCTGCATCAGTTCCTGCTCAGACGCATTTATAACAAGCATTGGCATAGCCAATAGGTCTCGCCTTTGGGACCTTATAAGTGTTTAGCCATGCAAGAGTTGATGCTGTTGTACCAATGATATTGTGCTGCATAACTAAATACTTATAAGGTCCCAAAGGCAAGACCTATTGGCTATGCCAATGCTTGTTTTTAGCATATTGGGGGCTCTGGGAATTCCTCCAAAGTTGGCGCTCCCACAGTGAGAGTGGACAGGAGTAGCATTTCAAAAACAGTTCTTAAATTGGGGTGGTCCGGAAACGGCTGGCGGGTGCGCTAGTAAACACAACTGGTATACGTGTCTTAGGCAGGGACTGCGGCCAGAGTTGTTCTGCACAAGTGAAGGCCCTTACCTGAGAAGCATTCAAGTATAAAAAAAATCACATAGCCGCTCTCTGGATTGACAGATAATATTTACCAGTTTGTGGGGTGGAGAACCCACGAGTTTCAAAGACTCACTAACAATGCTGAGGAGCCAAACTTGCTGAGGAACAAAGCATCTGTGCAGCGACTGCAGCGTTTCCCGGTGCCTTACTCACGTTCCCTCCTGGATTCTCATGCTGCCTCTATATTTATTGAATATAAATGTTGCACTATTGACTGCCAGGGAGTGCTGCCAAAAATCTTTTTATTGTGCGTTAAAAAACACAACGACTAACTCTTGATTCACATTCACCTAGGCGATCCATAAATAACATCTTCAGTGTAGCATTTCAGTTTGGGGAAAAAAACTACTTATTAACGTCCGGTGTGGAGGTGGACGAAGACAGCGATCGGAAACAAACCTTTGTCGGTTTCAGTTGTGTCAATACGCCATGAAATAATGTGTTTTTACTAGTTTTACAATAATAACGCTCAGCTGCATGACTTATTGTCCTCCAACTGTTTTCACATAAAAAAATATCAGCATGCAACCAGAAAACCGTGAAGGAACATGGAACCAAGTCCATATTTAGCCTAGAAAATTCAGCCTGATGTTAAAATGATAGTTTCTAGAAAGCCGATGTTTACGCCATAAACTCAGCGGCTCGTCAGAGATAGATGCAAATAATACAAGCACAAGCGTGCGCCTCGCGCGTCAGCAGAGGGAGGGGCGAAAGGAGGGGGCCAGCGCGATTCCCTTGCGGGAGCGAGCGGCAAGGCACGATAATTAATAACATATGGCGCCAGCTGCTCGCTCCCGCAAGTGAATCGACAGACGTGCATGCGTTGCCATTGGAAGCAATGCAACGCGTGCACGTTTTTGCAGGGAAAGCTGTGCCGATTACTAAAGGTCTCTTTCCTAAGCAGCGCATGCGCGCTGCGTAGGCGAGACCTAAAAAGGATTCAAGCGTTCACGCTGCACTGGTGGAGCTATGATGTGCAAACCAGAGAAGGTATGTCACATTATACTAATTTGGTGACAGAAAACACAAGTGCTCATGATGAAGAAGAAGTGAGATTATCCTACCTAATAAATATACATTGTATGTGGAATTAACAGCACAAAAATATTACGTTAATTTTACATCTACTCTAGCTGCACGATTCCCCACTTTACCTTAAATTCCCCTGTGCCCTAGCAGCTCCCTCTTAACCGCACCCTAACCTCAGCTGCCCTCTCCCGCAGCTACCCAAGCCTATCCTTATCGTAACCTAAAACACCCAATGCACCCTGAAAGCTGTGTCATAGAATCCAATCAATATGTATTAGCAAGTGGGTCCTCTGGTGTGCTCGCCAGTTGGGCAGCATGGTCTGATAGCTTCATCAGCTGGAGTAGGGAGTTCTGGGACTAATGTAAGGAGAGATTTGGACAGTGGATGACAGTGGAAGATGTAGAGCTACAAAACACTAAAAACTATGACATTTGAGACAGTGACATCTCCCCCCTCTCCAGGTGCTTGCCCGGCATTTAAAGTGCTGACACTATTTGGTCATGTCCCTCAACAATCTGTTGGCTGTTGGTCAAGTTTGAGGCTACAAGCTTGTTAATAGCACAGTATGTGACTAATTCCTGGAACTTTTGTTTATGTCTGTGGTGCTGGAAAGACCTAAACTCCTACTTCAAAAATTTCCACTACTGTGACTGCATGTTTATGCAGACATGCAGGTAGGTAACACCCTTGAGCTAGTTGGCCTTCTGTGAACCATGGGCTGCCTCATTCTCATTTACAACTCCTGGAAGTCATCCTCTATGGATGTTGGCACACAAACACCTAGTGCAGGGCCACTGGGGTGATTGGGGATCTCTGGTACACAAACGCTGTTTGTCTGTTGCTGAACAAGATTAGGAAGATCTCCTGTATCTTCCTTGAGGTAAGAGGGAGGATAGCCTCCGATGTGTCACCACGTCCTCCCCAACATTACTTTTCACTACATATATAGTGGTTGCAGCAGTGGTGGTCGCAGTGGCATACGTGGTAGCGGTGATGGGTCCAGTGGTGGTGGTGGTGGTGGCAGTGGTGGTGGCAATGGTAGTTATGAGGGCAGCTTTGGGGCCCGTTGTAGAGGGTCCAGATGCCTTCACAATTAAGAGCCTTTTCTGTCTAAAAGGTGAATGTGACCTCAGAGAGATGTGATAATTGGTTTGTACTTAATATACACTCATCACCATCAACCTGCGTTGTGTGGAATCATTACCCATTAAACATGCCTATGGGATATACCATCAATACAAGCCCACCGTCTTACCCTGGATAGTTTTACTGCCTTACTGCCCAATTTCAGTTTTTCAGTGTTAGAAGGGGAGTCTCTATAAGGTTTGGTCAGCTGACTGGTGAAACGTCCTATTTTCAGCATTGTTGTCAACATGGATATTCCTACAGGTGATACCATGCGGTATATGCTTTGTTGCAGGTGTTGGTGCAGCTCTTTGCATTTTTGCATCAACTTGGTAAAATATCGAAACCCTGACACAGCATTAGTTGACCAGAGTGACCTGAATAAAGTTAAGAGGGTTGTAGCAGCACAAAGAGCACTGACAGAGAAAGACAAAATCTTTCAGAGGTTATCAGGATACAAAAGCACTCTAGCTAAGGTCATTATTGTAAAGATATGTAAATCATTCAGCACGAGACCTTGTAGGGGTTCCTCTTTGTTAGACCTGGCATCCTTGGTGTGGTTTTCCCTGACTTTTTGCTTTCTGACCTCCTGTTTTGCTAACTTCGTTTTTGCTGGCTTTAGGATTCTGGGCACTTTACCACTGCTAACCAGTACTAAAGTGCATATGCTCTGTACTCAAAACATGGTAAAACTGGCTTATCCACAATTGGTATATTTAATTTACTTGTGAATCCCTAGTAAAGTGCACTATATGTGCCCAAGACCTGTAAATTAAATACTACTAGTGGGCCTGCAGCACTGATTGTGCCACCCACTCAGTAGCCCTTTAAACATGGCTCACTGCAGAGCCTGTGTGTGCAATTTTAAACTGCCATTTCGGCCTGGCAAGTTAACCTACTTGCCAGGCCCAAACCTTCCCTTTTATTACATATAAGTCACCTCTAAGGTAGGCCTAGGCAGCCCTACGGGCAGAGTGAAATGTATTTAAAAGGTAGGACATGCACTTTTGAGTTTTACATGTCCTGGTAGTGAAAACTGCTAAATTCATTTTTCACTACTGCAAGGCCTATCTCTCCCATAGGCTAACATTGGGATTGCCCTAAAACATCTTTTTAGTGTAATTTCCAGATGGGAAAAGATAGAGATTTGGAGGTTTGTGTCTCTGGATTCACAATTTAAAACCACAATTTATAGTGAAGATGGAATTTAAATTGTATGTCTGAAAATGCCACTTTTAGAAAGTTGGCATTTTCTTTGTTTAACCATTGCATGCCTCTGCCTGCCTCTGAATACACATCTGGGTTAAGTGACAGCTGGGCTTTGTGTATTCCCTCTAGACCGTCACACAAAGAGAGTTGGGGTGTGACATTTGCATCCTCTTGGCCCATCACCAGGCTGATGAGCCATCCTGAGGTAGACTAGGAGGGAGGAGCTAACACTTGAATAGGGCTATGCCTGTCTTCACACAAAGAGCTGCATACCCCCCTGTAGTGATGCTGGAGCCAATGCAGGGACCTTGTGATCTTCAAAGGCCTCTTTGAAGTCTCTCCCACTTCAAAGGCACATTTGGTCATAAGTACTGGACCCCTGAAACCACCAAATCACAACTTTGCTGGAACCAAGAACAATCTGCCTGGAAGAAGAGCTGTTGTGCTGTAGGAGGGACTGACATTTTTCTGATTGAATTGCTGTGTAGGCCGCTGATTGCTGTGCTGTAGGAGGGACTGCCACTTAGCTACCTGCTCTGCTGTGTTGGCCTGCTGCCTGCTGTTTCTTGCCTGGAAGTGAGAAGGACTGGACCTGTTCTCTACGTCCTTGACCCCAAGTTTCTTCGAGGACTTATTGGCTTGCCTCCTGCTCTCTGAAATCTCAGGGTCACAATAGACTTCTTGCAACTCTGCTGGTGCTGCTGAACTCTGCCATCTGTGAGTTCTACCATTGCCTGAGGTGCCCCCCTCCAGTCCTGCGCCTCAGAAGTGGATTCTGCAGCTGTTTTCTGCAAAAATCGATGCAGTGGTTCCTTTGCATCGATCGGAACTGACGTAGTGCTGATTCGACAACGACACAGATCTCGACTGCGTGGTTCGCTGATGATGAAGCGCTGATCCAGAGACGCCGCTGCAAGCCTCGACTCCGACATGGCACCGACCCTTCGACACAGTTGTGAGGCTTGACTTCAGCGCATCGACCTGACTGCGTGAATCAAAACCGACGCAGTGAAGTCCTCGATAATGATACTTGCTCTGTACAAGGTACTTTTTCATCGGATTTACCCCGGTCTAGCACGACCTCAAGTAACCTTTTAGCACTATTGACTTCTAAGCACTGGGCCCAATTCACATTGGTAAACTTAGACATTTGGTCTAAACTTAGACCAAAGGTCTAAGTTTATGGCATTGGGAATTTACAAAGGGTCTTTATGAGCACTATCTTTATGCCCCGGGTGCAGACATAAAGATAGTACTCGTAAATGCTCTTTGTGAATTCCCAAAGTCGTGAACTTAGATGTTTGGTCTAAGTTTAGACCAAAGGTCTAAGTTTGCCTTTGTGAATCGGGACCACTGTTTTGAGATTTAATCTTTAAAAATTAATATCTTGAGTTCTACTTATTGGAGTTTTGTCATTTTGGTCTTGTTTTCTTCAACTTACTCAAAATCAAATCAATTTAAGTATAGCACAAATACTTTACACATTGCCCCTTAAGTTAAGCCTGACTGCTCTGTGCCAAGCTACCAGAGGGTGAGCACAGGTTCATTTAGGTTGTGTATCTGACTTACCCTGACTAGGATTGTGATCCCTATTTGGACAGGGTCCATACCTCTGCCAACTAAAAACCCAATTTCTAACGCTCTGTTGGAAACAGATTCATCCAGTGGCCCATATAGGTCTGCATGTTTGTGTCACTGAAAGTTCACAGAGAGCACAGATGGTCAACGGAGGGTGGTGTGAGCTGTATTGGGGAGCTGGATGCAGCCTGAGGGAAACTGGAGGTCACTTAGTGTATCGTTTGACCCTCAATTGTTCCCACTACTTTAAGGGGGCAGCAGACTAGATGTATGCAGTTAAAGTCCCTGCACCTGTGCATCCCCTGGGCAAAGCTTAATCCTGACTACCTTTCTTCCTCTGCTCCTTGCGTTCCTCTTGTAAAGCCCCTTTGTGCACACCACCTTCCTGTAAAAGAATCGGAGCAACTAAGATGGAATTAAGCTGGAACAGACGTGGCAGTGAGCAATCCCTCACCCAAATGTAAGTTCTGGTCCACTCATAGTACAGCCTTTACTCAATGCAGAGGTAAGTCAGGGGAAGCGGTGGCAAAACTGGCAATGGAACTAACTGAAAATGGAAACTGGGCTCCAGGCAAGGTGCTACCAGAGGCTCTGTTGTGACTCATTATCCAAGAAATATTATTGATTTGATGGCCAGATGCAAGTGTGGTGAACACAACCCTCAGAATGACTGCAGCCTTTCATACCAAGTGAAAACTGAAATATGACATCTTACTATATCAAGTGAAGTGTAATTTGACTCACTGCATCTTTCCCAATATTTAGATAAGCTTGCAGTTGTTAATTAAAATGAATAGTATGTCCCATAATTTACCCTTGCCATTAAACAAGAGGTAGATGGTGACAAAAAGAGAATTTTTCTCTAAATCAATTTCAAAGCTAATTTTGTGGCATTACCTAAGCAATTTCACATCATAGGTTTATGTCCAATATTTTTCTGAGATGTGTTTGCTTTAGGGTTACCCAGTGACTCCATGTCACACTGACACTTTCTTTACTGTCCTGGATTTTTAACAAGCAAAACAATGCGAGCAGAGACTTCAAATCTTGTCTCAGTTTAATTGATATAACACACCAAAAAGAGTTATTTGTAAAAAGAATGCACAGAGGTGGAAATGTTGTGTGCTAGAGATATGAAGTTATGATATAACCCTATATAAGCTAACAATGTAAAATAGACTGTGAAGTAACAAATTCAGCAAAATATGAAATCAACTGTTTGAGAAATTATACTGTCGCCACCGTCCTCATTTGCTGCTGGATGTGTTAATACATTGGCACTTTGCCAGAAATGTCAATCTAAATTCAAATCAAATCAATCTTTCTTCGGATTATACAGAGAATCCATGAAAGAATAAAAGCAATAAAACATCAACACGAAAAATACATTAATAGCAACTCTCTCATATGGGACTATCATCATAAATAAATAATTAGATAAAAACATTCAGTAGATTGTATCAGAAATTACATCAGAGGTGTGATTTATAACACTTGGGATCAAAGGGTAATCTGTCTAAAGTGCAAGTGATCACAAAAGATAAAATCAAAAAGAGACATGCATATAAAAAGTCAAATAAAAACCATTCTGCAAAGGTGTCATGTGCAAACAGACACAAAGGGTAGTAATCAACATAGTGTTTCTAAGTGACTGATTGACGCCCGCTTCCTGATTGCGGACTTAATGTAAGTCAAGATTGCATAGCAAGTGATGTAAGACAAGAGCCACGGAGTATCTTTGAAGATTCTTTATTAGTATTAGCAGCAGGATGGTATCCCAAGTACAAGAGCCCCACCAGGAGCAGCCTGGCTGCTGCTCAGCCCATACTCCAACTGTCACATCTCACCACACAGGCACCCAAACATTCCATTCATCTCCATCACACCAACATTCCACACAGAACACTCACACTGGCTGAGCAGTTAGGAACCAAGGTAACAGGGAATATGCATGAATACATAAGCAAGATATAACATATCCTCCCCCTTTTAAACAGAAACTAACATTTAAAATACTAGATGGAAACAACTATTCACATGAATATACAAGTGAAGGAAAATTAGTTCAAAACCCACAGATGCAAGATTGAACAGAACATCTCGAGAAGAACTAAGCAGTAAAGAAAGCAGTGAGGATGCATAAACAAATACCTAAGAAATGCCACCCATCCTCCCCCATGTAGAAACAATGTTGTCTTACACATTACATGTAAGTAGACAGCAGACTAGACAAAACCGGACAAAACATCCCAACCAAGGGCAAGTTATGTAAGGTTTAGCTACGGGTGACACGCACCCACAGATCTCTATAGCTAATGTAAGAGAAACATGTAGACACGGGTGAACTGCCCCCGTCCAAAGATCCCTCATGTAAGGAACTGAAATGTAAGCTGTGAAAATGGGACTAGAACCCATTTGGACACCCCTCATGTGAGGGTCAGTAAATTGTAGCAATGGTACTGTAACCCATATAGTCCTCCCTCATGTAGGGGTTTGTCATGTACATCGTAGAAATGGGACTTGCACACATTTAGACATCCCACATGTAAGGGACAGTAACGTAACTTGTAGAAATGGGACTATAACCCATTTAACCAGCCCTCTTGTAAGTATGTGTGACATATAAGCTAGAAATGGGTGTAAACCACCCCCTAAGGCACTAGGAACGCCCTCATGTAAGGGGGTACCAAGGGTAACCTAAATAAAATGGGAAAATACAGCCCATAACGCAATCCCACGTGTAAGGGATATGCAAAGCTCAAAGTAGAGATGTGGCGTACATGTAATGTAAGATGTCAACATACCAACGTAGTGTAACATGTGAAAATGTAACTATACCAGATACAAATAAGTGGCAACACTCTGAACTACACACTCCAGAAAGAAATCTCGTAGACAAGAAATAGAATGTCACCACAGCAAGGACACCAACATTTTTTTAAAAGGCAGCATAGCAGAAATACAGTCAAGATACCCACACAGTGCAAACCTTGGGCCACAGTAACAACTAAAAGGTATCCAGGAACTTAGAACTCAATACGTCACTGTAACCTGAGCATACTTTTAGGAATGACAACAATGTACGTTCAAGACCTAAAATAATGGCATTACACAGCATAGCAGTAAATGGAACATCACTCAACAAACACTAGATCAACAAATATGTTTTGCTGAAACAGGATTGTATCCATTTAAGACAGCACAAGATCTCCTGTGAGCGATATCTCACAAGAATTGGCACACAACAACACTAGTCCCCAATAAAATTGAAGAGCTTAACCAGTTGAGGATAGGGTAATAAGTTCAGTCTTACAAGTATCCACAGTTAGTGAGATATACCTGCAGTAGCATGTGTCAAGCAGACGAGATGAATCTTCAACATTGGTCGTGTAAGATTTGCAAGACAGCAATATGGCTATAACATTACTACTTTCAGATGTGGGATTGGAGATGTTGCGCGCCAGCAATGAAGTCCGCTACAGCCACCACCCTTAAAGCGGCTCCCTCCAGCAGTCTCCACGGTAGACACGGATTGCCCCCAGTAGCTACCGTAAGACTTTCATAGTCTTCTTCCGAAATATACATCATGTTAATCAAGATACAGTCACCTTATAAACCTTCCCAAAAAGTCAGAACTGTAAAAGGGAGTGGACAAAATTCCTCCCAAAGACCAAAAGCTGGCTGACACTGTGCTGTAAGACGTCAGTTTTCTATAGAAACTAGCTTGCATAGCCCAGCACGCAGCGTGTCCTCGGTGGTTGCGTGCTGTCTCAACAGAAAGATGGCGTGGTGTACGAGAGGTGGCACGGGTGGCTATAGGCAAATGCGTGCACCCAACATTTGCGCAGTATGCATAGCCGACCAGGGACTCAGCGTCGCCACTGTTTGGTCGTGGGGACCTCCTCGCGCCATGGACACACGCTGAGACTAAACCATGACTGGCGGCATCGACTGTGGTGGTTTAAATGTAAGTAACTGTTGTGCCTAACAGTCATTGGAGGAACAGTGCATTTAAAAGCTCAGAAAACAGCACCATACAAATGTAAAACCAATAAAGTACTCACGGATGACCGTTCGCTGGCTCACATGCCGAGATGGTGCATAGATGCAACATTGACATTTTAGTTGACTGGTCACATGAAACTCACAAATCTATGCGTATGACGCCTCTGCCTGTTGTCTGGACACACATTTCTTTACGCTCTGTGACCTTATAAAAACTCAATTTCATGACCGTAGTGCGACACACTGCCAGTTAGATTGGCAAAGTATTTTGTAACATAGCTTTACAGGCGCAAGCTGAATCTTGTTGAGAGATAAATAGCTACAAGTTCTTGTTGTAAGCGTACACCGGACTGGTGTAGCTTGCCTTGAAAGCATAATGTCCAAATAATGTTCATATGCACAGCACGCCTAGGTTGGGGCTGTTTGATGTGAAGGACACTGGTGGGGCTGCCAGGCGTTGTGCTGCAGTTTCTCAACACACATGCAGACTCTTATAGTTTCTGTGAATATCTTCCAGTTTCTGTGAAAATCTTCCTTCTTCAAATGTACTATGCATTGTAAGCATCTGTAGTTTCTGTAAGTTTCTTCAGTTATCCAATATCCTTTTGAGAGCCAGCCTCAGTAAAACCAGTTGTAGTCTGTCCCAGATCGTCGCCAAAATTATGTTGTGATGTAAGACAAGAGCCGAGGAGTATCTTTGAAGATTCTTTATTAGACTTAGTTGCAGGATGGTATCCAAGTACAAGAGCCCCACCAGGAGCAGCCTACCTGCTGCTCAGCCCATACTCCCACTGTCAAATCTCGCCACACAGGCACCCAAACATTCCATTAATCTCCATCACAACAACATTCCACTCAGAACACTCACACTGGCTGAGAATCTAGGAACCAAGTTAACAGGGGAGATGCATGAATAGATAAGCAAGATATAACAGACACACATATAAAAAGTCAAATAAAAAACATTCTGCAGAGGTGTCATGGGCAAACAGACACAAAGGGTAGTAATCAACATAGTGTTTCTAAGTGACTGATTGACACCCGCTTCCTGATTGCGGACTTAATGTATGTCAAGATTGCAAAGCGAGTATAAGTTTCATTCAAATGGCATAACATTTTAAAGCCTCTTGGTAATGAATGAGTCTTTTCGATAAGAATAATGGAATCAATACATGTGTTCTAATGTCTTTGTAAAATTTACAAAACACCATGAAATGTATGGGGAATTGACTGGCTTTCCTGTCACATGGACACCTAGGTAACTTTTCTAACCATGCCTCTCAATTAGGGAATGCTACTAAGTAATGAAGTGTCACTAAACGTAGTCTGGTGAAATCAAATCTGTCCTGAGTATGTGTTACATTAAACAGGTACCCTTATATTCTCTGTTGCAAGGGTCCTAGGCAATATTTATCTACGGTTATCTTCACTCTTTCTCGCCAATTGTCTATCAGCCTCCCTTTTTCCCATAAAGATGGTTCTTAGTTCTTTTTTGCTATATTGCATGACACTGATGGGGGCCGTGATGCTAATATTATCGTCAATTTCCTGCAATAAGTCGTTCACATACCACATCCATGGGATTTGGTCATGGTGCTCGAGTTCGAGGCAATCCCTAATTATGTCCCTGGCAAACTTTGTGCCCATCTTACTCCAGGCACTATGTCATTTGGCCACTGTGCCAAAGTGGATAGAATCTTCTTTGTGAAGGACATCCAATTCTTTATGGGTAATATAGGTTGGGGTCGAACGTGGGACTGCCAAGAGCCTACATAGAAAGGAGTCTCCTGAATAGTCAATGTAGTACTGTTAGTCATACCCCAAACTGGTGCCCCATATGTTGCGGCTGATAGGCATTCGCTCTCGCATAGTTTTTAAATTTTGTGCCTAGTTTTTGGGCAAATCTAAATACCTCTTCAGAAGCTCTTATGAATTCGAGGTTTGCAATTTAAAGGTGTGGTCCACAATAAACTCCTTGTAAAATGCCCAGGTAGCGAAAGGTAATTTCTGCCCTGCCACGTAATGTGATTGTCCCCTCTTTCTTCCCCTTTACAGACCATGGTATAGGTTTTTCTGAGGTCAAGTTTTAAATCTTTATTCTCCATATAGGCCACAAAGTTGTCAATCAGGTGTTGTAGGCCGTTTGCAGTCCTAGACAGCAACATCACATCATCTGCGTAATGTAGGATAGGGGTGTGCCAACTCTGGGTGCATCAGCCTTTACCCTTTCCAGATCATCCACCCCATTTATGTACAATGAAAATAAAAACAGGGCGAGAACACATCCCTGTCTGATACTTCTTGTCTCTCGAAATCTTGGTGTGCATTCCCCATTTGGCCCATAGCGTACACGGGCTGTAAGGGATGCACACAAATGTTAAATGTGACAGACTACATCGTCCGGGGCTCTCATTTCTGCCAGGGTCTGCTACAGTTTTACATGATTAACTAAGTCAAATGCACTGCTAAAGTCAACAAAGCAGAGATGAATATGCCCTTGACATGCAATAGTGTATTTACTAATTGTCAAGTTTAAGTTAACGCACTGCTCCACCGTGCTGATTTCTTTTCTAAACCTGCATTGTGAGTCAGTCAACACTTGTTTTCCTAAAGCCCAGGTTTCTATCCTTTCTAATATTATACTGCTTATCAATTTGGTGGATATATATAATAAAGATATTGAACAATAGCATTTTGATCTCCCCTATCCCCCGTTTTGAAAATTGGTACTATAATGCTCTCACTCCATGTAGGTGGGAAATGGCCTTGTGCTGCTGCGTTGCAGACTTGGGTTAAAATTTCCACCCATAGTGCTGTTCGGGATTTAAAGGCATCAATTGGGACCCGATCTGGGCCTGGAGCTTTCCCATTTGCAGATTTTTCTATAGCTAGAGAGACTTCTTCTATGGATACTGGCTTTAAAGATCTAAAGACTAATAGGTGTGGATCATCCAGATATGTGAGAGTATATCTATATTATTTGTTATGTTAAAATTATTTCTAAAGCACACGCCTAACCGGAGGGTTCTGGTCGCTAGCTTTACTTGAACTGATTGTGAAAGAAGCTCAATGAAAGCCAAATAAACATGTTTTAAAGCTTTCCTAAAAGAGAGCAGATTGTTCATAGATTTGATATGCAAGGGTAAGGCATTCCATGTTTTGGATGTGCAAATGACAAATCTTTTTCCGCCCCAATTTGGGTTTGGGTTTAAAAATCTCACCGAAGTGGGCAATTCGGTCTCCCAGGGCAACTAGCCCCTCCACTTTAGGTAGGAGATTGTCCTTGAGAAACGAGAAATTAATGATTTTCCAAAACATAGTGGAATCATCATTTTCTGCCGCCTGTTCCAGGCTAGCCCATGCTTGTTCTTGAAGTTCTTTTTTCCTTGTGGCGATAGCTAGTTTATAGATCTGTCGTAACTCTATGATCTTCTCTCTATTTCTGGAAATTGTCTGTAAAACTTTTCTTAAATTCTGGTTTGCCCTCGTACAATGGTTATCAAACCACACACAGATCTTTTTAGTTTTGCTTGGGTTCTTCAAGTTAGAGAAGGGAGCATATCATTTTCCTTGATGTCGAGGTGGAACTAATTAACAACAGAATTACCTCGAAACTGCACAGAAAGCCTACTACTGGTAACATCAGTCACCCACGCCAGCTCAAATGAAGTATCCCCTAAGGAGAATTCATACAAGCCTAAAACAAATGCTGTAGTGAGAACACTTTTCAGGCAGAACAAAATAAAATGGTTTAGCGCTTCATGCAGTGAAGATCAGGGGTGGGCGGAATTTGCGTAGTCGCGTTACGCAAATCCTCGCGAAATTGCTAACAAATTCCGCGAGTTCGCGGAACTTCCGCGAAATCGCGGAATTGCTTGTGCCGTCCGTTCGCGATGTGTTTTTGCGTGCTCGCGGGGAAATATATCGCTAACTTGCCCATGCGGTCGCTAATGGGCGCGGCCATCTTGTTTTCACTTGTCCCGCCCGCTCGCGATGGTATTTCCTGTTCCGGGTCGCGTATTGCATGCTCCCGCCCGTTCGCGATAAGGGTTTCCTGTTCGGGAACGCGTATTACGTGTTCGCGACGCTTTTTGCGTGCTCGGGGGGAAATATCGCGCGAACTTGCCCATGCGGTCGCAATGGGCGCGGCCATCTTGTTTTTCACTCTATTTCTATGGTTCTGGGCCTGCTTTTCAATCCTCCCTCTATCTTTCCAATCCTTTGTTTCTGTAAACTTATTTTGGGTCTTTTTTGTTTATTATCTATCTCTCTATTTTCCTGATTCTATATTTTGAGTTTTTCTCTACTTTTTGTGTGTTTTTAACTACTTTTTCACACTTTTTCTATTACCTGCTTTTTCATTTCTTTTACTTACTTTATTTAATTCCTACCTTTTCTTTTCCGTCCCCCGCCTACCCAGAACCATGGCAAAGGGCCACAGGGCTCGAAGTCGGAGCCAGAGTCGCGACCGCCTTCCTTGCGGAAGACGGCGCCAAAGAGGGTGCAGGCACGGGCCTTATTTAATGAGGCGGAGGTGGCCGCACTGGTTTTTTTCGTTCAGCGCCACCTCCCCTTAACCCTGGCAGCAGGCGGCAGGCCTGGGTCCGGGTACGGGCTCCGGGAGCGTCGGCAGCGGTGGGGCAAGGTGCGGCGGGCAGTGTTTCGCTGCTCTGGTGTCCGGCGCACCCAGAATCAGCTGACGCACCGGTGGTCCGATATTCTGGACCGGGAGCAGGACCTGCTGGACCTGCTAGGAGTGGAGGTCCCGGGGCTTGGTGAGTAGCTATTTAATATTACTACTTTGTGTTCTTCTGCTCTGTGTTATATATTGCGAATATTTTTTTCTCCGACCAGCAAGAATGCTGCTGCTTACATTGCAGGTAAATGACGTTTAAAAATCTGTGATTGTTATGACACAGGCGCTCGACGCTACTAATCTTACTTGTTTGCAACTTTGCGCTCGCTTGGCCTGATGATTATGTAAGAGTTTACTTTAGAGAACTTAAGTGATGTAATGCTAGAGAGAGTAGTCCTTCCTTTGTCCTCGTGCCACTAAGAAGGGATAGTGGTGGATTGATAGGTTTAGTTACTTATTAGTTGGTAATTTCTAAGTTGTGTGCGTGACGCATCCTCTGTCACGTCACGGGCTGCTGAGTGATGCTTACCCCAGTCCTTAGCAGAACCTTTTGTAGTTTGTTTACTGAGTGTTAATAGGCTTATATCATCACTAGCAGAACATTAGCAGCAACCAGCCAACAATTTGGTGTATGCAAAAATGTATGCATGTGTCCTCCATCTATGCATTTTTGAGGACTAAAATAAATGGAAATGCAGACTTACTGAACAATTGGCCCGTCTGGATTGGAATCGGTGGGCTAGGTCAGGTGGTAGTTAGGCTTGCTAGACGGTCCGTGAATCTCGCAATACTACCAGTCGATCAGATAGGTCAATTTTATTGCAATTTTTGTAACCAAAAATGTTTTTGGTGCCTATTTTAAAATATTTTATATATTTCACACGAAACTTTAATTTTTGTCTCTTTCTTTATGAAATCTTACATGATCAGCAGCACCCAGGGGCAAGAAGACGGGGTCGCAGGCGGTGGGCCCACAAGATCTGGACGATGCCTCCCAGGGACAGGACCGCTCCTCTATCGAGGGCTCTGCTGCTGGCCCCAGTAAGTCCACCAGTGGTTAATATTAATAATTATATTTCCTAAACTTTTCCTGCACCTTATTTTTTCCGAACTATTATTTCGGTATCCTGATTCGCATTTTTACAAAATCTTCTTTGCTCTATACTATCTGTTTCTAAATTCTTGTTATCCCTGCCTCTAACTGCGTCTGCTATGACTCTCTGTACTACTACTATTAGTCTGTCTGTAGCCAAGCTTGCCCAGTTGCCCACTCTTTATTTCAAATATTTTAAATTAAACTCATTCACCAATAGCTATACCCATGAGTTTTGGTTGTCCTCTTCTACTACTTCTAGTCTTCTTATTCTTGAGGCTTTTTGACAATTCCCACCAAGAAAATGCCCAACCAAATTTTAGAATTTTAGATAGGATAGGACATACTACTACTGTTGTAGGGATTCTGCACATACAGAACTTTGCACAAGAAAATAGGTCGTTGGTGATGGGAGGTTGGACCTTCCTCACACCTCAATCGGAAGCCACCACAATCCCCTGACCGACTTGTTATAGTGTCTCATTACTCCGAAAGGCCCCCCACCCCCAAAATACCCAATGAGTAGACAACCCAGACAACATAACACTCCCAACCTGTGTCGCGGAAGCAATGCACACCCTTTTGCTCACTCTTGTGTAAGTCCACACCAAATACCACCGAGTCTATGTAAGTTCAAAAGGTTTCTTTTTATTTCCAACTGACAAGCTCTGTATGTTGTATAATGCAGCAGCAACAGCAAAATGTATAAGATTAAAACAATAAACATTGTTACAGTTAGACTTACAAGTTACTTACAACTAAAAGTCCATAGAAGCCAAAAGGCGAGATCATGATAACTGAACAGTGGTGGGCGAACCACCCTCCCCTTGGTAGGAATCTAGTTTATATAAAATTCTAAATGGAGATGTGAAAATTCTGGGGAGCCCTCACCTTAGAAGAACCTAGTAGTGGTGACATCATAAGCTCTGCAAAGCTCTGGTTCTTCTTATAAGTGAATCTTCCGTCTGTAATGAGAAAAATGGTGCGCGTTAGTATAGTGCAAGCATTTCTCAGTCGTGCCAAAAACTGTTTTTTTTTTTTTTATGGATAAGCAATATGGACTAACACCATAACTCCATAACAAAGTCGCTTGTTTCTCGACCTTGTACGCAGTGCTCAGACAGTAGCAGTATGAGCTCATGTGGCCTCAAAGGCGTATTTCACAACAAGCTGCGAGGTAACTTGCGCAAAAATAAAAGACAGAGCTAAAATGGTTGCATGGCTCGGGGTAACTTAGCAAAGACTAAAATGACCCTAGGGACCATATAACACTACTAGTGTCTAGTCTACTACCTGATTTATACTAGTGATGTATGTTGTATATGTATTAACTTTTTTTTCATTCATGCTAGTGAAAAATAGGGGGAGGTGTATATGGCATCTGAAAAATGTGTAATGTTTTTTCTAGGCGTACTACCGACCACCAGTACCGGGGCCAGCGGTGAAGGTGACGCGGCCGCTGAGGGTGCAGGCGATGCGGCAGTTGGAGTAGCTGCAGGGGGTGAGCCAGCAGCAGTGGCGGGCGGTGGTAAGTTATATTCCTAATCCTTACTTATTGACATTACACTCGCTGCAAGGGTGTAATGTATACTGTACTGTTGAGACTTAAGTAAGAAGTAGTTGTGAACGCCGTTTGAAGAAGACACCCTTTACTTAGCAGCATTAGCAATAGCATTAGCGACAGGAGTCTGAGAGTAACCAATGGCCTCTATCGGACTTCAACTCAGCTGTGAAATTTTTATGGAGAAGAATAAAAGTCTGATCAGATGACCTTGATGGATGGGTTGAACGAAAAGGGAAAGAAGGGTGGAAGGAGGCAGGACGGGCGAGATTTTATGTTTATGACTGGCAGAGAAGGATACGTGGCATGCATGCATAGGTGTGTGATATGAATCAGATGCATGGGTGGCGGAATGCCTGAAACTCCCCAAATGTTCGAGGCCGAGGTAGTGGGAGGATAGATACATACCACAAATGTTACGTACTGTGCTTGCTAGTGCTACTGTGCCACTATGTGTAGAATGTATTTGTCTGACTGCTTTGCTAAGAGTATATTTTACAATAGTCTTGTTTTTTCTTCTTGATATAGCTACTCCTAAAGTCAACCGGAAGGAGTTGGCAGCCAAGGCCCGGCGCCGTAAGCTGGAGGCCATACAGGCCGAATACCGGCGCCTGGTTGTTCTAGAGGAGGAGGAGGAGGAGGCGGCAGCAGCTGCAGCCTCCTCCAATGCCCCGGGCCCCAGACACCCCCCAGTCTTACGGCGTCACCGCCTGTCAGCCACCCTCCGCCACACAGGAAGAAGCACTGCTGCCCACCCCCACTGTGGATGCAACTGCCGCGCGCTGAATCACCGCGTGGCCCGCCTGGAGGAGCGCATCCGTGTCCTGGAGAGGCGAGCCCGCTGAGACCCCGTTTATTTATTGCCCCTTTTTTAGTTCTTATTTGGGTGGGTGGGAATCGGGCGTTGGGTTTTGGACTTTTGGACATTTGTTGGACTTTTTCGTTGCGGGACATGAACATTGGTTGGGGTTAGGGAGGGGGTGGGTCAGGTGTTGTGGGATTTTTTTTACATAGTTTATTTTTGTTAGGGTATTAAATTACATATTTAGACTTAATATACGATGTGGTTAATGTTTTGTGGGTGGGGTTACTGTTTTACGTCACACGGTTTCCTTGCTGGTGCAGTGCCACAGCCAGTGTTTGATTTTAATAATTGGCTGAGTTACTAAGACACAAACAGACAGATGCGGTACCCGTCACTGAGGGACTTGTCCTACTAGTACTGTCAGTCTCCCCTGATAATCTATGCATTCTGCAACTGGACTCAAAGGGGTGTGTGAAATAGAATTAATGAAAAAAAATCCGTTATTAATTATGCCTCACCCAAACCTCTTCTCTTACCTGTGCTTGATGTTTAACTTGGGCACGGCGATGGCTGCATGGTGGTGATGGTTTTCTTTCCCAACATGCCATGGTTGTGGTGGTAGTAGTAGTAGACCCTGGCAGTAGCACTTGCAAATAAAAGAAAATGAGACAGTCAGTCGCCTGAGAGAGACTGTGGGAGGAGTAGTAGAACAAAGTACAGTACGGAACTTACTGCCAAACAATAATATGCCAAAATACAAGGAAACATAATGGTTGCGGGGATAGCCTAGTACATAGAGTTACAAACTCTAGCTGTGTCGAGTCACTCGACTAGGCCTACAGTACACCGTGGTCCGTGACTCGACACAAGCGTAACCGTTAGTGCTGTTTCGGATGATGACAAATCCAATCTATGATGGCATTTAATGCTGATGGATTCGGTTCCTTTGGTACAAAAAACCCAAATATACTGCTCATAGGAGGGTGGGCAAGCAGAAGAAGATCTGCGCCCTGCCTTGAAAATGCATTTATGTTGCTTTAGCCACATCCGCCCCAGCAAGCGTGTGATAAATTATTGGTGTACATTTAATTTAGTCACACCTCAATAAGCCACACAGCCCGGGGGAAGAGGATTAGGGTTTGAAGAATGGTTGGGAAGAGGGGGTTTTGGGAAAGGTTTGAGAAAGAAAAACAGTACGTATGGACAACAACAAAACACAATATTGGCAGACAACCATATCCATAAATCAGTTAAGGGAGAAAAAGGAAATGCATGCATGATGATGATAACTTGATGGTTAATGATATTACTAACTACTACTACTAGACAATTAGACAGTACAGGGCAGCAGTATATTATGCTATTTGCCTTGCCTGTCTGCCCTCAGAGAGACCCGAATTACATACAGTTTCTGTTCTTTTGTACCCGCCCGGGCTTAAAGATAGCAAAGAAAAGTCCAAAAATGCTGTAGGGATGAATTGAATTATATAAGCAGAGAGCAAACATAAAAACAACAACACACAGTAGTAATGATTGAAGACAAAAAAAAGAATCGAAATTTAAAAGATGATGAAAGTTGATACTGTTACTGTATGTTATCCTGGTCAAAATGGGGAGTTGCATCTCGGCGTTCGTCTTGGTCCTCCATTCCATGGACGCTCCGGCCATCAATCTTGCGTGACGCCACTGCCTGCCTGGCACATGTAGATTCATTGGTAAGGTAAGTGAGAGTTGTTTTTCCCAGTGTAGCACAGGGTAAGGGCCGGCCTGTAATTGCAGATGGGAAAACCAAAGGGATATTGAAAAATCAAGTAGAAAAAAAATGCCTAAATTACGGTGGAGTGCAACAAGAACACTTTCAGAGGCGGCATGGATTTGGATACATCATGTCTAACTTAGTCTGTTTCCAACATTAACCTCCAACAACAACAGGACTGAGCAGGCCCACGGCACCCGTGACACATCCTCCATTTAGCGTACCTTTTTTGACAGAGGCAGACAAAGCAGATATACAGCAACATAGCATTTTACAAATTAAGTGACTAAATCAATGCCCCGCTGTCAGTCATACCATACCACCACACTCGACTCCACCACTACACAGACATGTAGGTCTGCAGTGGTTGTTGTTGACTTGGTTACCTTGTAATGCACTCATGAAACGCACTGAGTTATTCCATCAATCATCTCGGATCGTACTGAGTGACTGGAGTGCGAAGAGATAATGTCACTGTGGTCATCATCATGGTGTGTTGTCCAACTCAGTGTGCAGTAGTGTACAGATTGAGTCCCCTTTCCATATTCAAAATGCAATGGATCGGCCTGCAGTAGAAGTAGAAAATTGTTATTGAAAAACCAGATTGGAAAGAAACATTGCATTGGGTTACTTTTAGTGTGTAGATTAGATAATAGTACACAATGAATTACCTTCATGCACTACAAACAACAACAACACAAATCACTCAGTCAGCGTCCAATGCATGTCATCATTCATTACCTGTTCCTTCTCATCTTCAGTTAATGGGCAGTCTGTATCGGCTCTGAAAGGGTGATAGCTATAGTAGTCATCATCATGTTCCACTTCTTTTGGAGAGACTCAACGAGGCAAGATTAGGTTTTCTTCGATTATGCTACATCCAATCATCATCTGGCTTGAGGGCAATAGATTTAGGTCGATTCAGGAGGATGGAGGAGCAGGACTCGGAGGAGTGGACTGAAATGCAGAGAGCTGAAACTCATAAGGCAATAAAATAAGAAGACGGTGGTGATGGATTTGTTGTGATTTGAAGTTTCCAAACAGAAAGACAGACACAGAAATAGAAGTAAATAAGGGAGAACCACAGTAAGAACTGGAAGCCTAGTTGTCACCGTCAGGGAAGTATAGCTCGTCCTCAAACTCTGGAGGTTCAACCAGAAGTAGGTAATCAGCATCCAACACGCTACTTCCATCACCTGAGCCGCTGTCCTCATCTTCCTGCGGTGATTCATGTATTGTATAATTCGGTGGTATAAATTGCTGATTCATTTTGATCATGGTTAACCTCTCCACGTTTATGGGTGAGAGACTGGTCCTTTTCACTGTTACAATGGAACCAGCAGCACTGAAAACACGTTCAGAAGAGACACTTGCGATAGGGCAAGCCAGATAGTTGATCGCCAGCCTGCTGAGCACTGGCCATTGGCCCCTTTTGCCATACCAATACCGCAATGGGTTTTGATCAATGAAGACCTCTGTTGGGTCATCCAGGTAGGCCTGGACCATTCGGTCAATGTTCAGGGGTGCTAAACTTAGTGCGCCCTCTTTTGTCTTTGCATCAGCACTGGACCTAGCAAGTCCTTGCTGTAAATACCAATTCTGTGCCGTTTGTACTGGGGCTGATGATGATCCGGTTCTTGCTGTTGTCGATAGTGTTGGTGACAGCTGTGAACCAAATGCACTGCCCACAGGCTCTGAAGTTGAACTTGACGCAGGATGCCCTGCTGCAGTACTTGATGTGGGTTTGAGGCCTTTAATTACCAGCCGTTCATTTTCCAATGTACTGGCTGCCTCAGCTATCCAAGTTTTGTACCGGGCAACATCCACTTCTGAAAAAGGGAGTAATGTCTTACTGTGCAGTGCCGCTTTGTACCGTGGATCCAGAATTGTGGCACAAATGTAATGTTGTTGTGACAGAATCTTATTTTGCACCCTTGCATTTTCACTTAAGCGACATGATAAGCTCTCCGCCAACTGGTATGCTTCTTTTTTTCCTCCACACCTATGTACGCTTCACACACCCTCTTCAGCTCTTGCTCTAGCATGTGCAACAATGGGATAGCTTGGCCCATAGTACAGTCCTCCTTGCTGACTTCACGTGTGAAGACCTCGAAAGGAAGAAGCATCTCTGTAAGAGATTTAACTAGGCACCATTGGTCCACCTGAAGGGTCATGCCTTTCACAGCAGCATCCGCCCTTTGCATGACATATTCATTGATTGGTCTGTACTGCTCAAACAGACGGTCAAGCATGTAATACGTTGAGTTCCAACGTGTTGCCACCTCCTGGATCAGTGCTTTGACTGGCATTCTATAGTCACGTTGAATGATCCTCAGCTGCTTCCGGGCTTTAAAAGAATGGCTGAAATGCGTGCATATTCTGCGGCAGGTGGTCAGTAAGTTGCTGACTATGGGTTCTTTTTTCAGAAAGTCTTGAACTATAATGTTAATGCAGTGCGCCAAACACGGGACCCTGAAATACTTACCAAGCGTCATGGCCTTAAGTATATTACTGCCATTATCCGTGGCAACAAAACCAATGTGAAGCCCTCTGGGGCGCAGCCATTCAAAGACCTTGTTGTTAAACTCTTCCAAAAGGTTTTCAGCAGTATGAGATTTCTCCATGGCGAACATGGCTATAGTTGCATGTTTCCGAGAAGCATTAAAAATTGCAGCTGTGTCAACAGCACCTACTTCAGATAGCTTGTCTCTAACCCCCACAAAAGAGACCCAGTGTGCAGTGATGCACATGTAATCAGTGGCTTGGCAACTGGTCCACATGTCTGTTGTCAGGTGGATTTTGTGAACAGCACTCTGCTGCAAAGCTTGTCCAACCAATTCAAGCACATCGTGATGTAGTGCTGGAACAGCAACTCGGGCAAAATAGGAACGGCTGGGAACCTTCCATTTAGGGCAGATGGCTGACACAAATTCAAGGAAACCCACCCCTTCCACAAATGAAAAAGGGAGAAGGTCCAGCGCTAACATTTTAGCGAGCTTCGCATTGTACAACCGTGCCGTTGGGTGGTTGCGTTGGTACTGCCCCTCCGACCAAAGCATGCTGTCAATGGTAGGCTGGAATATTTTCCTTACTGCTGCACCTTTCTTCTTGAACCCAGCTAGGCTCAACGACGCTGCACTTTTGCTCATTGCAGTGCCCGGTTGCCTTGCTGTCTCATGTTGACTCTTACTACTGTGCCACTGAGATGTTGCTGAGGATGCGGGCGTTACCAGTACACTGCTGGGGGTAGGGCTATAAATGTCTCCCTCTTGTTGACCTTCCTCCGCGATCATATCTTCCCCTACTTCTTCATCCACAACAACAGCAATGGGTCCAGTTTTACTTTTTTGTAAGTGAAGTAGGTGAGCCTCCCACCTGATAGTGTGGTGTTTTTTGAGATGACTTGTTTGTCCTCCGGTACCATAGTTTGTACCAAGCTTACCCCGCCTAACAGCCTGCCGACAAATTGAGCATATAGCAATGTTCTCCTCCTTACTGCTAACCGAAAAGAAGTCCCAAACTGGGGAGGAGAACTTTCTGGCACTGCTGGAGGTGCCACTTTCAATACCAGATGAAATGGAGGGTGTGCATGGAATTTGACTCTGTGCACTTACATTACCACCACCTACTGAGGTGGTGGTTGAGCTTGATGTAGGTCCCTGCCGGGCCTTTGCAAAGGCAAATATGGAAGCTGGAGGTCGTGTTGGCGTTACCTGTGTTGGTGGTATCCGTGCTACATCCCTCGCAGCGATTTGGGATAGTCTAATAATGTTGGTCTCCATCTCCGCAGGCCCAGGAGTGATGTTCGTGATGACTGGCTCTTCATCATCATCACCCCCTCGTCTAAATCTACCTCCATAACTGTAAGGCTTTCGGGAACCTTCCTTTTCACTAGCCTTGTCTTGTGGTGTGCATCACTCTCAGGCTGAGCTGGTGGCTTCCAAGTGGCATCTAGATCATCAGAAGCGGGGCTTGAAGAAGAAGTTGATGTACTAAGCCTCCTTTTCCTTGCTGGGGGTATGGAAGACACTGGATCTTCTGGAACAGTGGCTTGCTCCTCTCCGTCTGCAAAAGCTCGATTTCCTGAACTGCCCCTACTTCAGGTGGAACAGCTACTATTGTGGGCTGTGGTTCCGGCTGTGGTTGCGGTTCCGGCTGTGGTTGCGGTTCCGGCTGTGGTTGCGGCTGTGGTTCCGGCTGTGGTTGCAGTTCCAGCTGCGGTTCGGGTTGCGGCTGGGGTTGCCCACTTATCTCCTGAGTTTGCGCCTGCGAGTGCGTGGATTGGGTACTACTTTGCGATAATGACATTTCAACATCACTGGTCGTTAGTAGACTGGCTACCTCTGCCACAGTCATGGGCTTGGGCCTAGGTTGCTGGGGTGGGGCCACTGATGCAGAGGTGCTGCTCCCAGCTTGGTCCCCGCTGGACACCGCTGCTGCAGGCGTAAGTTTTTTTTCCCAAAAAACACATCGGCCGGCACCCCAGTCTTGGCAAGTGCCACTTCCTTCTTCTCTCCCTTCTTCTCACTGGCAACTTTATTGCTACTGGAGGACCTTGTACCTTTCTTTGGGGCCATCTTCTTCAGATGTCAGCAGGACGCAGGTGCACAAGTTGCAGAGATGTCTGTGGTCACACGTGGACGTGACGCGCAGCAGGACTTCAGCCTGGCAGTACAACGGGTGATGTTGATGATGACACCTCCTCCTCTGTCTTTTTGTGCACCTAAAAGCAAAGAAGCCAGGAGAAGAACATCAGTGAAATGTTGCATTTGTTGTTGTGGTTCAATTACTAGTAGTACAAACAAACAAATAAAAGATATAAATTAGTGTAGCCATTTGTGAGACTGTCAACAAGGGCTTTCCTGGTATACTGTGTACACTGTCAGGACAACCAAAATACAAATGTAATAGAAGTGGACCCTGTTTGGCAATAAATTATTTGCTCATCACATCATTCAGGGAGCTGCAGCTGGCAAAGGGGATGGATGCAAGCAGTAAGCCAAGAGGAAAACCATGCAGGGCTAAATGGCAAAAGCAGCACACTTATAACTCCCACCAGAAATGGCCACCAGCCACATGGACACTCACAAATCACAAGCAACAAGCATGAGGCCTGGAAAACAATGTACTGAAACAGGCCTACGATAGCCAGGCAAAGGCTGCATGGTAAACCACACTGCTTTGCCTGTAATGTAATGCAATAAAATGCAAAAACGAAAATACACAGGGCTAAACAAGGCCTGCAACACACCACACACAACTAAGGCATGTAACACACCCCAAAAAACAGAAATACAGCCAAAAAAATAAATACACATTTTGCAATTCAATGCCATCCATGTGCCCTAAATGATGTTTAAATTCAACTGAACACACAAACAGTTCTTTTATGCACCCCTGACTATCTCTGGGCCCACTGGATGGAAGGCCTGTTGGCAGATTAGGCTACAAGCTTGCAGGCCTATGACAAAAAGCACACTGCCTGGCTTCAAAATGGCCGCCAGCCTCATGGCCAGGCCCACAACAACAAGAAACTGAAGACAGACAATGCAGGCCTATGGCAAAAAACACACTGCCTGGCTTCAAAATGGCCGCCAGCCTCATGGCCAGGCCCACAACAACAAGAAGCCTAGGCCACAAAGGAAACACATGCAGGCCTATATGGCAAAAGCAGCACACTTATAACTCCCACCAGAAATGGCCACCAGCCACATGGACACTCACAAATCACAAGCCACAAGCATCAGCCCTGGAAAACAATGTACTGAAAACAGGCCTACGATAGCCAGGCAAAGGCTGCATGCTAAACCACACTGCTTTGCCTGTAATGCAATACAATGCAAAAACGAAAATACACAGGGCTAAACAAGGCCTGCAACACACCACACACAACTAAGGCATGTAACACCCCCAAAAACTGAAATACACCCCAAAAATAAATCCACTTTTTGCAATTCAATCCAATGCCATGCATGTGCCCTAAATGATGTTTATATTCAACAGAACACACAGAAACAGTTGTTTCATGCACCCCTGACTACCTCTGGGCCCACTGGATGAAAGGCCTGTTGGCAGACTAGGCTACAAGCTTGCAGGCCTATGGCAAAAAGCACACTACCTGGCTTCAAAATGGCCGCCAGCCTCATGGCCAGGCCCACAACAACAAGAAACTGAAGACAGACAATGCAGGCCTATGGCAAAAAGCACAATGCCTGGCTTCAAAATGGCCGCCAGCCTCATGGCCAGGCCCACAACAACAAGAAACTGAAGACAGACAATGCAGGCCTATGGCAAAAAGCACACTGCCTGGCTTCAAAATGGCCGCCAGCCTCATGGCCAGGCCCACAACAACAAGAAACTGAAGACAGACAATGCAGGCCTATGGCAAAAAGCACAATGCCTGGCTTCAAAATGGCCACCAGCCTCATGGCCAGGCCCACAACAACAAGAAACTGAAGACAGACAATGCAGGCCTATGGCAAAAAGCACACTGCCTGGCTTCAAAATGGCCGCCAGCCTCATGGCCAGGCCCACAACAACAAGAAACTGAAGACAGACAATGCAGGCCTATGGCAAAAAAGCACACTGCCTGGCTTCAAAATGGCCACCAGCCTCATGGCCAGGCCCACAACAACAAGAAGCCTAGGTCACAAAGGAAACACATGCAGGCCTATATGGCAAAAAAAGCAGCACACTTATAACTCCCACCAGAAATGGCTACCAGCCACATGGACACTCACAAATCAGAAGCAACAAGCAGGAGGCCTGGAAAACAATGTACTGAAAACAGACCTATAATAGCCATGCAAAGGATGCATGGTAAACAACACTGCTTTGCCTGTAATGCAATAAAATGCAAAAACGAAAATCCACAGGGCTAAACAAGGCCTGCAGCACACCACACACAACTAAGGCATGTATTTAGCACACAGCACAAAAACGGAAATACACCCAAAAATACACATTTTGCAATTCAATCCAACGCCATCCATGCCCCCTAAATGATGTTTGAAATTAAAAAATACATCACACAGCAAAGGAACAGTTGTTTCATCATGTTTCATCATGCACCAACCCATGACTAGCTCTGGGCCTACTGGCTACAGTGGCTACCCACCACTATATTTATTTTTAAAAATGATGAAAATTAAAAAAATTGTAATTGCAGCAACTGCAATGACCCAATCAAACAACACCAACTTACTTGTAAAATCTCAAATCCAAAAATCCTCAAATCAAATGATAATGATGCAGCAGACACAAACAGTGATCCTTCCAGCTCAAATCCAAGTGAAAAATGAACAAGAGATGGAGAAAGCACTGGGAGGAGCCTGCTGGAAAGGAACAGGAAGTAGTAGACTCTGTGGCACTTCCTCCCTCTCCCCCCGCCCAAAAAATGAAAAAAAAGGACACCCAAATATCAATCTGAGGTTTTTTTTCCATGGAAATCATCAGTTTATAGAAGGTTTTATGCTGCTCGCGATATTCTTCTTCTCCAGATTGAAAATTTTGCGTGTTCGGGATCGCAGGTTTACAAAGATTCCGCCGGAAATCCGATGGCGCGCCCGAATGACGTGTTCGCGACCGCAATCTCTCTCGTGGTGCACGATGGCGCGACGAATGACGTGTTCGCGATCGCACACTCTCGCGTTGTCCGATGGCGCATCGAATGACGTGTTCGCGATCGCAAACTCTCGCAGGATCGCGCGGCCGGCTACCGAAATCTCGTGGCACCCGCGAACGAATAGGAAAACCCGTCGGCGAACGCAGGAATCCCGGTAAGTCATAATCGCGCACGCTAGAATGCATTTTTAAAGCGCGAACAAGAAAATAATTCCGCTTCGCCGCGGATCGCGGAATTGATGGCAATTCCGCGTTCTCCGCGGAACGCGAAATTGTCCAAATTCCGCAAATTCCGCGAGCGGAGCGGAATTCAATGCCCAGGCCTAGTGAAGATACACAAAATGGGTCCTCGATAAAGCCATTCAAAAAGTCAAAACATGTTCCAGGAACAAAATCCTATTTGGCATTAACAGAAGAACTAGTGAGGACAACAAAGCAAGCTAAACCCGGATTATCGCCACATTTAATAGTAAATCTGAGGTAGTGTGAGGTAGCTTAACTAAAAATTGGGATCTCCTAAAATGTGATCCTGTCATTGGTGAGACTGTCAGTGAGAACCCCAAATCACCTATCAGAGAACGAGATCACTACGTGACATGCTCGTTAGAACAGATATCTGCACCACTGAGGACTTTCATAGAACTCCACGAAACCTCTCAAGGGATTTTTTATTTGTTGCAATTGTAGAGCATGTGAACATTTCACCAACCGCAAAGAATTTTTGATCCCTTGTACAACCAAACGTAAACCTATAACTTAATTCATTACATGCAGTATGACCTATGTTGCTTATGTGCTAGAATGCCCATGCGGACTCAGATACATGGGTAGCACCATCCACCCGGTACATAAGAGAATCCTAGAGCCCAACAGGGCAATCACAAACCAGGACAAACACTACCCGGGAGCAAGACACTTTGCTATACACCCCTATAGTGACAGGAAACTACTTAGATTCTTTGGAATCTAACCCATTCGGGAGATCATGGTGGTGGTGACCAGCAGGTTAAACGGAGGAAATGAGAATTAAAACTTGTTATTGAACTTAACACCAAGAGCCCCCATGATCTTAACTCCGCTATTTTCCGTCTTGACTGAGATTACCTTGATGTTCAGGAGGGAATTTGTTGCCTTTATGTATTACATTTTATGCATGTTTATTTCAAAGTTAGCCCCCATTATTAAGAAATCATGCACTAGTTCGCCCTACTTCCAGCTGGTATTTTTACAAATTGACCAGAAATACGAGGTTATTTTGATCAATTTTATAATGTTTTTAATAGTACAAGAAGCTTGGTTATCATGGAGTTGGAAAAAGAATTAAAATAATTTGAAAAGAAAAATGGCAATGTCTATTTGTACATATGGGTGGGGGATTTTCACATTAGCAAATGTCAATGCACATCCATTGTGATTTGAGGTTATATAGATTGTTTTGGGAGAGGACAGCCACACTTTCCTCATGATACATATGGTGAATCCATAAATGAGGTTATGTATAAGTTAAACCTAGAACTGATCGAGCAGGATAAGGAGGATAACAGAGCCCTGTTGCTCTCTTTCCATGGTAATGGCCATTTTCAATAATTGATCATATAATAATCTCAGTTAATGAACTGGACCTTCACAAATCCCTCAAGATAGAACCTTCTAATTTCAGCAATCACTCTGTGTTAAAGCTCACCCGTAATATCATTACCAATCAAAGGGAGGGGCGTAAATTAGCACCATTCATAGAAACAGTAGGCAGTAATGTTGTAAGCCTGAAATGGGCAGGAATAAATGGAATTATGCTGCTAGAAATGGTAGTTAAGGAAAACCTTGAGGCCTTCATACTTGCACTGAATGGGATGTGAACTTCGATAGACTATTGGCAGCTTTTCACAATATTACATCAACTATCGCTGACAAATTAAGATCCCCATATAAGAAGTCAAGAAGTATCTGTCCACCATCCCCTGTGTCCACCCCACAATCTTGCATTTCTACAGGTATAGCGAGAAAGTCAACATTGCCAATATTGAGTTCATCAAGTGCGGGGAACCTCAAATTAGATGCACCTTTATTTTGCTGTGCTATATTGATTTTAAATACTTTCCTAAGATTGAGACATCTAATAAACTTAAACAGATCTATTCTTGTGGAGACAAAGTCAAAGTTCCCTGTAGGGCAGAAAGAGAGGCCAAAGTTTAGAACTCTCAAGTCAGTCTCCGTGGGATTCCTGTCTGACAGGTTGATAACAGAGTTGTTACCTGCCATTATTGTCCCAATTGCTGAGCCCCCCTGCATGTTTCCAAGGGGGCTGCTCCCATTTCTTTTCTGTCTCTGTTTCCTCTTCTTCTGCCTCTCCCTCCTACGCCTCGTCCTCTTCAGCCCATTCCTCATGTTGATGAGGAGTTCTCCATCCATCCCTTTCTCAAGAGGCGAAACTGGTGTAAAAAACGTAGCATTCCTATTTTCACTCTCAAAGGCACTGGCAACCCAGGTAACGGACGTGTTGGAAGTGTCCGTGTCATTGTTGATGTCCCTCTCCCTGCTGGTCACTGCTGAGCAGATGGCTGCCACATCCCCCTTGTTGGTTCTATGGGCATTGTAGATGTAATCAATTTTTTTGTTAAATGTGAGGATGCGCCCCTTTTAGTAATCTGCTGTGTCATGCGCATATTTACTTTGCTTGTGTGATTTTATATAATTTTCTAGTTTCTCAAGCCTCTGTGGCATTTCCGTCTTAAACTTTGTGATTTGATCTTGCTCCTTCTGTGAGTCATGTTTCAATATCCGCTATCCCTTTCAAAGCTTTTCCTCAATCTGACCATGCGTACTTAATGAGGATAGTCTGAATGGTTTTCCAACAGTTAGTTAGGTTCTGCATCCATTCATCAATCATGAGGGGATTTGGCTCTTCATTTGTTGGTACTGTGAAAATCCTGAGTCCTCTCGGAAGTATCTCCATTTCAAGGTACTTTTGTAGTAAAGCTGCCTTCCACCACTTGCTTAACTCTAGCTTGGACAGCTTCTCTAACCTGCCCAGTTGTCCTGGAAGTATTGTGTTTACTTTACAGTCACTGGTACTTATGCTGGGTTCAATACTTGCTTTAATGCTTGCTGCTGAGAATAATGCCTTTGTAGCTAAAGTTCTTTGTGTGTCTCTCTCTGACGCCATCCCCTCAGGCTGGACAAATTTGGTCAAAAGTTCAAAGGTTCCTATCAGAGGAGAAGTACCCCTCTCATTAACCTGAGCCCAAATAACTGACTCCAGGTTCAGGTTCTCCCTGCATCACATGTAACTCAGTCGCTGTCAACTGGAAACAATGGTGTAATACTCAGTGGGAGTTTGTTGTCTCTAACAAGCACAACTCTTATGAATAAGGAAAAACCCACTGAAATATGAGGCAGAGACTTACTTGGAGTGTTTCCAAGTCAGCAGCGGCAACACAGCATTTGTGGCAGCGAGGAAGAAAGCATATATGAGAGGGGGACTAAATATATATATATGCTTTCCTCCTTGCTGCCGCAAATGCTGTGTTGCCGCTGCTGACTTGCATATATATATGTTGTATATATGTATATATATATATCAATATATACTTACCTGTAAAGAAAATTCCCACGCATATGTAAAGGGTTTATACTTACTTATAAAATACTTTTTCATTGTAAAGGCATGCGTGGTAAAGGCATATGTGTGGTAAAAATGTTCATGGTAAAGCCATGAGTGGTAAAGACGCATGAGTTGTAATGACAGAATTGTAAAGGCATGCGTGGTAATGGCATACTTGGTTCTGTCATACATCCCCTTGGAGGGGGGAAGCAGGAACAGCAGAGACCTATGTTAAGGCTGTGGCCTGCACCAGCTAATCCTCAATTAATGCAGGCAGTCCCTGCAGAGCCCCTTGATGTCTGCCAACCCATGTCTTCCACTACCCGTATTCCCCAGCGGCTGTTATTTTAACTAATTGATATGACGAAATCCATTCCATGTTTTCAGCTTGCGGGGGGACTACACTACTTGAGAAACACAGAAGTGTTACATATATTTTGTGTTGTTAACAGGTGCCAATGGAGTGGATGGTGCAGGGAGGTGGCCATTGTGAGCGGGGCTAACAGGTAAGGAGAAAGTACAAGACACACAAGGCCTGTGGTCTGTCCCGCCCAGGTCATGAACTCAAACAGATAGTTGATGGTGATATTCAGTGATGCATACATGGGTGTCAGCTTATGGCTGTTGATTTATGGTTGGAGTCCCCTCAGTTCCAATGCGGGAGATGACCTATTTCCTTTGACTAATCACCACTGTGAAATTTAAATCTGCACAAAATTATGTGAGCTGATCCAAAATAGGAAGGGCATTCCAAACAAGCAATAGCTGAAGATGGCTGACCAAAGCCCGCTCTCTGTGTATTGTTCATGTCAAAATGACCTTGCCGCACCAGACCTAAAAAAGCACAACACCCCATCTTCTGATCCCAATGTGTGGCTCCTCCTATTCATACTGTAGGAAATGGAATGAAAGGAAACACAATTATTGTTCCTTACTGTTAGACTTGGCTTTTTCAGTGGGTTTATCCACAGACATTTTGCTTTTTGGCCTCCTGTTTTTGACCTTGTTTTTGTTAGTTGTAGGACTCTTGGCACTTTACCACTGCTATTCAGTGCTAAAGTGCATATGTTCTCCATGTTCATTGTGTTTATGGATTGGTGTTTCCATGATTGGATTATTTGATTTACTACTAAATCCCTAGTACAGTGCACTGTGTGTGCCCAGGGCCTGTAAATCAAATGCTGCTAGTGGGCCTGCCGCATGGATTATGCCACCCACACAGGCAGCCTTTCAAAGGTGTCTCAGACCTGCCACTGCATTGTTGTCGTGACGTTTTTACTGCCATGTCAACCTGGCAAGTACACCCACTTGCCAGGCCCAAACCTTCTCTTTTTGTACAAGTAAGTCACCCCTCAGGTAGGCCTAAGGTACCCCAGTGGGCAGGGTGCAGTGTATGTGAAAGGTAGGACATGTACTGGTGTGTTTTACATATCCTGATATTGAAAGACTGTGTATTTCGTTTTTCACTATTGCAAGGTAATCTGTCCCATAGGCTGACATGGGAGTTACTTTGTAACATCTTGCAAGCATAACTTTCCATTGGGACAAGATAGAGAAATTGAGCTTAGGCTTCCTGAACTCAGGATTTAAAAATACATCTTTTAGTAAAGATGATTTTGATATTGTGTGTTTGAAAATATAACTTTTAGAAAGTGGCTATTTTCTAGTCTAACCATCTATGTACCTCTGCAAGTTGTGTATTCGCTGTCTGGGTTTTAGACTGACAGGGGCTGGTTTGTGCTTCACACTAGACAGACACCATGGGGGTGAGGTGTGTCCTACTTTTCCTGGGTGACTCCTAGCCAGGCTTAATAGACCTGGCTGCATTTAGAGTTGTCAGAGGAGATTTTGCGTGCACCTGAATTAACTGTGTCTGTTTTCCACAATGCTGTCTCCACTCCCTGGAGTGAGCCTGGCCTGAGCCAGGCAGAGATGGATTATGTATGCCAGTGGAACTTTGTTTGTGCCAACTTCAAAGGGAAATGTGGTATAAATATTGAGGCCCTGACCCCAGAACTTTAGATTACTGCTGGACTAAGGAACCTGCCCGGAAGAAGAGGTGCAAGAGCTGTGAGGAGAGACTACCACTTTGCTGTGTGCTTTGCTGGGTTGGCCTGCAGTTGCTGCTTCTGTCTTGGGCAGGGAAAGGACTGGACTGTGCTTTCTGCATCCTAAGTATCTCCAAGGGCTTGATGTAGAGCTTGCCTCCTGTTGGACGTCTCAGGGAAATCAAAGATTTCAACATCTTCTGGGTACCGTCTTCTGGAACTGGATCTTTCAGCTGCCACAAGGAGAAAAGGTAACCCAACGCCGTCAACGACGCCGCTGCCGGCTCCCTGACCTAAAGGCACCACTGAGGACACCACCAGACTTCGCACCACAACCCTGGTCTCACCAACAACACTGTACGCTACCGCCACCGAGCTGCTGCTTGCACCGTGACTTGTGGCAACGCACTCCGCACTGCCTCGCTTCACACCACTGCCCTGGTATTTCCGACGACGCCACATTGCCATCACTGATGCCGCTGCCTGCACTGTGACCTGTGGACACCACTCGTGGAGGCTACGGAGCACCGTCCCACTTCGCACCGCAGCCCTGGTCTCACCGCCGCTCCAAGCTGACATCGACGCCGCTGCCTGCACAGTGGTTCGGGGCACCGCTCATAGGTTACTCGATGCACCACCCCATCCCACACCGCAGCCTTGGCCTACCGACACCAGCACCATCGACTCCAGATTGTCGCCCGATGCCGCTGCCTGCACCGAGACCTGTGGGTCCCACACACTATATTGCCCCGTCTCGCACTGCAGCCTTGGGCCTACCGACGACAGCGCTTCAACAATGATGACGACGCTGCGTGCACCGTGACCTGTTAGCACCTCAATGAGCATTGTCCCGCTTCGCACCGCAGCCCTGGTCTCACCGACGCCACTGGACGACCGTCACCGAGCTGTTGCCTGCCCCGCAACCTGAGTGCACCGCATGTCGCACCGCTCTGCATCACACCGCAGCCCCGATGCCAGCGATCCTGTCTTCAAACTCCCGGAGTTCAACCTGCAACGCATGTGACCTCAAGGGCCCGAAGATTCCTGCACCAAATCCCGGAACAGACGCCTGCCGACACCGCAAGTTCCGATGCCCTGCATCTCCAAAGGTACTGTTTTACGGGTCTCCCGGACACCGTAGCTGGCCCGCGATGCAGTGGTCGGCCAGAACTGTTGGATTTGTTTGCTCACAACGCCGTGATTGCCACAGATGGAGCTATCGACTTCAAGGAACTGTATATGAAGTCTATTTTTCTTTATTGGTATTGTGGATTACTGTATGTTGGAGTTTTATAGTTTTGGTCTTGTTCCACGTAGATAAATATTGGGTATTTTTCTAAAACCTGTGTGGTGTCCTTTTGTAGTGTTTTCACTCATTTACTGCTGGCTATGTGCAAATGCTTACACACTACCTCTGATATAAGCCTGCCTAGCCAAGCTACCAAGGGGGTGAGCAGGGGTTATTTCAGACGTGCAATCCCCTTATCCTGACTAGAGTGGTGGATTCTGCCTGGCTTAGGTGCATACCATAGCCAGGCAGAAAACCCTTTTCTAACACTTACATTACTAGACTTCAAGTGACAGCACAACCCAAGGCGCTACCCCTCGAGCTCATCTGTACCTGCATGCATGGGATGAAGAGGGTGGATTCCATGATCTGGTTCAACATTAAGGTTCACCACCATTATGTTTGTGCGGCACCTTTTGAAGTCAATCAACTCATCAACAGAACTGCAATGTCCCACTTCATTGTAAACGGGAAATATTTTACCTGCTCTAAAATGTTTATATACACTGGGTCATCAGTGTCACAACAGTTGCCAAACCTAACAGGGTAATAAGCTGTATGTAGATGGAGAATCATCCATCTAGAAGTTCAGAGCTAAACAAGTTTTGAAAGTTCTAACTTTTTGTCTCTAATGATAGAAACAAATTAACCGCCGTCCGCTGAAAAGTGTTATAGAGGAGTTTTTAGTTATGGGCTAAGTTTTTTTTTTTAAATGTAGATAGTCCTAACTTAAAAAAACATTTATACAAAATCACTGGGCTTTCACCCCTTTCAGTGTGTTATGCAGAAGAAAATGAGGAACCAGAAACTTGGGGGCAGATTTACTAAGGTTTCACACAACGCAGGCCAGCAAGCAAATTTGCTGTGCTGCATTGCTTGAATGGAGAGAGCAGCACTCAACCATATCTACTAAAATATGAAACATTTCTGCTTCCTTCTAGTGCTGATGCACTGTGTACAACCTAGCACCAATGCAGGAACTTGCGCCATGCTGTGAGGGTGCCAGAGTTAAGGTCAGGATTGTTTTCGTGTGGGAACGGATACCTTTCTGCAAGAAAACAATCCTTAAAGCCATTTTCCTTGTTCTATGTGTGATGCTGAATGCATCACACATAGAAAAAGGAAGTAACAAGAAGAAATAAAGATATTTCTCCTTGTTTAACCTGGATCTGGGAGGCGCACCATTGGTGTAATCCTAGGTTTACAGACCTTTGTAAATCTGTAATTGCATCAAAATCCATAGATGGATGCATGGGAGTGCCCATGCTCCACCCGTTGGACACCTCCCTGGCACAAGATAATGCAAGGTATCGCTATGCGCTGCCTTGCTTTATTTATTTATTTACAAAGCCACACAAGGTGCAGCAAATCAGCCCTTGCGTGGCTTTGTAAAGCTCTACTAACATCTTGCATCGTAGCCTTGCTAAAAAAGTGAAGCAGCCACAATGCAAAATGTTAGTAAATCTGCCCCCCCTGGACTCGGAATGAAGAAATGAAACGACAGGCCAAGGTGACATGGGTATTAAGAAACAGGGCTGGGTAGAATGATGAAAAGAATGGATTGACCAACACTGAATAACAAAAAGTAACCATGACTGCCCTCATATTAGACACCACAGTTAATCCCTATATTGAATGAATGGGACAGACCATTTAATTAGTATACTGACTAGGGGTTCAGCTCTATAAAACATAGACATGGCATAGGTGCAGGAAGTAGGGGTGTGTGGCTGCTGCAGCACCACAAAAAAATAACAGTGCTCAATCAATCATCAATCAATCAGGGTTCCTTATAGAGCCCAGCTAATAACCCGTTAGGGTCTCAAGGAGCTGAGGGGGGGGTGGTTCTGCAGTTCAGTCGCAGAGTCAGGTCTTGAGGTCCTTCCTGAATTGAGACAGTGAAGGGGATTGCCTGAGATGTAGCGGTAGAGTTACAGGTCTTCACAGCGAGGTAGGAGAAGGATCTTCCTCTGGCTGAAGTCTTTTGGATCTGTGGGATAGTGGCCAGGGCCAGTCGGGCAGAGCGGAGATGTCTGGTGGATGCATAGCAGGAGAGGTGGTGGTTTAGGTTTGCAGATCCGGTGAAATGAAGGGCTTTGTAGGCATGCGTGAAGAGCTTGAAGGTGAATCTTTTGTTGATAGGAAGGCAGTGAAGGTCTCTCAAGTGACCATAGATGTGGCTGCAGCGGAGGATGTCCAGGATAAGTCTGGTGGAGGCGTTCTGGATGCTCTGCAATTTCTTTTGGAGTTTTTGGGTGGCGCCGGCGTAGAGTGTGTTGCTGTAGCGAGCTTGCTGCTGACGAGCGCCTGGGTGACCGTTCTCCTGGATTAGGTGGAGATCCACTTGAAAATCTTCCGACTCAGGCGGAGCATGTGGAAGCAGGAGGATGAGATTGTGTTGATTTGGCGGTTCATTGAGTGCGAGGAATTGAGGATGATGCTGAGGTTGCCTGCAAGGTCGGTGAGCGTGGGTGGGGTTCCTAGCTCTGCGGGCCACCAGGAGTCGTCCCAGGTGAAGGGAGTGGTGCCCAGGATGATGGAGTTCTGAAAGTGAATGAGAAATAATAAAGATGCCTTTAAATGTAGTTTTTATCTTGTCATATGAAATGTGCATTCAGAAATAGGTCAAATGTGAGCCTTTGACTTCTGACAAATTGCTGTTTATTCTTTTAACATGGAAATTGGAGTTTTCTTTTTTTGACTGCAAAGTGAGAGGATTTTATCAAATTAACTATGTGGTAATCTTGCTGGTGTGAAAGGAAAGGCTGTAGGATGTCTTTTTTCTTACACAAAAAACATGAAATATCTATAAATAAACTGTACCATGATTTCAAAGTATATCAGCATTCAGGAAAGCACAAATCAAGCATTTTTAGTAATTCTGAAGTGCAATGGAATCTAAAATGTAACTACGATCAAACAAATCAATATACTTTACTTGGTGATGTGCAAATGACAAGTACTCGCTGAAACCCGATTGCAAAGATTATCCTTTGCGCGCTTCATAGCTTTATCAGTAAAACTGTATCTCATGCAAATTTAGCGACCATTTGAATGGAGAATGAGCTTTTTGTAAATGCGTGAGCTTCTACTCCATATTTTCGTTATATATTTGCGACAGTATGCTCCAAAAGGCACCATTGTCTACCTACTACATCCTTAACTCTCTCCTGCAAAATGGGTGTGGTTCATTTGCTACACTTGTTCTTTGTGCAATGCTTGGATTTTTCACAATCCCTATGAGCTCAATGACGTAATATTGATGGCAGCACCCCCATTCTAAAAATCGTTCCAGCACTGCTGAGACAAGGGCAGCCAACCACTTAAACCAGACTCCGACCACCCTCACTGCAACTTATCCAATGTCTAGGAAAGAGCATTAACCACACCGACCAGGACCAGATCTGGTAAGCTTCCAAGTGGTGACTACACCACCACATCCGACATGGATTAGGCAGAAAGGATGAATGAAACCCCCTCTGCAAGGCACATCACAGAGACAACACAAATAGTCATGAGTCCATCTGGGTGGCAGGTCTCAATGAATCCTCCAACCCTACAGAACACAAGTGTAGAGAACACCCAATACCCACTCGAAACCACCCTCAATTATCTAGGTCCACAGGAAAACTTCTCTAGAGAGGTTCTGTGGACCCCTTCTAAAGACTTCTCAAGGGCAAACCTAGAACCCCAGATAGGTTTTCCATTGAAGAGCGCTAGTAGGCCACTTGATTGAGATGGGGCGCTATATAAAATAATGAAATAAAACACATTTTTATGTGTAAGAATTGGAAGCCCCTCTAGGTCCTTCACCCTTAAAGTTATACTTTCTTCATTGAAGAGAGCAGGAAATGAAAGAAAACTCCAATGTAATCGAGCACAAACAGGAAAAGGATGCTTCAGGTAGAACTGAGAAACATAACTAAACCGAGAAGTGTGTTCAGCAGGGCAGTGATTTTCCTGGATGAGTGAGTTGGCTTTCTGAGATTGCTATGTAGCGGTTCTATGTATGAGTAACTTCCGAATCCCCCGCAGTAGCGCTGACACGGCAGTTAAAGGCTTCATGTTGATAAAAGTATGTATTTACTCTTATCTGAAATACATTTCACTGCCGGTAAATAAATAAAAAATACCCTGCTTCAGGATCTGCTGGATAAACAAGCCATCCCCGTGGCAATATCGCCTTTGCATTTACTTTAACCATGGCTTAATTTGACAGAAAAGTGTTTGCAAAATACCCTACAAAGTTCACGATGTACAACGTGCTCTGCTTGTTAAAATTTCCAAATGTAATGTGCAGTGGATGTAATTTGATTCAGCAGCAGGATACATATAATTTCCCTCTCCTGTTCTTGATTGAACTTGCACCATTATAGATGCTATCCAAGCCGAAAGCAAAATCTGTGCTTCGACAGCAACAGGATGCAGCGTTTTGCTTCATAAACTGTGTAAATTCTAGGAATAGTCATGAATAATGTCCGTCTGGAACCCAGAAGATTACTGCCGAGCTTTAAAGATAAATTCTTACACTTCTCATGTTTCGTTTCAGGAAATATATTGCATAATGTTGGTATGGAACTAACAGCGTTGTTAGGACTGAGGAGCAAACTGCCTAGTGCCTTGAAGTAGCAGTAAATCTGTAAGAAAATAGGCCCTGCACTTTGCCTGAGTGTTTAGAACCCTACTAAAAAAATAAACTCGAAAATGTAGGGGCATATTAGCAAGACCCACGTTAAAATTATCGCCGTTTTAGCGGCAGGAAACTGCCGCTAAAACGGCGATAATGGGCTTGCTAATATGCGTTATGGAATTCCAATAGAAGCCCATGTTAGATGTGCAGGACATCTAACCTGGGCTTCTATTGGAATTCCATAACGCATATTAGCAAGCCCATTATCGCCGTTTTAGCGGCAGTTTCCTGCCGCTAAAACGGCGATAATTTTAACGTGGGTCTTGCTAATATGCCCCGTAGTTTTGTAGACGTGCCTAAATTTGGAGTAAATTTCGAACTTTGTTGGAATGTTGCAAGCATTCCCTGAAATTGTTCTGGGATTAGTTCGGGAATGCTAAGTCACACCAAAGCATTTAGACATGTCCAAATGTGCCCCCCAAGAACAACTGCGGTTGGTAACTTTATTATTTTATTTTCGCTACGAGCAAAAATATTTTCTCATTGTACACAAACTCAATTTTGGGGGTGTTTGCTTCCCTTTTTCATTCTGGGAAGGATTTCTTCTTCACATGAGGGAACCTCTGATCATATCCAGGGTGATATGTGTTTCTCAATAGATTGTGAATGCCCATGAACTCGCAGGTATAGGGGTACTTACCTACTTTAAAAGGAATCTCCTCCGTGTTATGCCCACCCCCAGACCTTGCCGGTCTGATATTAGGTGGGTGCAAATCCACGTATGAGTTTACACCTGCTGTGAATAATAAACATGGCTTTACATTCATCAGCGGACATATCTACACAATTACGTTTGAATAAATTCGGCACTTAAATTTTTCTGTGAATCACGCCCTTTGTTGTCTGCAACCTGCAAGACCCTAAAAAAGAAAAAATATACACCTAATCAACATATGTTGCTGCTGGTATGGATTTTACTTGATATGTCTTCACAGTTGGAAAAAGGGAGGAACCCCAATACGATAATCTTCATTACTCAGAGTCCAAGTCTTCTTCACCACAGTCCTACAACATGCCCTCCCAGCAGCTTGTGGCCCCCCCTACAATGCATTTACTATTGATTGGTGTTGTCCAGGAAGAGGGAGGGTGGGGATCCCTTTCAGACTGAAGGAGGCAGAGCAGAGTGTAAACCTAGTTTCTTTAAGAGTCCTAAGGGTAGAACTCTGGGAGAGGGAGCAAGGGGATTACCTATCTCTAGGGTTGGGCCTCCCCTCAGAGAGGTGAGCCCTAACTGTGGACAAGGGCAATGATGGGTGAAGAGATAATGCTTGTTGAGCACATTATTTCTCCATTTTCCAAGGTGGAGGCACTGCTAGCCTAATTAGTAGAAGCAGCCCAGGAAACTGACTCCTCAATCTTATGCCGACATAGTAAGTCTTTAAAATGATTGTAATCCTCTTGTAACCCTCTTGATAAATGACTATATTCTCATTTGGTTATTTTGCCACCACCACGATGGCAAATCAGCCAATATCCAACAATTATGAACATAATTCGAAGAAAATGAAGAATTCTTAACTGGACAAAAAAAAGGAATAACTAATTGAGGGTTGTATTACTTAAACAAGCTTTGGCAAAGACAGTCTAGTTTTAATGTGCGAACACGGATATTCATACATGCATTCGCACATTAAAGAACACCTAATCTTGAAGAACTTAGAAGAGAGTGCTGCTTGACAGATGCAATGCAATTCAATAAGTTAAGCCAGAAAGCTTCTAGTTAGTTCATACTTCACAGAACAAGGCATCCCACCCATGACTTACTTTCTCACATATCCTGCTCTGTAAAATTAAATGAAGCATATTGGTTTATACCTGGAGTGAGATGCTCACCTTTCTTCAGTTCATTCATAATTTTATCAGGGAGGATAAAGTTATTTTTGAAGTTCAGAAATGTGAGAATTTCAGAATTGTGCAAAGCTTGAATGTACTGAAGTACCACTAGCTTTTACAATAGCTGTCCCTCTTGATGCAGATACAAGGTCTTGAATATTTTTTCACAGGTGCAGTACTGCAAATCTTCACTAGATGTCCCTCTTCAGTCAGGCACAAGTCCTTGAAGAGTCTTTCATAAAGCCCTTACTAGTGGTTCCGGTTGAGTCCGGCTCTAGTCCAGAGATCTTCAAACTGTGGGGCGCGCCCCCCTGTGGGGGCGCAGCATCCCCTCAGGGGGGGGCGCGCACTCCACCCCATCACTTCACCTTCTATTGTTGCTTCCAGGCGCGCAACGCTTATTAGGCTGAAAGGGCTTCAGCCCCTGCCGTCGTGTGTCTCAGCCCGGGCTGCTGCTGCAGCTGGAGCTGCTGGGGGCTCGGCTGGGCAGTGTCTGGAGTCTTATCTCCGGCACGCCCGAGTTTTTCACAGGTCTTTAAAGACCATGTGCATATTTACATACCTTTGCAAACTGGTTACAGAGGCTGTTTGTTTTCTGGTTCCAGTACCCACTGGGCCCCCTCTCTGCCTATTCCTTACATTTGGATTTTACTTTTTACTTCCTTAGTGTGAGAATGCATTTCATGAAAAGGAATATAAAGTAGGGTTACCAAAAGACAAATGCCAGCCATGTGTTGTTTAAAGAGCCTGCAAAGGCCATGTCTTGACACTAAATAGGGTTATAAATAAAATAGTATGTATTCATTTGTAATGTGACTTTTCAATCTTTGTTCCCTTTAATTATCAGTCATGGATCATTCAGGCAGCCCTAGACCACAATTAAAAATGCTTTCTATTTATTTTTGCTGTTCCAAGTATGAACAGATAAGTGCTGAAAATAGACTTTAGGTGACTGCTTATTTTTGTACCGTCTGGGACATCAATATAATGAGCTGGCAACACTAATCATAAAACTGGAAGTTTGTTGCAGGATGAGCACAACATTTATTTCCTCCACCCTCGATCCCTGGACCCTGAATAATGCCATAAAAACAATAGTTTAACTTATATCTGAAACCCTACGCCAGCCCTCAATAACATGCTGAGTAACTTCAACTGTGTTTGGGAATGCACCCTGCATTCAGACAACTCACTCTTTATTCTCGCCCTTCACTTTCACACTCACCCTGCACTCAAAGGGATCACAATGCACTCACACTGATCACCATGCACTCACACCATCCGCTCACTCTGCACTCATAGTGACCACACAGCATTTATGCCACTCGCCATGAACTCACACCGTTCTCCCTCCACTTACCCTGCAGTCACATGAGCACACAGCTCACTCTGCACTCACAGTGATCAGTCTGCACTCAAAATGCTCTTGCGCTGTTCACCCTGTACCTCACCCTGTAGTCACACGAGCACACTACTCACCCTGCTCATGTGACACTTCACTCACCTGTCCCCCTCACTGCTCACTCTGCAATCTCACTCAAACAAGCCCATCACTAACCATACATTCATTTGTCCCACTCTGCACTTACATCCGCACTCAAATTCATATGGTCACCTCACTCACCCTGCAGTCACTCCTCTCACCCTACTCTCACACTGTCGCATCGCTCACCGTGCACTCACATGGGCATTCCTGTCACCCACACAGCACAGAGGGCTAATTTGCCTGCTACAAAGGACTTGTACCATGCAGCTCACAGAACTAAGTGTTAGTAAACTACGGGTAGCCCTATAAAAAAGTGAAATGTTGGTCAGAAAGAGGCTATAGAGGGATGAGGTGCATTGTTGGCGAGTGGTAGTGAGGGAATTCATGTAGATGGAAGAAATGGGAGAGGGGGCACACAAAAAGACTGTTGCACTGTGCGCGACCAGTGTTAGGGCCAGCCCTAGTTGGGAGTCTTAGCCCAACCCCCCCCGAAGTTCGGGTCTAGTTGCGCACCTGGTTGCTTCCCACATCGGAAGTATGTTTGCTGCCTGTTTTTCATACCCCCATCTCGAGTTAGTGCTCTCTGATTGGAGTAGTCATTCAGAACCGGCAATCAGCAGAGCACTGCTTTGACGTCAGCACTGACGTTCCTCCAGTGAACGGGACAGCAGGAGAGATGCCAGGGAGTGCCGCAAATTTCGTATACATAAACCTGCAAAATACTTCAACTTTGCTGATGAAACAGCACTTCTTCACTGTTGCTTTTTGCCTCGTGGTTGCTGAATTTAACATCTGGTTGCTGCCGTACGCCTCGCTCTTGAACCCTTCCCCCTCAAGGTTATCCTGGTTTGTACCCTAGCAGTTACTGCATTTCACTGCAAGGAATTTACAACGGTTGTATCCTTCCTGAAGATTCCATTCTCTGGCAGGTAAGAGTGAAGACCTTTTTGTTTTATTTTTTTAAAACCTCGCTCCTTTCCCCTTCATCCCACTACTAGTGGGAACGTTGGATGTTTCAAGGAGGAGCGGATTTGGCATTAATGCCATAGGTGCTGACTTTGGTTCTGGGAACCCGGGTTCGAGTCCTGGCATCGGCTCAGCATCATGTGATCCTGGGCAAAATCACTTAATTTACCAGTGACTTATGAAAAATGAATTTGACCTTGATTAAAGTCGCTGGTGCTTGTTTAACATGTTCCTAGAGCTGAGTCCACAAGCCTAATATAACAAATATTGTGAAGTATGCCTACCATCAGTCCTCCCTTCTTTCGTAGACCAAATTTAAATGCTTTCTTGTGCAGCTATTTCTGAAGCTTTGGAAGGCGATCTTCTTTATAAGCCAACTATGCTAACAAATTGACTCTTGATGCTGCTAGAGAATAAAGATGTATATATCCTCTTGAATCACTTATATCACATGTGTATGATGTAAATGTCCCCTAGGCCTTCTTGGAAAACTGTGGCTGGTCTCCTACTGGCATGGCAACACCTGGCCATACTCCACATACTCACGGATTTTTCAATTGTGTCAGAAAGCATGTTTTGTTGAACCCCTTTTTCTGATATCTTGTCTAGGGGCAAGGATGTGGCGCAACAGCCAGAGATGATGACTGTGGAGCTGGGGAACCAGGTTCAATTCTTGGTGCCTGCTCAACATCCTGTGATTCTGGGCAAATCACTTAATCTCCCTGTGCTGACAAAAAATGAATGTGTGCTTGTGTAATGTAAAAGATGCTCATGTAAAGCGCTCCAATACCTTTGGGTCATGTTCGCGCTATATAAAACTGCAAAAAATATATTACAACATTTTGCGAGCACTCCCTTTTCCAGGTACTGCTCAAGACTGGAGGTGGAGCACAACCTAAGGATGGCAGAAGCAAGAATCCATCCACACATTGACTGTCTCTGAGGAGAAAAACAGGCACACCCCTCACCTGTGTTTTGGGAGTGTTTTTACTAATCCATCCTAAATTTTGTGTTTTATGTGAAAAATAAAGCACCAATGTAATTTTTTGTGCTAATTGTTTCTTGGAGACTTTTCAATTGAACTTTATAGTAAGCACAAGCACTACAAAAACTTCAGTTTACCAAACACTCTTACTTTATTTAATATTATTTGCCCTATACGACCTGGGCTCTGCAGGAGGGAATGAACATCAATGATGCAGAGTACCAGCTTCCAGATCTTTTTATCAGATGGTGGTGGTGGTGGGGGGGGGGGGCTCGACATGTAAGAAGGTTTAGATGGGGGGCTCAGCCGACAAAAGTTTGAAGAATTCTGCTCTAGTCCTTACTGTACCAGGTTGCAGTAACGTGGGCCTGGAAGTCCCATGGGTGCACTCTGTTCAAATAAACACCACTGTTCACTCACTTTCAGGATACCAAAGTATTATGAACAGCGCAGAACCACTTGAAAGTCTCCCTTTGCTGAAAATGGGACAGAACATTGAAAAAAAGTGGCTGAGATTGTCTTTTAAGCACAACTAACAGAGAGGATGCAGCTTCAAGCATAAGTGTATATATTCACTTTTGCTAGTCTAGTGATTTTTGCTTTCTTTCTATGGGCTAATCAAATATGACAGTGGTGGGTTATGATGGTGGAAGTGATTACTACAGATGCAAATGTACCTCCTGTATGTTCGGAAAGAAGCAGGTGCGTGTGGTGCGTGTTGGTATTACCAGTCACTGCCAGTTAGAACAAGCCTTTATTTGCAATACAAAACAGGTTTGATATCTGTATGAAGCTGCTGGGAGCTGAAAAATCTACATGCATATGGAAGCTGTTTGAACTACATTGTGGCCCACATTTACTAACACTTTGCACCAGGTTTGTGTTACTTTTGTAATGCAAACCCAGCGCAAAGTGTTGTGGTTTTATTTACTTCCCATTGCAAAACAGGATTTGTGGTTTCTTACATGCCTTTGTGAATTGGCCTCCTAAAGTTCATCTCCTAGGAACAAAAGTCTAAAGAGGGCAATGTCCTTAATGTTTGTTCTCATTAATTATTGCATCACAAAGGCAATTTTCAGTGTCTCAAGATAGTGTAGAGCATCTTAAATGCACGGTCCACTTAGTTTAAGAACAGCATATGATATGTTTCTCTTTGTCACCTTACATGTTGTCTTTAAAAGAGTGTCTCATCCTCTGGGTCTCTAACTCAAAACATGACTAGAAGGAAAACAAGTTCAAATTGAATGTCAGCTGTCCTTTATTCCTGATGGCAATCAGTATCCCCAGTCTCTCTCTATAGTACTGCAATAAGATGACAGGGGCACATGCATCAAAGTTTCATTTTGCGATTACCAAATAGCGATTTTTTAGAAATTGCTATTTGGTAATTGCAAAATGCAATGCAACAAAACAGAGAGCAAATAGCGATTCTCTAATTGCGATTCCTTAAGAATCGCAAACGTAATTAGGGAATCGCTCTTTGCAATTGCGACTCCATTCTTTCCTATGGGCCTCAAGGCCCATAGGTGAGAATGGTCCTGCATTACCTAAATTGCGATTACCTAATTGGTAATCGCAAATTAGGTAATGCAAAGGCAAGAGTGCCTGGGGACCTAAGGCCCCCCTGAGCTGCCCCTAACAAAAAAAGATGCACATGTAAGGCACACACATGCATTTTTGTGCATTTTTCAAAGTATGCACATGGTTAACATCAACTTGAAGTTGATATTAATTAGCGTTTCCTACATGCACAGTTCGCATTTAGGAAAGGCTTCTTGCATTTGCATTAGGGAATCGCAAATTGTGATTCCCTATTTGCATTCGCAATTTAGGGAATCTCCTAAATTGCGAATAAAATAAAACTTTCATGCATTAGGAAAGGCCATTTTGCAATCGCAAATGGTTGAATTTTGCAAATCGCACTGTTTGCGATCGCAAAATAGCTTGATGCATGTGCCCCACAGTCGTTCATGGAAGAGCTCCCAGAAGCTGTTGCAGCATCAGAGTTGCATGTGCCCTTTTCATTTAAATGTCCTAAACTGCTTCTTAATTTGTACACAGCATAGGAATTAGTTCAGGGAGTACATAATTCAGTTTCCTCAGGATGCTCCAGGAGAAATTCATTACTTCTCCGTGATCCATTTTCTAAATCATTGAATTTCTCTTTGTGTTTCTCAAATGTGGCACTCACTGAGTCTCTGTTGCATGATTGTTAAGTTCTCAAGACCAAAGATAATCCTTTACATGTTTTTTTTTTTTAAACATTTCTTTATTTCAGAACAGGCATAGTCAATCAATCAATCAATCATGTCACTTATAAAGCGCACTACATACCCGCGAGGGTCTCAAGGCGCTGGGGGAAGACGGGGGTGGTGCTGCTACTGATCGAAGAGCCAGGTCTTGAGGAGTCTTCTGAAGGCCAGTAGGTCTTGGGTCTGTCGGAGGTTGGTGGGGAGGGTGTTCCAGGTCTTGGCGGCGAGGTGGGAGAAGGATCTGCCGCCGGCGGTCGTTTTCCGGATGCGGGGGACTGTGGCGAGGGCGAGGCTGGTCGAGCGGAGCTGGCGGGTGGGGGTGTAGAAGCTGAGTAGACTGTTGAGGTAGGCTGGTCCGGAGTTGTGGAGTGCTTTGTGTGCGTGGGTGAGGAGCTTGAAGGTTATCCTCTTGTTGACAGGGAGCCAGTGCAGGTCTCTCAGGTGGGGTGTGATGTGGCTGCGTCGGGGGATGTCGAGGATAAGACGTGCAGAGGCGTTCTGGATGCGTTGCAGCCGTCTCAGGAGCTTAGCCGTCGTTCCTGCGTAGAGGGCGTTTCCGTAGTCCAGCCTGCTGCGGGTGACTGTTTTTCTTGTTTCGGTGGGGATCCACTTGAAGATCCTGCGGAGCATTCGGAGGATGTTGAAGCAGGATAAGGAAACGGCGTTGACCTGCTTAGTCATGGAGAGGGTGGGGTCGAGGATGACCCCTAGGTTGCGTACGTGGTCGGTGGGTGGCGGGGCTGTTCCCAGTGATGTTGGCCACCAGGAGTCGTCCCAGGCTGAAGGGTTGGAACCAAGGATGAGGACCTCCGTCTTGTCCGAGTTCAGCTTCAGGCGGCTGGTCCTCATCCATTCGGCGACGGCCTTCATTCCTTCGTGGAGGTGGGCTTTGGCGGTGTGAGGGTCTTTGGTGAGGGAGAGGATCAGCTGGGTGTCGTCGGCGTAGGAGATGATGTTGAGGTTGTGCTGTCGGGCGACGTGGGCGAGGGGTGCCATGTAGATGTTGAACAGCGTTGGGCTGAGGGAGGAGCCTTGGAGTACGCCGCAGATGATCTTGGTGGCCTTGGATCGGAAGGGGGCGAGGCGGACGCTTTGTGTTCTGCCGGAAAGGAAGGATGTGGTCCAGTCCAGGGCCTTCTCTTGGATCCCGGCGTCGTGAAGGCGTGTTCGTAGTGTGTGGTGGCAGACCGTGTCGAAGGCGGCTGATAGGTCCAGGAGGATGAGGGCTGCTGTTTCTCCGTTGTCTAGCAGGGTCCTGATGTCATCAGTGGCGGCGATGAGGGCGGTTTCGGTGCTGTGGTTGCTGCGGAAGCCGGACTGGGAAGGGTCCAGGATGTTGTTCTCCTCGAGGTAGCGGGTCAGTTGTTTGTTGACGATTTTCTCGGTGACCTTCGCGGGGAACGGGAGCAGAGAGATGGGTCGGAAGTTCTTGAGGTCCTTGGGGTCTGCCTTGGGTTTCTTGAGAAAGGCGGTGATCTCGGCGTGCTTCCAGCTTTCCGGGAAGGTTGCTGTCTCGAAGGAGATGTTGATTATTTTCCGGAGATGGGGCGCGATGGCTGTACTGGCTTTGTTGAAGATGTGGTGAGGGCACGGGTCTAGCGGTGAACCGGAGTGGATGGTGTTCATGATCTCGCTGGTGTCCTCGTCGTTGATGTTGGTCCAGGAGAGCAGGCGGTTGGTGGTTGTGGGGGCAGTGGTCTCGGTGGTTGCCGGGGCGGTCGTGGTGTTGAAGCTGTCGTGGATGTCGGCGATTTTGCGGTGGAAGAAGGTGGCCAGTGAGTCGCACAGGTCTCACGACGGCTGGATGTCGTTGGTGTTGGAGCTGGGGTTGGAGAGTTCCTTCACGATGTTGAAGAGATCTTTGCTGTTGTGTGCGTTGTTGTCTAGGCGGTCTTTGAGTGAGGCCCTTTTGGTGGATCTGATGAGGTGATGGTGACTGCGGGTGGCGCTCTTGTGGGCGGCGTAGCTGTCCGCTGTCCGTTCGTGGAGCCAGATCTTCTCCAGTTTTCGGCATGTTCGTTTGGAGGCCTGGAGGTCTTCGGTGAACCAGGTGGCTTTCTTGCTGGTGTGGCTGTTGGGCGGATTCTTGAGCGGGGCGAGGGTGTTGGCGCAGTCGTCGATCCACTGTCTGAGGTTGCGGGCGGCGGTGTCGGGGTCGGAGGGTTCGGCGGGTGGGCTCAGGGCGAGGGTTGTGGTTAGCTGGTCTTCCGTGACTCTGCTCCAGCAGCGGCGAGGCATTTGTTCGGTGCAGTGGTGCGTGGTGGGCTTCCTGTAGGTGAAGTGGATGCAGTGGTGGTCAGTCCAGTGGGGTTCGGAGGTGTAGTTGAAGGAGACGTGTGGGCTTGCGGAAAAGATGGAGTCGAGCGTGTGGCCGGCGGCGTGGGTGGGTGTAGTCACGAGCTGTCTGAGTCCGAGGGTGGCGAGGTTGTCGATCAGGGTGGTGGAGTTGGTGTCCTTGTTGTTCTCGAGGTGGAAGTTCAGGTCCCCGAGTCAATATACATATTACAGTATTGTCTGTTACGCTTCATTATAGTTCCATTACCTCAGCAAGCAAAGAAAAAAAAGAAGTCCCTTAGTTAGTTTCCTCTATATCAGGAGCAGAGGACCTATTTTGATTACAGTTTCTCCTTTCAGAGTTACAATCCTGGGACATAATTTACATTGACTAACGATCCTATCAATCCCCAACAATAAAAAAGAAACTCCCCCCCTCTACCGGTTTCCATCAGATGATACCCCATATCTATATCTATTTTAATCTTTTAGGTGTTTATGCCCATGTTTCCTAGCTATGTGTAGCCGTTATGCTGTGATGTTCCTCATCCAACAGTTCAGATTGAGTCTCTTGTTCCATTGCCCCCCATGCCATCAGTACCTCCGGGAGCTTATTGTCCTTCCTATCCTTTCTCATATGGTCTTCCTCAGCCATTGCCCATTCTTTTAAATCCTTCTTTCACTTTTCCAACTGTGGGCCCTGCGGGGTCAACCAGTGGATTGCTATTCTCCTCTTGGCTATCATAAGGCCCAGTATCAAAAATCGTCTGCTAGTTTTACGCTTGGGATTTTTGGGGATCAACCCAAGGAGACAGGTTTTTATCTCTGAGGCTATCTTCCATTCCGTTATTCTATTCAGTTGTTCTAAAACTTCAGCCCAGTATATTTGTATTTTTTGGCAATGCCATATCATGTGTACAAAATCTGCTTGTGTATGTTGACAGCGGGGGCATTTGGGGTCTCTGGATATGTTTATAGTGTGAAGCCTCCTGGGTGAAAAGTAAGTCATGTGGACTATGTTATATTGTATTTGTTTAAATCTATTGCATATTGATACTGTACGGACACTTTCGTAGATCCTTTCCCAGTCTTTTGCCGTTATTATGTGCTCACTGACCTCTTGCCACTTTTCTTCTACTTTCAAGGGTTTAGTCTTTTTGTCCTCTCTCAGTTCCCTGTATAAATGAGAATCAAGTTTTCGACCATCCGCCATTGTAATTATGGTGACCAGTGTATGTGTATGCTCCTGGGCATCCGGAAATGTCGGCCATAATTGCCGGGCTGTAGCTGCTATCTTGGCATACAGTAGGAATTGTCCTGCCCCCAGTCCGAATGTATCCACCGCGTCCTGGTAGGTAATGAACCTATTCTCTGGGTATAGGTCTGACATCATCAGACAACCCCCCTCCCTCCATTTTCCAGTTGACATTGTTCGTTCTATTTGAGCAAACTGTGGCATGACCCAGATATCTGGGGCATAGGGCACACCTTTGAGAAGTCTCTTAGACGTTCTATCCCATATTGGAGGATATTGTTCCGGATGGGACTCATTTGTCCAGAGAAGCGCTCCCAGCTGTTGTCTACCATAGGTACCCTCTAACAGGGATCGCTCCCACGAGGTATCTGTATCTAGCCATGCTATTGCATGTTGCAATTGGGACGCCAGATAATATAACTCTAAGTCTGGAATTTCTAGACCTCGTTTACCCCACTGTCTTTTCATCACCTCCAAGCTTACCCTACATCTCTTTCCATTCCACAGCAGCTGGGTGAGAAGTACGTCTAGCTCTTTAAAAACTCTATGTGGAATTTCATGGAAAGAGCCGTGCATTGTGTACAAACATCTGGGGAGTATTACCATTTTAATTAGAGCGATTTGTCCCATCCGGGATAATTTTTGGGTATTACAGAACTTTATACTCCTTTGCAAGCCTTTTAATATCCTACCCATATTATATTCGTAGAAGGTGTCTTTCTCTCTGGCAACTCGTATCCCGAGGTATCGTACCGATTCCAGTTCCCATGTGAGACCCATCCCAGGGGACTGGGACACCGCTCTCCCCTCTATCTTCCTTATCGGATATAATTGCGATTTTTGTTTATTGATGTGTAAACCGGAGGCCCCGGCAAACTTATCTAATGCATGGAGCAATATGGGGATCGAATGGGTCGGGCGTCGCAGATAGACCAATGCGTCATCCGCGTACAGTGACACTATATGTTCCGTTTGGCCAATCCTAATACCTTGACCCTGCAGTTCCATCCAGAGGTGACATGCCAGTGGCTCCATTGCGAGGGCAAATAAAGGGGACAGTGGGCACCCCTGTTGCATGCCCCTTTACAGCATCATAGCATCCGATACAAACCGTCCCGTACGGACTCTCGCCATGGGTCTAGTATAAAGTAATTTGACCCATTTTACAAACCCGGCACCCAGTCCCATTTTTACAAGGACCTGCCAGAGATATTCCCATCGGACCGAGTCGAACGCTTGTTCGATATCTAGAAACGCAAGTGCGCTTTCCTCTGCTTTTTCTCCAGGAGTCTGCATTATATGAGCGAGTCGGCGAATGTTCCTCAGCGTATTCCTTCCAGGTATAAACCCTGACTGATCCACATGTATCAACTGTGGAAGACAGGGGAGCAGCCTACTCGCCAGCACCTGGCTGATAATTTTAAGGTCTACATTTAGCATAGAGATGGGTCTATAGGAACTCGGAATCGACGGGCCCTACCCTGGCTTAGGGATCATCACTATTAATGTTTCTTGCATTGAATCTGGCAATTCCCCCTTCTCCTCCGCTTCTTCAATTATGTCTAACAACCTGGGAGTCACCTGCTCAGTATAATCTCTATAAAATTCAGCCGTCAGGCCATCCATACCTGGAGATTTAGCTGTTCTCAAATGGGATATGGCCGCTTTTATTTCTTTTTCTCCAATAGGGCCCCCTAGTATTTCCTGAGCCTCAGGGTCCAGGTTGGGTGTCTCTATATCCATCAGATATGTTTGTATGGTCTGGGAATGTGTGGGGTTTGGGGACTCTGAGTATATTGTATTTAGATGGATTGCAAATGCCTTATTAATCTCATGTTGTGTTTAGACCATTTGATTACGGTCATTTCTAATTGCCAGGATCGGTTGTGTCTCCATACTAATTAGACGTGCCAGTAGACCGCCCGCTTTATCCCCTTCCGTATACCATCTTCTCCTACTCTTATTTCTATTATATTTGTCTAGTGTATCCCATAGTTCCCTTATCTTTTGTCGCTGCGCTGTCCATTTAGTAAGTCCCTCTATATCTATGGGGAGTGCTTTTTCTAGGATGGCCAACTGTTGCTCCTGGCGCTTCAAATCTTGCTCTAGCACTTTTTTGACTCCGTTCTCAGTAGACATACATACCCCCCTTAACACTACTTTCATGGCATCCCATTTCACTGCTTTAGTACTGGCGGTGTTCCAGTTTCTATCAAAATACCCCTGAAGCTCCTGGCCAATCATAGCCTTATATACTGGATCAATTAGTGCTTCGGAATTTATCCTCCAAAGCGGAATCTTAGATCTCGGCCTGCCCATAGTATATATTATAAGTAGAGGGGAGTGATCCGATAAATATCGAGCCAGATATTGCGCCTCCTCAATTCTATTAGCTGCCCCTTTCTGTATAAAAAAGTAGTCTAAGCTGCTATGTGTATTAGTAGCGGGCGTGTGACATGAGTACACTGTTTGGTGGGGGTTGTGATGCCGCCAGATATCCACCAAGTTGTAATTTATTAACATCTGACGCATAGCTTCTCTGGTTTTAGGTTTGGCCTCTGGTCTAGGGGATGTCTGTCCAGCATACCATCTAAGGCACAGTTACGGTCCCCTGCAACAATCAGTTCTACATCTGGTGCAAAGTCTATCTGTCACATAACTGACCCTAGGAACTCGCCATCATCACTATTCGGGGCATCTATGTTTATCAGGCAAACCTTCCGCCCATCCAGCGTTCCCTCCACTATCACATACCTTCCCAAAGGATCTGGGCTGGACTTCTCTGCATGAATGGGACTCCCGGTGCACCCATATCAGCGCGCCCCTCGCATATCCTGAATAGGATGTCGCAAAAAACTGACCCCTCCATCTTTGTTGGACATATTTAAGGCAATCTCCCCAGAGGTGTGTTTCTTGAAAGAAAGCTATGTCCACTTTGTATCGTTTTAAATACGCAGCCACACGGATTCTTTTGACCATATTACTTAGCCCTCTAACATTCCATGTTATGAACTTATAGTATTGTCTATCTTCCTTCATAACTGCATTATATTGTGGTGTAACTTCTCATTATCTCGTTGGGAGGAAACAATCCTATCAGCGCGGGCAATCGCCCCGTGTAAACCTATAGATTTTGTGGGATATCCTCTCTGCGCACTTCCGGTAGTGAACTTTTTAACAAAACTGTGCAATCTCCAACAACCCTCGACCCCCTCCCCCAGGCAGTAGTAACTGATCCCCCTAGCACAACCTTCGTCTAAGGAGTCGGGACTCCGACCCACATTAATCCCCCCCACCCTGCATTCCTTCCCCCAACATTGCAATCAACACATTCACTAACTGAATTCCAAAGCAAGCCTAAATCCTGAATTACGGCCAAACTGCCAGGCACCATGCCACCCCGCCCAACCCAAGGCTTAGCAAGGCAGCTACAGTGCACCACAGCTGGAACATCCTAAACTGGATTGTGGCGGAACTGTGTCCCAACCCCGGAATCCCAGTCTTTATCTCTTAGTCCTTCGGGAATACCCTCCCGACTTTTAACCATTATCGCAGTCCACGTTCCCGTGTTGCTAGTTCCTGTACTTACAGTTTCTTTGTTCATAATGTTTTTCAGCATCACCCCCTTAATGGTTTCACTATACCTCTGAGGTCTCTTTTCTTTTAACCAGGGTTACCCTCCTCTTGTGACTGGGTCTCTTGTACCAGACAGAGTGGGGAGAACTGGTTGTGCGTTGATATCCCCTCCAACTCAGTCCATAGGGTGCCATCCGGGCCCACCAAGATACGTCCCATCTCAGGTGCGTTTTGGGGTGTAGGTCCCCATTCTCCTGTATTACGACGCTCGCCTTTCTGTCATCCACTTCTTCTTCGTTGTTCTCGCCCGCCTTGGTTTTGATCCTGCCCAGCGAGGCCTATCGAGTCCATCCAGTCTGTGGCCTCCTGCGGTGTCGTATAAAAGTAAACCCTGCCTTCGTGCTGTATTCGAAGCCGGGCAGGAAACATCAGGCTGTATTTAATGTTAAGGTCTCTAAGTCGTCTTTTCACCCCCAGAAAGTCGTTTCTAAGGTCTTGTACTTTCCTGGTATAGTCAGGGTAGATATGAATGTCTCGATCTTCAAACTTGGGAGGGCCATGAGTACGTACATATTGCAGCATTATATCTCTGTCTCTAAAATTGAATAAACGAGCAATTATGGCTCTGGGAGGTGCGCCTGGTCGCGGTGGGGGCCCCAGGGCGCGGTGAGCTCTTTCTATGGCAAACATTTTGGAGAGTCTGATATTCGTGAGCGCCGACCCTATACATTGTTCGAGGAAAAGATCCGCCGCCGACCCCTCTGCTTTTTCCGGAAATCCAAGAAATCTGAGGTTATTTCTTCTCGACCTCCCTTCTGCGTCTTCCGCTCTATCTTCTAGGCGGTTAGACTGTTCTTAGAGCGAGGTCACCATCGTAAGTAGCCTCTGAACTTCTTCTCGCAACATACCTAACTCTCTTTCTGTGCTAGTGACTCGGTCCGCCACTTTCCGCCAGTCTAGTCTCGAGTGGTTAATATCCATTGCCATAGTGTCCTTTTTTGCTTCAAGCGCTACACGAAGTCTTTGATGACGTCTAGAATCTCTGTTTTGTCTTGCGCCATAGTACTGTGGTGCGGCGGCTGTTCAAGTTCTCTTCTATTGTGCTCGGATGTTGTTGGGCCTGGTACAGTATATTGCATTATTTTGTTGGCCTGCGCTCCCCTTGTCGGTTTATCCTTGCCCATATTCCAACCATACAAGGCGGCCTCAGACGTATCTTTTAGCTCTTGATCGTGTCTCCGGCCCCGGGACAGGAGCAACCAGGGCCGCCAACAAGGAGGTGGTATCTGTCGTCTTTATTTTGCTTTCCTCCCCCTGTTTTTATACTTTGTTGGGCTTCTTATCTCTGCCACTAGTCTTCTACGACTTCCCTAGGGAGTCTCTTTCCTCAGGCCTGGTCCCTGTGTACCAAACCCACCAAGCCTCTCAGTTCCAGGTATCATATTAGTTAGGTACCTCTCATGGGGGGTCTCATTTTATCTCATCCAGGCTAATGGGGGATCCAGTCCAATTGCGACTCCTTATTCTGCTCTACAATGTGGCCTGCAATATCTCCAAAGCTACAGTAGCCCGTAGTGCACCTGGCATGTATTACGTGCACCAGGCGCTGCACAGGTGTCCCAATGTGTCCAGATTCAACCTGGGTGGCCCCCCCAGACAACCGCTCCCCTATTCCTCAGCAGCATTATGGCGTGGATTGATCCCGGCCCCAAGTAGTTCCTGAAGGTATTCCTGTAGTCAGGGCCCAGGGGGTCACTCCCCCAGCTCCTCCAGGCCTCTCATTATTGTCTCTTTAAGTAACTATCGATGCTTTAATCCAGTTGGGCCCCCAAGTTGTTATGCTCCGTAGGCTCCAACAGTCCGTTATTACCTCCGGGGCCTATAAATCTCCACCCTCAGCTCTTCCGGAATTATTCCTCACACGCTCCGGGTGGGCTCCGGCACCGTCGCACTCCCCGAAGGCCTTCCCCGCGAAGCTGCTTTGCTCCTCACAGGGCCCCCGATCAAGGTTCCGATTTCTTCCGGAGCCTTCTTCAATTTAAATGAGAGGGACAGGCACCGCCATTGGAAGTCAGACAGGCCGCCTCGCCACCGGAGTTTCAATCGGCCAATTCTCCGGGTGGGCTCCGGCACCGTCGTGCGCCCCGCAGGCCTTCCCCGCGAAGCTGCTTCATCGCACGGGGGCACCACTCCTCACAGGGCCCCCGATATAGGTTCCAACGTCTTCTGGGGCCTTCTCCAATTTAGCTGCGAGGAACAGGCACCACCATTTTGAAGTCAGGCAGGCCGCCTCGCCACCGAAGTTTCAATCAGCTGTTTCTCCATCGTTATGCTCCGGCTGCCCTCTGTTTCTTGCTCTTTCTATGCAGAGGTCCTTCCGACACCCTTTTTTCCCGGGTTGGTGTCCGTTCAGCCAGGATTTAGGAAGGATTATGTCATCTGGGGCAGGAGCTCCGACACTACGCGTCTAGCTGGCCATGCTGTTAGGCCACGCCCCCCCAATCCTTTACATTGTTGTGCCACTTAATTTTTTTCTATGTCTTGGCAAAGGAGGATGTCTGTGATCATCGGTGTATTAATCTTTTCAGTAATTTACATATTTCCTTTGGATATCAGTTGTTTCAAGTCATGGTTAGGAAGATCCAGTGGGGTAGCATCCATGTGCTTCACAGGATGCTGATTGTTTTCAGAGGAATGCATGTTTTTTGCCAGACCCTCCTTTATCATCTGGTTTGTATGTGTCTACATCACTGGTCTGGTACTACCAGGTACTCTGCCCCCTCCCTAACACTCTACACCACTCCATAACACTCTACTTTACTCCTCGACACTCCACTAGATTCCACACCACTATCCTTTTCCCTACTAATTTGTAGCCATTTTAAACAGCAGACACGCTGGTGTACAACATGGCTAAAACATATTGGCAAAGTCAATAGTGCTTGCATAGGCGAGACCAATTGGCTTTGCCAATGCTTGTTCTTTTAGGAAGTGCCTGCTGCTTGCTTTAGCCTGTAATACAGCAACAATGCTGGGCGGGACGCGAGCGGGCCAAGGGCGGGCCCGTCCTTGCCCGTCATTGCCAGGAAGAGGCAGGGCAGGGCCACCCCCCTTTTATCTAATTCATGGACCGTGCTGTTGGCTGACATCTGTCCTCTGAGGTACTGTGCTCGTTCCCCTGTTATTTTTACGTATCGGCACCGCGCAGAGATTAATTGGGGCCTCACTGTCTGTAGCCTATTAGGGACTGTCTGCTGTCTGCCAGCGCTGCCTGACTGCTGTTAAGACATTTCTTGTGACTTCTGCATGCGATTTGAGCGCGCACCATTTGTATTTGTTAGCTTATTTCTGCTGATCTTTGTCAACCTTTACTTCATCGAGGGCTCTGAGAGATGCGGAAGAGGAAAACAATGGAGGGTATTGGTGGTGGTGGTGGTGGCCAAGTAGGGAAAGGGAAAAAGGTCAGGAAGATGCTGAAACATCCAGGCAGCAACTGTGTCCTCGCCCGCATCGACACCCTCATTAGTGAGTGCGAAGGTATTCTAGTGGAGGAGCCAGCTGTGCGTACTACTCCTGCCCAACTCCCCCCTCGAATCCCTAGCCCAAGCTGCTCACCCACCATTCCAGCAATGTTTCACAAAACATCCCTCAAGGGGACCCTCTTACCCAACCAGGAGACACTACCAGATACTGCGGGGGCTTGCCAACCCCCCATTAACCCTCATAACTCTCCTGGTATCAACATCCAGCAGTCTGGACCCACTATCCCTTGCGCAAACAGGTTCTTGCCCCTGCTGGACCTGTCTGATGATCAGAAGGAAGATACACCCCAGCCTCCTCTTGTATCCACTGCTGCGACCAGCCCAGTACTTAATCCAGAACCCCAGGATACGCATCAACTTACAAACATGCTTAGAGCAGAAATAGGTACCATGAGATTCATGATTGAAGGCCTTCCTACCTTAGTTAAATCAATACTGCAATACTCATCCCATCCACAGCATGGCATCCTTGCGTCAAGATCCCACTCGCAGCCCCGTCACAACCACTGCGCGACACACGAGGCAGTCACCCATGGAAGGGGTACCATCTCCCATGGCTCCACACTGCACCACCCTGCTTTCCCTGTTCACAATCAAGCTTCATTTGATTCTACAGCAAAGCAAATTAACAATCCTAATAATATTCCTCATAATAACCCCCACAACATAGTGGCCGCGCAGGATCTTTTAAACAACATTAGACCTACCTCCTTACCCCAGACCCAGCATCCTCCTCGCAGTGGCCAATACCAGCTGACCCATTTAGCCACCACACACTCGTCACATGCCCTGAAAATCTATATGGTCAATGTTCCCTAACTTGATATAAAGAATGGCTTTGAGGGTGAAGATTCTTTGACCAATAAAGTGATCCACTGGATTCGTCACATCAGGGGTTGTCGCTCAGTAATTTGGGACGACATTTCTAGGGCTTGGAGGTGCACTTCTCCCGATCAACCACTCGATTGCATTGAGTTTACCTTCAAAGGGGCTGATCTGGCAGAAAACCTCCTTGCCCTGGAATTTCGAACTTGCCCCCCTGAAGCCTCCTCTATCCAGTTTAGGCGCTTTCCAATCCATGACCAGAGTAGGCAACCTGCCCCCCAACCACTCACTCACCTAGCTGGTGGCTCCTCACTGGAGGCCAACAACTGACTACAGAGTGTAGCTCTGCACATCTCGGATCACACGCTACTCCCCCTAACTGCACGGTTAGCCTTCCCAGCACCTCGGGTTTTCAGACCGCGCCTCATTTAAAGGAAGATAGTTCCCGGGGCGAAGTAGGACTAAGTAGCTCCTCCACCTACATCCGGGAGGAGGTGAGTGAAGATCTTTTTAAATGCTCAAACCCCCAAGTACCAGCCCAACTTCCGACCAGTAACTCCACCACTATACGAAGTGCTGCACTTGGCCCGGCACCCCACCAACAGCTGAGGTTAATATCATGGAATGTGGCCGGGCTAAGCAGCAAAATGTCAATCCCCCACTGGAACGACCTAATTGAAGGTTTCGATATCTGTATTTTCCAAGAGACCTGGAGACTGGTTCCCTTATACAAAACAGGCTTTGTTTGTTTCCACTCACCTGCAACAACTGTAGGGGGAGGGCATCCGTCAGGGGGACTGATTATCTGGGTGAACATTGCCCTGGGCTGTCAAATTACCTGTCAAACAAGTTCCAGCCCAGACATTCTGGGGCTTAGCATTAGGGGGCCCAGGGGGGGGAGCCACAATTGATCTGTTCAATGTTTATGCGAGGGGGACCAAAGGGGGCAGACCCTCACTTACCATTTCAGCACTGGAAGTGAGTTTAGCTAACTGTTCACCTCATGCCAGATTAGTAGTTGCAGGAGATTTTAACTGCACCTTTGAACCCCTGGACAAAGAAGATCTAGTGGGAATTGAGGATGATGATTATAAATGGGCTGTCCCCCCACTAAACCTACCCCCAGTCAAAAGATGGACGTAGTTGGCGCTCCAACTTAAATCCCTTACCGTAGAGTATGGCCTGAGGGCAGCTAACGGTAGAACACCCTCGGACAGACAGGGTGCGAATACATATAATAGAGATGGCTGCCCGTCCAGCATCGACTACATCCTCGTTGACGTGAAGCTCTGGGGGGACCTGATTGACATGAGCGTGGGCACCACTAAGGAGAGCGACCACAATCCCCTTTGCTTAACTTCAAACCCCCTGTTGGAAGCCCCCTACTATCCTGTGAGCATCCCACCCTCAACCATCACCAGAGAGATTGTCCCTTCCAACTGAAATAGATTTTTTAATTGGCGGAATATAGTCCTGCATGATTCTAAGATTGTTGGTATACGACACGACCTGGCTGTAGGTACATTCGAGCTCCAGGCTGCAGCCTCTAGCGTAAGTGGGTTGGCGGATGTACCTATGGTTCATTCACGCACCGTCGACTGACTCAGCGTACACTTTCTAGCACCCAACTGGGGCAACAAGCCCAGCATGCCAACTAAAGGGCCCCACTCGTGGTATACAAAAGATTGCAGGCGCAAACGATTACTCTTAGCTGTAGCAATTAAAGACAAGAATTGCCCCTGATTAAAGCTGCCAGGAAGTGTTACAGAGCTGCTCTGCACCAGGCCAAGATAGCATGGGATGAATCCCGCTGGCAGCAACTCAAGGAAGCAAGCTTATCTAAGGACGCCAATTTATTTTGGACCCTAGTTACCTGGGGTAGCAAGACAGGTGCACGCTCGCCTCCTAACTACATCACAGGCCAGGAATGGCATGATCATTTCCGGAAGCTTTATTCAACATCAGAGGCCACGCCATCTGCGGAGCTAGATGATCGCTATGGGCACCATAAGGATGATGAACGTTTTGACCTGGCCGAGATAGAGGCTGCATTAAGTAAAATAGTGCCCTCCAAAGCAGCAGGACCAGATGGCCTACCAGGCGATCTTTTTCTTGCAGAGACTTCGAACTGGGCACGTTACATCCTCCTCCTGGCAAATGCTATAGCCAGCGGTGTTCCAGTCCCTGGGTCTTGGAAGGGCACTGAGGTGGTCCCGATTTATAAAAAGGGAGCCAGAGACGACTTTTCAAACTACAGGCCCATTAGTCTTATCGACGCTCTGCAGAAGGTCTTTGGTAGAGTTCTTGTGCAGAGGATACAGCTATGGACAGAGGATGAAGCCATCCTTTCTCAGTACCAGGCCGGCTTTAGACCAAGGACTGAAACAATCGACCAGGTGTTTAGGTTGTTACTCATCTACTGGAAAGTAGTGGTGATCGGCAAGGGCAGTCTTTATCTTGCATTTATCGATTTAAAGACTGCCTTTGACCTGGTCCCTGGGAGCAAGTTGTGGCTGACGCTTAGAGATATGGGCACTCCCCCTTTTATTCTTAAACTGCTGGTCCGGCTACACAAAGGTAATTACGCCCAGGTTAGATGGGGGGCACAACGTCAACTAACAGAGCGTATCCCTGTCAACAGAGGCGTCTGACAGGGTTGTGTTTTGGCTCCCACCCTATTCTCTCTCTACATGAATGGGGTGGTCAGCTTTCTGCAAGACGATCCAGCAGACGCACCAACCCTGGCGGGCGATAAGGTACCGACCCTCTTGTTTGCTGACGACACCCTGCTGGTGTCTAAGACCCCAGCTGGGTTGCAGCGTCTACTCAACAGGTTCCAACTTTTTTGTGATAACTGGGGGTTGGTCATCAACACTCTAAAAACTAAATTCATGGCCTTTAACCCCCACAAGTCCTATAAAAGCAACCCTTTGCTGGGTGGGACACCGTTGGAAAGGGTCGGCACCTTTGACTATCTTGGTGTCCGACTCTCTGACAAAATGTCATGGAAGCCCCACCTAGCAAAGATGCTGATGGGGCACAAACAAGTGGTTGGAGCACTCAGGAAGGAACACCACTCTTCACATAGCAGGCCGGTAGCCCCAGCCCTCCAAGTTTACGACGCCAAAGCAGTCAGCACAGCTCTCTATGGAGCAGAGCTATGGGGATTCAACAAGGTTGACGATCTCTGCAGATCTGAGTATAAGTTCCTTGGGGACCTGGTGATGCTGCCTCAAAACATTCCCCTTACCCCTTTAATGCTCGACATGGGCAGGCGGTCGATTGGCGACACAGCTAGGTTGCGTCCACTGCTTTTCTGGGCTCGCATTAGGTGGACCCCAGAGCACCTCCCCTATGCTGAAGCCCTCACTGAGGTCACACGGATGGACACTGGCCGCAAAATAGGCTGGATTTTAAACGTCAGGAAAATGATGTCAGCCATGGGGCTTCAAGCGCATTGGGATAGGCAGGAACCCCCAAGGAAAGACAAGCTCAAACGCTTGTATTGGGAATGGGTGGATCGACAGGAAACCTGCAAACCCAATGTGGGTAGATTAACAGCAGAATTTTATTTACATAAACAGACTAGATATCTAGAGCCCTTCTTATATACAATTCAGGTTCCAAGGGACAGGATGTTGTACATCCACTTTAGGTTTGGCACACGTCCTGTCTGTGAGATAACTGCAAAATGGCACCCATGCAACCAGACACCAAAGGATTGCCCATGTTGCAGGGCCCTGTTAGAAAGCGTTGCCCATGTTATGTTCGCTTGCTCGGCATATAACATCCCGAGGGCCAAGTGGCTAAAACCGATCTGCCGGCAACTGGGCACACAGGACTATCGGGTAGCCCTGCGCATCCTTAGGTCCGATTCCAGAGCTTTTTTTGCGTGCTGCGTGGCACAGTTCCTTAGTCATGCATGGTTTATTAGACGGAAAGCCCTGACAAGAGCGGCACAGCACCATGGCGAATGAAGCTGAGATGAAATTGCCGCAGGGCTCCAAGGCTGCTCACTTAAGCTTCAAAATTACATCCTATGCACGTGCACTTTATGCTTTAACCCTCCACGCTGTTATTTTAATGAAGGCTAGAGCCTTTTTAGCAGGTCTTGTGGGGGTTGCTACCTGAGCCCATTACAGGGACCATATAAAGATGAATTGTCATGCTGTTTCTTCTTTTTATTTTTATTCTATTTAATGCATTTTTGTTACTGATGTGATGTGTATTAACTTTTCAATTAACTGATCTGGACAATTGCGCCCCACACTGAGGGTGCAATAGTGTATTTGCAGGGATTGCTTGTGCATATAATTTTTACTATGTTGCTGTATGATATGCTTATTTTGTATTCTATTTATAAATTGTTTTTATAGCTTTTATGACACTAGCTGTCGAAATAAAGCTTATACAACAACAACAGCATTAGGACATGGTGTGATTTGCAGTTTAAAAACGCTGGGAAATTCTGTATTCGACATTCATGACACATAAACACCTATTAGTTAATACATTTTCAGGTGAATAACTGTAACACCAAAATGCATTAGTGTCTTAAAATAAATGCCAGTAACCAATAATATTATTATATATGCCTTATGATCCACGGCATTTCTAGGACTTTTCACAGCAGGAAAGTCACCATTGTATGCACCACACTGGTGACATTCCAGTGGTTAGGCCCCTGCCTGCTTGCCTGTGTTTCCTTTCTTTCCTCCGCATCCGCACCACATACAGTTTTTTTACCATGTGGGTATCTGGTCCTCACCTCTCAGCCTCACCTTGGAGTCTTCAATGTGTAGAAGACAAAGAAACTCTAGGTGGGCAGAACCGCCATGAAGGCAGGGCCGCCTCCTGAAAAGAGGGGTCTGAGTCTTGACATACAGCACAGATTAGCCAGAGAGAGTTGATAAGCAGGTTCTCACAGAGGTTCTGGTAAAAAGGCCTGTACACTACTGCTCTAATGAGCTTCTGCCAACAGTTAGTAGTGTCATGACATTGCCATGGGGGTGGTAGCTACACATGTTCATAGGAATACCATTCTAGGTGGACCCCAATCACCCGACAGTGTCTGGAACTTCAGATCTCCTTTGTTGAGCAATACTCCATAATCATGGAGAGAATATGGCAGAACACTTTATTGGGGTCCCTGAAGCAAGGAAACATACCAGGTACACCAAAATTCTAAAATTAGGAGCAGGTTGTCAAATGACCAATGCACAAAAGACTATTGAGCTCCCTGTTCTTTGCTTCCTTACCTCTCTTATGTTTTTACCTGAGTGGAGGCCTCCACGCCCCTTCTTCTGTCCATTGCTTTTTAGGTTTCGCCTGCACAGAGCTTGCGCTGTGCTTCTGAAATCTCTTGTATTCAATATATCTTAAAAGGAGGCTCCTATCACTACCCATAGCTGAATTACTGTGTTCATTCACTTTTGTGTTGAACTTTTATTTTTTACTTCCCCTGGCTGCACGCATTTACGACTGTCAAGATAAGATCTATTGCCATGGAAAAGGCAGACAGCTTCTAACAGTGTGCTGGAACGCTTGGTATTTATTGCTTAGATGTGTAATGCAGATGCTTTCAATCAATCAATCAATCAATCAATCAATCAATCAATCAATCAGGGGGATTATAAGCGCACTACTCACCCTTGAGGGTCTCAAGGCACTGGGTGGGGGAGGGATCAGCAGGTCCGATTCAGTCAAAGAGCCAGGTCTTCAGAGCCTTCCTGAAGGTGTTCAGGGAGGGGGCCCGTCTGATGTCGGTGGGGAGCTCGTTCCAGGTCTTGGCCGCGATGTAGGAGCATGATCTACCCCTGCTCTGGCTCTGCGGATGCGCAGGGTTTTGGCGAGGAGGAGGTTGGTGGAGCGGAGGTCTCGTTTGGGTATGTGGAGGGTGACTCTGTCGTTGAGGTATTGGGGTCCGGTGTTGTGTAAGCATTTGTAGGCGTAGGTGAGTATCTTGAAGGTGACTCTTTTCTCGACGGGGAGCCAGTGGAGCTTGCGTAGGTGTTGGCTGATGTGTTCGTGTCGAGGGATCCCGAGGATGAGTCTGGCGGCGGTGTTCTGGATAGTCTGGAGCCTGCGTAGTAGAGACTTGTTGATGCCGGCGTAGCGGGCGTTTCCGTAGTCCAGTCTGCTGGTGATGAGGGCGCGGGTGACTGTCTTCCTCGTCTCGGGGGGGATCCACTTGAAGGTCTTACGGAGGATGCGGAGAGTGTTGAAGCAGCTGGAGGTGACAGAGTTGACCTGGCGATTCATGGAGAGGGAGGCGTCAAGTACGATGCCGAGGTTCTTGGCGTGGTCTGTGGGGGTAGGGGGGTGCCGAGGGTGGTGGGCCACCAGGTGTTATTCCATGCTGAGGGGTGGTTCCGAGGACGAGGACTTCAGCCTTCTCCGAGTTGAGTTTCAGGCAGCTGATGTTCATCCATGCTGCGAAGTCCTGCATGCCTTCCTGGAAGTGGAGTCTGGTGGTGTTGGTGTCCTTGGTGAGGGAGTGGATGAGCTGGGTGTCGTCGGCGTAAGAGATTAGGCTGAGGCCGTGCTGTCGGACGATGGCGGCGAGGGGGGCCATGTAGATGTTGAAGAGGGTTGGGCTGAGTGAAGATCCCTGAGGGACTCTGCAGTTGATTTCCGTGGGTTCGGAGAGGAAGGGTGGCAGTCTGATCCTTTGGCTCCTGCCGGTGAGGAAAGATCTGATCCAGTCGAGGGCAGTCCCTTGTATGCCAGCGTTGTGTAGTCTTGCTGTTAGAGTGAGGTGGGAGATGGTGTCGAAGGCTGCCGACAGGTCTTGTAGGATCAGGGCTGCGGTGTGGCCTTGGTCGAGGAGGGTGCGGATGTCGTCGGTGGTGGCGAGTAGGGCGTCTCGGTGCTGTGGTTCCTTCGGAATCCGGATTGGGAAGGGTCGAGGATGGCGTTTTCTTTGATAAACCTTGTCAGCGCTGCGTTAACGGTCTTCTCTGCAACTTTCGCTGCGAAAGGGAGGAGCGAGATGGGCCGGTAGTTTTTGAGGTCCGTCGGGTCTGCTGAGGGCTTTTTGAGCAGAGGCTTGATTTCTGCGCATTTCCAGTCGTCAGGGAAGGAGCCGGTTTCGAAGGTGGTATTGATGGTCCATTGTAGTATGGGTGCGATGGTGGTGGCGGCTCTGTGGTATATGTGGGGTGGGCAGGGGTCAGTGGGGGCCCCGGAGTGGATGCCCTTCATCGTTGCGGCGGTCTCCTCGGTCGTGATCGGAGTCCAGGCGGAGATGGTGGTCTGGCAGGTGTTGCCGCAGGGAGGGGTGACTGCGGGGGCGGGTGTGTGGTCACTGAAGTTGTTGTAGAGGTTCTTAATCTTCAGGTGAAAATAGGAGCTGAGCTTGTCGCAGAGGTCCTGGGAGGGGGTGATGTCCGTTGTTTCACTACGGGGCTTGGTGAATTCCTGGATGATGCTTAAAGGTCATTGGAGTTGCTGGAGTTGGCGAGATTCTGTTGTGGATGAAGGATCTTTTGGTGATTCTGATGCGTTAGTGGTAATCTGTCAGGGTGTCTTGATGTTTCTCCATTTTTTCTCCAGGCGTCTGCAGGTGCGTCTGGCTTCTTGGAGCTCGGTGGTGAACCACGCGGCTTTCCTGGGGCAGTGTTTGTCGGGATTGCGCAGCGGGGCGAGCTTGTCTGAGCAGTTGGCGATCCAAGTGTGGAGTTCCATGGCTGCATGGTTGGCGTCTGTTGCCGCGGGGGGGTGTTGCCGTTGAGGGTGGAGTTGAGTTGTTCCTTGGTTACTCTGCTCCAGTTCCTACACAGGGGCGCGGGGCGGGTTCGGGTGCTCGGGCTTGTTGACGAGGAAGTGTACACAGTGGTGGTCGGTCCAGGTGGGCTCTGTGGTGTGGCTGAAGTGAACGCTGCTGCCTCCCGCGAAGATGGGGTCGAGAGTGTGTCCTGCCTTGTGAGTCGGTGTGGTGACCAGCTGTTTCAGCCCAATGTTGTCGAGGTTGGCGCGGAGGGCTGCGGAGTTGGGGTCGCTGAGGTTGTCGAGGTTGTCGAGGTGGAAGTTCAGGTCTGCTATAAGTATGTAGTCCATGGTGGTGATGGCGTGGGGTGCGATGAGGTCGGTGATGGTATCGGTGAAGAGAGCTCGGGCCGGGGGGTCTGTAGGCGAGGGTGCCGCGGAGTGTGGAGTTAGGGCTGGTCAGGACCTGGAAGTGTAGGTGTTCGGCAGCGGGGAAGTTGTCGTTGGATGTGGTGAGACGCAGGGAGTTTTTGTGTGCGATGGTGATGCCTCCTCCCGGGTGGTTGGGGCGGTCCTTTCTCTGGATCTTGTACCCATCCGGGATGGCGATGTCGGGGGCCGAGGAGGCGTTGTTCCAGGTTTCCGTGAAGAAGGCTACGTCGGGTGAGAGCGAGTCGAGGAGGTTCCAGATTTTCGTGGCGTGTCTGTGCATTGAGCGCACGTTGAGGAGGATGCATCTGAGGGCATCGGTGGTGTTGGTCTTGGTGGTGTAGGTGTACGGGCAGTGGTGAAGGTCTGGCGGCAGCTGTAGCAGGAGAACTGGCCATGGGTCGTGCTCGGCGTGGCTAGCTGGCAGTTGTTGTGCCGCCCGGGGTTGAGTGCGAGGAGGGTGGGGGCGTCGTAGCGGTGAATGGTGGGAGATCCAAGGTTCCTGGCGCTGGTCGCGGTCGGGTCGCGGACGGGCACAGACGGGCTTGCCTTAGGCATGCCAGCGGCACGCCCGCTGCGCACGTCCGCTGCGCGACCACGCAGCGTCCGCCATTAAGTAGGGAAGGGGGAGGAACGTGCAGCTGGGAGGCTGGAGCGGGACGGTCAGGGGGGAGGGGTCACGGGGGCAGAGGCGGCAACGGGACACGGCGGGAAAAAGGCAATCTCAAGGATAAGATTAAGCGCCACAAGAAGCAGATAAAAATTAAGCAGAAGGCACAGGGAACGAGATAACAGACAAAATGGGTACAAGGCACAAAGAACGAAGTAACAACAAAATGGGCACAATGTACAGAAAATGAAATAACAACAAAATGGGCACAATGCACAAAAAACGAATACCTACAAGATGGGCACAAGGCACAGAGCGGAGCAGTCTCAAACCCTACTGGGGGGGGGGATCAGAGGATCTGCGGCGGAGCAGAGCACAGCGGAGCTGCTGGGGAGAGAGCAGGCCTCAGACCAGAGGTCAGAGGTCTTGCTCGCGCTCCCCCGCAGCGGCCGCCATTAAGTAGGGAAGGGGGGAGGGACGTGCAGCTAGGAGGCGGGAGAGGGGGCAGTCAGGGGGAAGGGGTCGCGGGGCAGAGGCGGCGGCGGGAAACAGCGGGAAAAAGGCAATCCCAGGAATAAGATTAAGCGCCACAAGAAGCAGATAAAAATTAAGCACAAGGCACAGGGAACGAGATAACAGACAAAATGGGTACAAGGCACAAAGAACAAAGTAACAACAAAATGGGCACAATGTACAAAAAACGAAATAACAACAAAATGGGCACAATGCACAAAAAACGAATACCAACAAGATGAGCACAAGGCCCATAGCGGAGCAGTCTCGAACCCTACCAGGAGGGGGGATCAGAGGATCTGCGGCGGAGCAGAGCACAGCGGAGCTGCTGGGGAGAGAGCAGGCCTCAGACCAGAGGTCAGAGGTCTTGCTCGCGCTCCCCCGCAGCGGCCTCCATTAAGTAGGGAAGGGGGAGGGACGTGCAGCTGGGAGGCAAGGGCGGTCAGGGGGGAGGGGTCACGCGGGGCAGAGGTGGCGGCAGGAAATGGCGGGAAAAAGGCAATCCCAAGGATAAGATTAAGCGCCACAAGAAGCAGATAAAAATTAAGCACAAGCCACAGGGAACGAGATAACAGACAAAATGGGTACAAGGCACAAAGAACGAAATAACAACAAAATGGGCACAATGCACAAAAAACGAATACCAACAAGATGGGCACAAGGCACAGAGCGGAGCAGTCTCGAACCCTACCAGGAGGGGGGATCAGAGGATCTGCGGCGGAGCAGAGCACAGCGGAGCTGCTGGGGAGAGAGCTGGCCTTAGAATGTTTGTGACATTTCCTATTCATGCCTCAGTACCTTTCTTTGCATTTTGTAGGCATTATCGGATTGATTTTTTCAACTGATCTATTTGGTCATTATGATCAAATTCTAAATTTTGTAATAAACAGTGCATGTTAAAAATAAAGTCAATATAAAAGAGCTATGCTATATTTTACTACTAAACAGACAGCCACAAGTGCAGTTACCTTGCAGACAACAGGGTCATGATTTGAATGGTGCAGCAGGTGCAGTAGTACCGGGCCCAAAAGTTGTCCGAATTCCTCTAAACACATAATATTGCTATATTTGACTACTAAAAAGGCAGTCACAATTGCAGTTACCTTGCAGTTAAAAGGGGCCTTAATTTGAATGGTGCAGCAGGTACAGTGGCACCAGGCCCAAAAGCTGTCAGAACTCCTCTAAACACCTAATATTACTATATTTTACTACTATACAGGCAGTCACAATTGCAGTTACCTGGAAGTTAAAAGGGCTTGATTTAAATGGTTCAGTAGGTGCAGCGGCACTGGGCCCAAACATTATCAGAACCTCTCTAAACACCTAATATTGCTATATTTTACAACTAACAGGCAGTCACAAGTGTAGTTATCTAGCAAGTGCTAGGGTCATGATTTTAATGGTGCAGCAGGTGCAGTGACACCTGGCTCAAAAGTTGTCAGAACTCCTCTAAACACATAATATTGCTATAATTTACTACTATACAGGCAGACACAATTGCAGTTGTCTTGCAGTTAAAAGGGGCTTGATTTGAATGATGCAGCATGTGCAGTGGCACCGAGGCTTAAAGCTTTAGGGACCCCACTAAACGCAGAATATTGCAAAATGTTACCACTAAACAGGCAGTCACAAGTGCAATTATCTAGCAGGCACTAGGGCCATCATTTCAAGGGTGCTGCAGGTGCAGAGGCACCGGGGCCAAAAGTTGTCAGAACTCCCCTAAACACCAAATATTGCTATATTTTACTACTAAACAGGCAGTCAAAAGTGCAGTTATCTTGTAGGCACTATGGGCATGATTTGAATGGTGTAGCAGGTGCAGTGGCACTAGTCCCAAATGTTGTCAGAACTCCTCTAAACACATAATATTGCTATTACATCAATTAATTCTATTATTTACCTTTTTAATTTAATTTTTAAAATGTTGATATTACTTACCCGCACTATAGCACCAGTAACAGCACAATATATTGCCTTTTTGTACATAAACAAGTCAGAACACTTTAACAGACTTTCTGTAACTTATATTGTACAACTACTCAGCAAGGTACAACTTACAACAAAAAACAGTGTATTATTAATTACAAAGGCGAAACCTCATGTATTTACCAGTGCTTGTTGTTTTTTGCTCTGCCTGTCCTAGTGTTCCATGGGGTGATACAGGCAGGGAAATCTCCAGCAGATGTGATACAGTCTACATAACAATAAACAATAAACAGCAACGTACTGAATATTTTAGCATTATTAGCTGCAGGGCGTGTCAAGAACATGTGTTATTGGCCACACTCGACTTTTAGATCCAAGTTGCGGGCCCAAGTGACAATGACCAGTGTTTTATTTACTGGCTGCAAAGCCAGTTATGTTTTAGTAATAGCTCTTGTATGTGCCAGATCTAACCTGTCTCCGTCTCTGTCTCTTTAAAAAGTCAGCTGTCTGTTAGGATTTTATGGACAATGTTCCAAAGAAGGAGCTGATGTCATTTCCAGTAAGTGCTGCCCTACCTAAACCTCTACAGTGACACATTTTCTTTTACATTCTATTTTGTCCATAATAGGTTAACAGCACATTCAAAACTTGAATGAAACACAGTCTAAGTAAGGCAAATTCACATATAAAAGCTTCACTGAGCAAAATATTCGTTTCTAATTTCCTACAAATTATTTTTTTCTTCCGACAAGCATTAGTATCAAATGTCCTCAATTTAAACATGCATTTTTGGCAAGCTGCAGTGAGAATACTTAAATATCTTATCTAAATCCAACCACTGACATCTGTCTCTTCCCTTAAGCTAATACGAATTCTGCTCAATAGAATCTCTTTAAATAAAATCCTGTTTCTAATGTCTCAACCAATGACTAAAAGCTGGAAAACAGACCCCACAAATGAAGCTCTTTGATGCCCCAGTAGCTTAACTAAACAATGAGACATAGACCAAGAATTTGCATGACATTCTCTGTTATTAATCCATACCATGATAAAATGGGGTATTAATTAATCAACTTTTTTGCAAAATGCATCTCCTCGGAAGGCAGTTCAAATTAAAAGGAAATTAAATGTGAAGCTGTTGTTTTATTTCAAATAGATTATATAGAGCACTATGCAGATAAGTTATCTAAGCAGAGGTGTTTGTAATGCATGAACCCGTTCTTTGACCATAAGCGCTTATGCTCTCAGAATGTATATTGGTCACTTTAAAGCAATATTATGTCATTTGAATTCTCTTGCACTTTGGAATTAAAAGGTAAGGTGAATGAAAAGGGCCTCTGTCATTGAATCCTTATTATTAATCTTACTAATCAGCTTGAAGTGTGTGCACGTGCTCCTGCATGGAAAAGTGGCACATTGGGTGAATTACTGGATTTCCTATGTTTTGGTTGTTCCTTTCTACTGTGATCACTCATATTTCAACTGCTTTCTGAGTCTTATTACAAAAATTACTAGAAAATGCATTCTCAGTGCTCATTTTCACGAACTAGTGTTATGTGATAGCAATAGAGATGTTTTCAAGCCGAAGAAAGTAAAGTACTGTTAGGGTATTTTTCCACAATAAAGAAGTGTTATTTTTATGTCTGACTGAACAGAGCATTGGCTGTCACACAGCACTAATACAGGTGAAAATATTAATTAAAGCGAAGATGATCCTGCAGGAACAAATAACCATCCACTGATAATGAGGATTAGATGCAACATTTTCACTGGAGATTCAGGCCCAGATTTACTAACTCTGTGCGCAGGGTTTGCGCTACTTTTGTAATGCAAACCTGACACAAAGGGGCATATGTACAAGGAGTTAACGCCGCGTTAGCGGCACTTTTCCGTCGGTTTTGCAGCGATATTTTTATCGCCATATGTACAAGCTGTCCCTAACCTCTGTTAGCGGCAGTTTTCCGGCGAAAACGTCCATTATAAAGATGGCCACTTCTGTTAGCGATAATGACATGCAAGGGAGGCGTTCCCGTGCAAAAACGGTCGCTAACCCCACTTCGCGATATTTACAAGGGGATCCTTTAAGTTTGGAGGACCAAAAAAACTGCCTCTAACTGCAGTTAGAGGCAGTTTTTTAAGACCAGAAAATAGCTGGTCTTAAAAATGGAGATAACACTTGGGGCCTCATTTCAGCATGTTTTGTTGCTGGACTGCGCTGCAAGCAATGTTGCTGCGCTGCCCTGCGACAAAACGACAGGGCAGGACTGCGCACCATCAATAAGATAGTGCGCATTCCTGGGCCTCACTCATGAAAAGTGTTGCAGAGCTGCGACAAGACAGCGTTGCAACACTTTTCACTACCCACTTCTTGCGACACCACGGATGCGCTGTATTCACTGGACAGCGCTCCATGACGCAAGTAATGACAGATACGTCTGGAATCCTGACGTATCTGTCTGCGCTAAAGTCACGCATTGCTGCAGTCGTGTCACAACCATGATGCAACTCCAGCAATGCATGGGGCCAGCCTATCCCTGTGCACTGCGTCACCCTTACGCCTGCCATCATGCAGGCGTAAGGTACTGACACAGTGCCGTTCTTGAGGGGTGCCCGGGTGTCGGCGCAGTTGGAGATCCATCGGTGGCGGTTGCGCGCTGCGGTGTCATCGTCTGTAAGCGTTGGCGGAGTGGTGGTGCTGAGGGAGTTGGCAAGACGTACTTCGGTGGCCTTGATCCAGCTGCGAGGGGGGCGATGATGGCGGTTGTGTACGGTGGGCATGGTGAAGACGTGATGTATACAATGATGGTCGGTCCAGGAGAGTCCGGTGGTGTGGCTGTAGTTGAAGGTCCCGCTGGCGGAGGAGACGTGCTCGACCGTGTGTCCTGCTATGTCGCTTGCTGCGGTGACTAGCTGCTTGGGTCTGATGTTGGGGAGCTACCCCAGGAGGGGGTGGTGTTCTGGTCACTGGGGTTGTCCAGGTGGAACTTGAGTTTGCCGAGTAGGATGTTGTCGGTGGATGGGAGAGCCTGGTGTGCAATGAGGTCTACAATGGTATTTGAGAATGGGTGTCCATGGCCCGGGGGGCCTGCAGATGAGGGTGCCGCAGAGGATGGGGTTGGGGTTGGGGTTGGTCCTGATCTGGAAGTTAAGGTGTTCCATGGTCACCGTTGGGTCATTAGAGTGCATGGTCAGTCGGAGTGTGCTTCTGTAGGTGATGGCACTGCCTCCTCCTGGACGGTCGGGGTGGTCCTTGCAGGTGATTTAGTAGCAGTCAGTGATGGCGATGTCCAGGCCGGAGCAGATTTTGGTCCTGGCAGGCGATGTGGCGTCCAGGGTTGATGGCGAGGAGGGTGCTGGTGCCGTAGGGGTGGAGTGTCCGAGAGGAAGGCTCCTTGGTGCTGAGCGCGGTCGAGGGGCAGACGGACGCAGACGGGCTTGCCTTTGTCACGGGAGACGTCCATTACAACGCAGGCATTACATCGTAATGCCTTTACAACGCAAATCCAACAACGCAGGTGCCTTTAAATTGCATTCCATTACAACGCATTGTGAGGTCAGTAATGGGGTATTTTTAGGGTGGGTATGGGTTTCGGGTGTCGGAGATGAAATGTGGGGTATATTATGGGGTAATATTTGAAAATTGGGGTGTGCATTTGGGTCAAATATGAAAATTGTGGTGTGCATTGGGGTGTGCATTTGGGTCAAATATGATTTTTAGGTTGTGTTTTGGGGGCTCAAAGATGAATTTTAGGGTTCAGGGTTTGCTTTGGGGTGCACGGGTCAGTTTTAGGATTGCACTCACTCAAGTGGGAATAGTAATGTTTACATCTCCGCAATCCAACACCTTCCCTACTGTTGCAATATGCCTAGTATTACTATGCATTGTAATGGAATGCGATATGATGGTATGCGTCGTAACTCCATATATACCTTTGGCACACCAGTGGTACACCCGCTGCGCATGGCCGCACTGCGGCCGCCATTGAGAAGTGCTGCGGGGGGGACTGGACAGCTGGGAGGTGGGAAACGCCGGAAAGAACACTGGATGGGGCGTGGACACGGGGGTGTGTGTGTGAGCGGGTGTTGTAAATATTTACATGAGAGAAATCTTACCTCGAGGCCGGGTCCCCTGTCTTCGTTGCTCCTGCTCTCCTGAGTCTGCTTCCAGGAACAGGAAGTAGGCAGCCAGGCTCCCTCCCCTAAGCCAATCACAATGCTGCAATGCAGCGTTGGGATTGGTCATTGGCGCCGGTACGAGGCGTTCAGCCAGGGGCTGAAGGTGTCGGCATGTTCTCCATGCAGGTAGTAATGCAGCCTGCATTGCGAACAGGACAGTGCGCATGACTGCTTTGTGCGGCATGAGCGGGCCGACCAAACAGTCACTGCGCACTTGAGTGGGCATGCCAATCCGCCCATGCCCTGCTCCATGCTTGGAGCAGTCCTAGCAAAAGGGAACATAGCACGATTACATTAGTAAGTTATCATCATGTGATGGTTGTTCCTCTTCTGCACTGCTTGAAAGCAGTGGGGCGACGCTCTTCCGCCATAGCGGATGAGCCGACACTGGGGGTGCGTCATCTACTGGTGCTAGGCCTGGGCGACTCGACCCCCGGGCCTCCTCCGCTACGTGTCCCACCTTCTCCTTACCTGGACATTGACACCCTGGTGCAATCCGCTAAACTCTCTCCAAATCTGTGACTCACCCAGCAGGAGCCTCAGCCAGGTGGGATTTCACAAGCCTGGGTACAGCAGTCGCCGCCAAGTCCACTGGTGAACCTCCCAATGCAGTTGATGCAGCAGGGCCCCCTTAGGCGTGAACTTGCAGGGCTCCCACAACACAAGTTTGGTGCAGCTCAGGGGCCTCACCCTCCACAGCATCCGGCCAGCGCAACTTCATCCGGCCTGTGATGCAGAGAGGTGCCGCCCACCGTTGGTAATCCTCTCTGTGCACCCCGGTGTAGTGGTGGATCATAGTATGCGATGCAGACCTCCCTACGTTGGTGCGCAGGAGCGCCTCTACCATTCACAGCTCCAAGGGGCGCAAGGCTCTCTTCTCACACAGGTCAGCAACGTGTCTCCATGCGACCGACCAGACTTCAGCACCAGGTACGGGCGATTGCCGTGCCTCAATGTCTACCGCCATGGCTCATCGACTCCACAGCTCCTCCGCATCCCACTCCAGGCTCCAGATGCAGGTCCAGCAAGGCATCCAGGCTCCAGACGCAGGTCCAGCGAGGCATCCAGGCTCCAGACGCAGGTCCAGCGAGGCATCCAGGCCGCAGACGCAGGTCCAGCGAGGCATCCAGGTTCCACAGACGCATGCCCAGCGAGGCATCCAGGCTCCAGACGCAGGTCCAGCGAGGCTTCCAGGCTCCAGACGCAGGTCCAGCGAGGCATCCAGGCTCCAGACGCAGGTCCAGCGAGGCATCCAGGCTCTCATCCTGGTCATCCTGGATGTTGGGTGACTTGCAGGGGTTGTTGATGTGTGCTGCACTTGGCCCTGGCTGCTATATTCTGCATTTTTTTGGTTTTTATGCCTATTTTCTATTGGAGGTTGCAGATAGGCTATTTTTTGCATTAGAGGCAAAAAAAACTCACGTTGGGCTGACTAACGTGAGTTTTTTTGCCGCTAATGGGCCTATCGGTAGTTTTCACCCGCTAACGCCGGAATTCCTATCGCCATCGCGCTAATGTTAGCGGCAGTTTTCACCGCCGATCCCTGATACTATCGCCATGTAGCGACGGCTTGTAAATACGCCGCTAACATGGCGATAGTTTTCAGCGGTAAGTGGCGATAAAAAAACTGCCGCTAACTAGCGTTAGCGATAGTTATCGCCAGTCCTTGTACATATGCCCCAAAGTGTTATGGTGGGATTTACAATCCAAAGCAAATCAGGTTTTGCGTTGAATAATTAACCAACATAACGCAAAGTTGCACTGTGCACTGCTTTGTGCTACTTTGCATCAAAGGTTGGGTATTCCAAGGGTTGTGCATGGACATTCCCAAGAAACCACCTGTTGGTTTTGACAAAAAGTCTCATCTACAATGTTTTAATTTCTCCTTGTCTTTTCTACTCCGCATTCTCACCACTCTTGACATCTGTTTCTTTGTAGCAGCAAATATACTGCCTCTTTTCCCCCTTTAATAGTCTAATTCCCTCCTCACCCCTTACCTGCTGACCTTCTGCTTTTTGCAGTTGCTTTGAATGCCTAGTTGTGTTGGCAGCAGTGGACGGTAGTATTTTTCTGTGCCTCCATTCGCCATGCCATCTGATGCCGTCTGCATAGGATAGCTCTCACACTATCTACACTCCAAGATGGATTATTGTGCCAGCCATCGCTGTTTTTTTTCCTATGCGGGTCCTTTTGCCTATTCACATCGGTCTACTGCTATCCAACCAGTGTGTGCCCTCTATATAAAGCGTCTCTGTCATTTCATGAACACAACAGCCAGCATGTTGTGATAGTGTGCAAGCAGTGTATTTCTGGTTCCTCCATTATGCTACCTGTCTTCATCTATCCCCAACTACCTGGCACTCTTTTCATGAGCACTTTATGTCCCTTCCTGCACCTTACAACCACCATGATATGTCTACATTAACAGTTATTTTTTCTGTGACTCATGAGCCTCTATGTTCTCCATCTCCGTCCCCAACAAACTTCTCCCCCCAAATACTCCTTCCTTAGAGATTCCTGGACACCTGTGCCAGCCTGTTGTGCCAGCAATCACATGTTCTTATTTCTTTCTAAACCTTGCCCCATTGTCCTCCCACTTCTTAACTCCAACCTTATTACTCCCTCATTGTCATCATATCTGTTTCCCCCACTCTCTCTTCCTCTCTGTTCCCCACTGTCTCTTCCTCTCTGTTCCCCACTGTCGCTCATCTCGCCTCGTGTTCACACATTGTGTCTTGTATTCCCCATGCTATGTTCCCTTACTGTCTTTTTGTTCTTCCGACCTGTGTTTCTTCACAGTTTCCTTTCATTCTTCCCTCCTACAGCCATATTCCCAGCAATAGAGTCAGGCAACAGTCAAACAAACCAACACCCTCAATATTAATAAACAGACACCAGTGAAACATCCCCTGGGCCGTGAAGCCAAACAACACCAATCGCTTGAATAACTCTAAAGCTCATGGTTCTAGGATGCTAACTCTGGCACCACCATGACTGATTTTGACACGCTCTGTAAGTCCACATTCATTTTCCTCCACAAAACAATGATCCAGTTGCAATCTGCACGCGCAACTAGAAAATTGTTCATTGGGAGTAGCTGGGCTTGCGTTATGGCACTAGTGACAATGGAGTCACCTAGAGAACCATCTTTCATCACAGTGGTATGAAAATCAAGAAATGCACCTTAGTGAGGTAACTGGTGGTTGTATCCACAGCAGTTACAATCGAAAAAGGAGATAATGACGAAGAAGCTGGCGCACCACATTATTTTTTAGATATCAATTCAAGAGACCAAACACTAACATGTCGGCATATGCAAGATGGATCAGAGATGATGTCTTGCAAACATAATTGGGGTAAACATTGGCCCACAAGCCGAAAGGTATCACAAATTCATGGCATGGTACCGACCAGAAAAACAGACAGTGCCAAGCTTCTTTTCAGCAAGGGTACTAAATATTCCCAAACCCGTGTATATTTAAAATGAAAAGCTGGCCATTATGTTTCTCTGAATTTGGGGAGATAATTTGTCCAGATGTGCAGGTTGTATGCTGCACATTCTTTTTAAGCATCTTTATGCTTAAATTTCACAGAACAATGTAATTGGTTTTTTTGTTTTGTTTTTCTAAAATTGTATTTATTACATTTATGTAACTGATGTACAACTTGCGACAAGTATTCCATTGCTACTAATTTGCAATACTAGAGGTACACCATAACAGATGAACACCCAGACCCCAACAAAGGCGAGACGACCTTTCATCGTTGCAAGGCATGCCATGACCTTATACATCCTTTACACCCTGGAAGAGCATATTCAATTGTCCATGTCAGCGCAGTTCCGTTTTTGGCATAGTGATAGTCTCAGGAGGACAAAACGTATAACACCCCCCCCAGAATAGTTGTTTCAATGAGCTAGTTACACTCTTAACAACATATAGCCTTTGCCCATTCACAACAACTTCACCCCACTGCGTTGCCCGCCCTCCCACCCCCGTTTCCGACCCTGCTAGATGTTGCTGGTATAAGCCCCAGATTCCCTTAGGGCGACACTGCGGGGGAAGGAGTTCATAGTATGCATCAGATTGTGTGTTGCAGTATAGCATGTCTGAATGTGAGTCTTTAATGAGCGGAGTTGGTACTTTTGCCCAACGCATTGCAATCCTGCGCTTGGCCAATAGGAGCACCATAGTGACCAGTTTACTGCAATCAGGCTGAACATCTCTATCATATCGCAATAGCGCGGCCATGGGGCTGGGCGTGAGGCATTGCCCAACAATCTTACTAAGTGTTGCAAACACTTGCTCCCAAAATAACAAAATCTTGGGACAGGACCATGCCACGTGAAAAAACCCAGCATCTGCCTCCGTACATCCATCACACTTGGCCGTATCCCTCAACCCATATCGCGCCAACCTACAAGGGGGGTGTACTAAACCATATTGATATATTTCAAATGGATCAGACGATGCCTGCCATTCAGAGATACCCACTTCATGGCCGCGCAGCAGTACGTCCAGCACCTATTACTATTACTGTGTCCAGGTCTCTTTGCCACTCCGTCCTTGCTTTATGTATCTGCATTTTCCTTGGTGCCTGAGCCATGGAATATAGTACTGTAATAAGTTTCGCTGACAAGTTAGGTTTAATAACATAAGAGAGCGCTAGGAACTCTGCAGGCTCCTGCAAGTCATCTCCCAGTTGCTGCCACCATGCATGTCGGACCCTAAGATACTGAAATCTATCCAGTGGCGAGTGTCCCTGTGCACCTGCAGTACAGTCCTCCCAGCTTCGTAATGACCCGTCATGATAGAAGTCTCCCAACATGTTGTTGCCTATGTGCTTCATCGACCGAAGGACAGCCCGTTCCCCAATCGTTGGGAGCCAAGCACACCAGTCAAGCAGCATGAGCGGAGAGTACATGAGTGTGCCCTACTGCAAGTCTAGTAGCCTTCCCCATGCATGCACTGTGGAGTTTAGAGAGTCCACGACCCTGTGTCTGCGAATTGGAGTAGAGAAAAGGAACTGAGGGAGAGTGAGGGGGTCTGCCGCATTCCGTTCAAGGAACAAATGCGGCAGGTCATGAGCACCATGTATCCAGCTATATGCATGGGAGGCTTGGGCGGCCCTGTAGTAGAGTTCTAAGTCTGGATCCCCCAATCCTCCTGCTGCGTAAGGGAGAGTCAATATATCCCACCTGACCCTTGGCTGCTTCCCCACCCATGCCAGTCTAATCATCAGTCTACGCAAGGTCTCAAATACGGAGCGTTGCAATAATATCGGAATGTTCAGGAAGAAGAAGAGGAACCGAGGTAGGACTACCATCTTCATCAAGGAGATGCGCCCCATCAAGGAAAGGGGTAATTTGATCCACCTTCTGATATCATCTTCTAGTTTGGAAATAGCCCTCCCGTCATTTTCTGCTATGACGACTGCGGAGTCAGTGTGAATCTTGATGCCGAGGTAGCGGATTGGGTCTGAAGTCCATTGCATGGGATAGTCCATTGTGACTGGGGCTGTCACTGGGGTTAGTCGAAACGCAGTGACTTGGACAAGTTAATTCGGAGTCCAGACAGACTCCCGAATTGAACCACCTTTGCAAGAACTGGGTTGATATTGTTTTCTGGGTCGCGGACGTACAGCAGGGTGTCGTCCGCGTAAGCAGAGATTATCAAACGATATCCTGGAATGCCCAGTCCCCTGTGCCCATGGTATTTCCGCAGTGCACAAGCGAGTGGTTCGGCCACTATAGCATAGAGTAGTGGGGATAGAGGGCAGCCCTGTTGGGTTCCTCTAGTTATGACTATTGGGGCAGTAACCTCCCTACCAAGTGTGACCTGAGCTGTAGGTTGAGCATAAAGGGTCATTACTAGTTGGAGGAAAATTTCCCCCACCCCGATTCTCTGCAAAACGCTCTTCATGAAGGCCCACTCTACAGAGTCAAACGCCTTCCCGGCATCTAAAAAAATCGCTGCTGCTGGGACCGCGGTGTCCAGCCTCTGGATAGTGCCAAAAATGGTGCGTAGGTTTGAGGTGAGACTGCGCCCTGGCATGAACCCCGCTTGCTCCAGGCGTACCACCAGGGGCAGCAGTGGAGCCAATCGGTTAGCAAGTATTTTTGCATATATCTTAGTGTCGACATTGATCAAGGACAGAGGTCTATATGAGGAGCAGGCCGCTGGTGGCATCCCCGGTTTCAATAACATAATTATCAATGCTTCTCTCATGGAGGGGGGCATAATTCCTGCTTGGGCCATGTGTTCGTACAAGGTCATGAGATGTGGGACAAGTTGGTCCTGGAATGTTTTATAAAATGAGACTGTGAGCCCGTCCATACCGGGGGCACTGCCTGCTAGCGTTGATTTGATTGCTGCCTTAATCCCTCCAGGGGTGAGAGGGGACATGAGGTATTCCCTATGTGTGTTTTATAACCATGTCATCTGGATGTGCTCCAGATAATCGCGGATAGACTCAGCGTCTGGAGGAGTCTGGGAGGTATATAATTGTGTGCAGTACCTGTGGAATCTGCCTGCTATATCCTGGCTACCGTGCAATGGCTGGCCCTTCTCGTCTAGTATCTCCGGGATAATGTCGACTTCACATTTGGGGCACAACAGTGCAGCTAGGGTGGCCCCTGGCCAGTCCCCTTCGCCATAAACCCTGGCCGTGGCATATTTGCCCAAGTGTTTGACCTCCCTGTCCGCTGTGTCTTGAAATTCCTCAAGCGCTGCCTTTCTGTCGCCCAGGATCTTAACATCGCCTGTCGACTGGAACGTTTGCTCAAGAGTTAAGATGTCTTTTTCTAATTTGGACAATCGGTCCCTCAGTGATTTGAGCACTCCGGAGTGTTTAGCTATTTAGCTATTACCATACCTCGGATATAGACCTTGAAGGCCTCCCAAATGGTAGCAAAATTATCGACCGACCCTATGTTTTTTTCGAAATACAGCTCGATATATGTGGAGATTTTTGCCAAGAATACTAGATCCATAAGGGAGTATGGGGAAATCTCCAAAGGAATGCTGGTATCTGCCTAACGGGGCAATTTAGGTTGAGTTGTATTGGGGAGTGATCAGAGAGAGTGCGTGAAAGTAGGGTACTTCCCTTGAGTTGGCCGATCAGGCCTTTGGGCATAAGCCAATAGTCTATCCTCGTATGGGTATCGTGTGGTGCAGAGTAGTGGGTAAACCCTGCAGTGTCTGGAAAAAAGTACCTCCACGTATCCACCAAGTCTAAACTCTCCATGAGATCTAGGATAGCCCCCGCCGCCGCCGCCGAGCATGAACCCTTGGAGCAATATTTATGGGGATCCAGAATGCAGTTACAGTCCCCTCTTATTATTATGGAGGTGTCCCTGTCCTGAAGTAGAATATTCCCAAGGCCATTGTAAAAGTGCGGGTCATCATGATTGGGCCCATACACATTAACAACCCTAATGTCAAGTCTGTCTTTCTGACATCTAGCTATCACATACCTGCCATTGGGATCTGTTTCAATGGTCTGCACAGAAATCCCTGAAGCTGGGTTAGCTCATGTTATGACCCCCCTGGCATGTGACGTGAACCCCGCCGCACTGGCTCGTCCTTGGAGCAGTTTGTGCGCCAACAGATTACTATGTGGTGGCAGATGTGATTCCTGTAGCAGTGCCACATCAATCTGATGGCGTTTCAAGTATGCTACCACCTTCCTAATTTTCTTATGGTCGTTAAGCCCCCTGACATTCCATGTCAGGAGGTGAACCGTGCTACCCATGGACAACAGGAGTGATTGCTATTATGAATGCCACGCCTCTTCCTAAGCTGCACGAGTCAACCTCGGTCTCAACTTTGCCATATATGCATTGCCTTATTTTACAATTCAAGCCTGGGTCTCGCCATCCCAACAACTTCCCTCCCCCTCCCAGGCTATGCATATCCCTACTGTGCATAACGGAACCACCCTCGAACCCTCCCTGGAACAATCATAGATGCCCAAACAAATCCCAATAAGGTCTAAGACAAGAACTCCCCTTTGTGGTTCACACTACAGGGCAGATGTCGCCCAGCTCCAGACCAAGCGTGAGCCAACAGGCTAGCGTTATAGCATTACGTGGCCTTCAATTTATCGTACATGTCCTCACCTAATGAGCCCAGTAATTCGCCCGCACCCCACATATGCACAACAAAAACATTTATATCAAGTAGTAAGTTAACAGACAGGAACTACAGGCATGCTCTGCGACCAAAACCCATAAAGTCAAGCAATGTCTTCACTCTGCACCGATCCTGCACAGTGCTGGTACCTGAATCTGGATCTGCGGACCAATCGCTGGTGAGCGCGAGATCCAGAACTGTGGTCCAATCGCTTATGCGCCCACCAGCCGCAGGACCCTCCCCGGCAGAGGCAGGCTCGAATGCAGCAGACCCCCCCCTGCACTGAAGGAGTGAGCAGTGCTCACAATTGACCCAACTCCTCCAAAGCCATTCAGGGTAATTTATCAGCAAGCAGCCTTTGCCAGGTTAGCTTGGAGGGCTCACACATGGCTGTGACTATCCTAATGGAATTCAATGCTGAAGTTTTGGCCAAGAAGTATTGATACTGCAGCTGACTATACGTTTAGCACCTCAATCATAATGTCCACAAAGTACTAGAGTCCTGTGCAAGTAGCCTCCGAGACCTGCTGCAGTTGGGTCTCACTGGAAATCCAGAGACACAGATTGGAGAAAAATGGAGGCAGCACCAGGGATGAAGTCACACTTTAGCCAATATGGTCTTTACAAATTTCTTTATTCTTCTTTAAGTTAAAATGACAGGACAACAGCCAACGCGTTTCGTTCCTTTTATAGGAACTTCATCAGGGCAAGAAATTCCTGTGCGAACCACGTCCCACTCTATATTTCAAGACGATAGTCAGCCCAACGATGCGGACAGTGTTAGATCTAGTTCCGGACAGAGTAATCTAAACGATGTCGGCGCAATATTCCGACTGGATTTGATTAGCCGTGGTGGGTCCCTCAAGGGTATGTGATGGGATTCTACATAGTTAAAAGATCTAGAAAAGTCCGGCCCAAAAATTTTTGTAAGTACACACAAGTGTCCAAAAGCACAGGAATAACATTGATATTGGCGAATGGAATCCGACCGCGATCGTAGCAGCAATTTGTAGCTATCGGCGATCCCCCAAGGCGAATGAAGTGATAATACACTTCAGCCGATGAAATCCAAAGAGCCTCGTATTCCAGCGGCCGTAAGTAAGCCCGAACCAGCAGTGAACAAGAGCAGCAAAACTTTGCTGCTACGATCGCAGTCGGATTCCATTCGCCAATATCAATGTTATTCCTGTGCTTTTGGACACTTGTGTGTACGTACAAACTTTTTTGGGCCGGACTTTTCTAGATCTTTTAACTACGTAGAATCCCGTCAAATACCCTTGAGGGACCCACCACGGCTAATCAAATCCAGTCGGAATATTGCGCCGACATCGTTTAGATTACTCTGGCCGGAACTAGATCTAACACTGTCCGCATCGTTGGGCTGACTATCGTCTTGACATATAGAGTGGGACATGGTTCGCACAGGAATTTCTTGCCCTGATGAAGTTCCTATAAAAGGAACGAAACGCGTTGGCTGTTGTCCTGTCGTTTTAACTTAAAGAAGAATAAAGAAATTTGAAAAGACCATATTGGCTAAAGTGTGACTTCATCCCTGGTGCTGCCTCCATTTTTCTCCAATGCTGAAGTTTTGAAAGACTTACACCAATGGCTTCAACGTTGGTTTTGGGAACCAGGTACTGCTATCAACATTATAACAAGCAGATGGCAACTACTTCACATGCCCTGTTTTGCACCTTGCCTGAATCTTGTTGTAAGACCCTTCCTAAGGTACCTACTCATTTGTCAAACACATTGTGGACATTTTAGTCATTAAATTAAAGAGCCCAGAAAGAGTTAAAGCAGCTGCAGAGAGAAAAGTGCATTAGCACATGATGCACCCATCTCCTCCGTGATGGGATTTGAGTGTACATATCATTCAATCACAGTCTGAATAATATAAAATCATCAGTATCTATGTAAGGCAGCACAAAGGGGGTGGGGGGAAGCCTCCAGTGTGTGCGATTCTTGTGCAAAGCGAGTTTATTAAGTAAGCCATCCATCCTCTTGAGTATGCTCCACAGGCAGTGAGAAATTACAAGGTGATCATGAGCCATGTTGCCAATCTGGTTCATGTGCTGCATGAGCAGATGCCAATGACGCAAAAAGAATTCAGAGGAAGCGAGGCTTGTGAAGCCTCCCTCTGGCCGCCAAGAAACTGCCTAGTGTCAAATGCCAATATTGACAATAAGATATTGGCCACCAAGAGCATATATGAACTAGATTCTCATTCTCTACTCTAGTTCCTGATTCAGATGAAGATGGTACAAGGTAAAACGTGGTTCCTTGACAAAACTGTGGGGAAGCACACCAAAGATTGCAAGTTAGAGGGAACAGAATAGCACCTTTTTGATTCACCTCTTGACAAAGCAGGGCCAGTAACATGCACACCATCACCAGCACTCAACCAGCATACCAGTAGACGCTAGACTCGTCCATCCATTAATCATCTAGCAGCGCAGTAGCATGGATTTAAGCCAGCTCTTTTCTGAATTCGACTCCAGTTAACAGCATACTGGAAGAATGACAGTATCATGAAGGCCTAAGGAGAAAATGTTACTATAGAACAAACATAAAGTGCACAGTTGGCTCAAGATCAAAAACCATTGATATATTTACAGAAACAATGGAACCATTGACAACCCAAAGCCAGGTAGCAATGAAATATTTGGTATGTCTTCCAGCAATGTAACATTGAATGCATTCATTTGCTCAGGGTGGAAGCCCTCACTCACCTAAGGGTGCATGCTTCATCATAGGGTCTCTCCTCACACCACTTGCATAAGGTTGTGGTGTGGACTACAATGCTCCAGTGTGGAGGAAGACTTAAGTAGACACTGTATGGGAGATGATCCAATATTAATCGAAAGGGGTGGGTGTGTGGTGCAGAGTGGGAAGGTTAATAAATAGAACTACCTCTTAGTGGATCAAGTAATCTTTATTTTATGCCCCAAGGGATATGACTAAAATTAAGAGGGGAATAATTCAACCCTATAGTTGGTAAGTGGTCACCATTTTTCTGCCTACTTTGTACCCTTGAAGAAGGTGGTGCGGCATTCTTCAGGACCGATATTTGTCACTATACCTACTAATGTGCCACAAAACGTGTGTAAATATAGAGAGGGTACAACCAGTGGTACAGGAACTGATGCGCATCCACCTGTGTCAAGACCGCCGGGCCAAGGACTCCAAATGGATGTAGTGGACCGTGTAGCTGCAGCCCTGCCTTGTCCTGACCAGTAGGCTTTGAGGTCCAATGACCTACCCATGTAGATTTGGACACCTTCTAGGAACATTTCGAAGGAGCCCCCACACTGTAGCGTCCTCCCCAGCCCGATAGAATGTAAATGAATTACGCCACCAACAGAGCTCTGTTTTACACCTCTTTATTTCCCAGAGTTTAACCGGTAACTGGCATGTACAGTGTCATGAATTTTATTAACCACACGCAATCACTTACGTCACTAGACTACGGAGCCTGTGAGTGACCATAGGGGTCCCGCGCTCTATGATACACAAGACACTACATCTCACCCCCTTGTTAAATAAAAAGTACAACCAAAAAAAACATATATATATACATCATAGTTCCTCAATGAGTCATCAAGGTGCTCGGACCTTTCTTTCAGATCTCCTTGTGTGAGGCTAAAGAAATCCAGCAGAAACAACCACAGTAGGCACTGGTGAACTAGACAGTAATGCAGTCCTGGGGCTCTCCTGGCCCTCTGATGACAAAGTCTCACTCCGGATGTTTGGAGCCAACAGACTCTAAGGCAGATGCTTGAAATGGGAGGAATCCCTCGTAATGGACTTTCCAGAACAATGAGCAGTCACCATGTGTCCCTTACTAGTCACAACTTGCATTGGATTGACATCGAATGGAGCATCAGATTTGCATTTTTGCCTCTTCTTGAAAAGGACACGATCCCCCTTCTGAAACATAATGTCCCGAGCACATTGACTCTTGTCTGCATAAGTCTTAATTTGGGACTTGTGAGAAGAATGAGTGAGTCGAACTTTCTTGGCATCAATTGTTCTTTCAGTGGTCCACTGGGGCAGCTTGATGCCCATGGCTCTCCCAAACATCAGGGTGAACGAGCATTCACCAGTTGTAGAATGAGGGGTAGATCTGTAGGCATGGAGAGTAGAATGAAGAACTAACTTGAGCTCAAGTCCTTCTTAGCGCAGCATGCTGGACAGCCTTTTTAAGAGTGCTTATAAAACGTTCAACAATGCCATTAGCCTGTGGCCTTAGAGGTGTGCTTTTCTGATGTCTGATATTCAAATGAGTAAGAAAGTCTTTGAATTCCCAACCATTGAATTGCGGGCCATTGTCAGATTTTAAAATAGATGGTACACCCCACATTGCAAATATGCCTTCTTGTCTTTCAACTACTCTCTCATGCATGATTGACTAAAGATCTTCCTCTAGAGGATCATTCATCTACGATTACCATGAGGTAATGGCCATTTTCCTGAGGCCCAATGAAGTCAACTGCAATCTTTTCCCCAGAGATGTTTGGGAAGATCTGACATGTTCAAAGGATGCTGTGTTGTTTTGGGAGATAAACAGTTACACAAATTACCAGCCTGGAGCTCTCGCTCCTCTCTCTAATCAAGATGGAGAAACCACACACTGTTGCAGAGGGCTCGCTTTGTGGCGACAATTCCTTGAGGTCCCTCATGTGCAACTTCAATGAGTTGCTGTCGTAGACTTTCAGGAATGACAGTTGGTGACCCTTGCAAGATAATCCCTTCTTGTGTAATTGACAGTTCATCACGCATATTTATGAATTTCTGATATTCACTGTCATTATCAAGAGGTTGAGGATGTGTTCTCCAGGATTGATGCATAATAAGTGTTGGAAAGTGGGTTATTGGTAGGGGCAAATGTAGGTCTGCCACTGGCAATAAGGCCACTAACACATGGTAGGACCCAGCATAGGTCTTAGAAAATTATTCCTATGCTCAACCCTTGGTAACGTGGCTGCGAGCAGACAGGCTTAACTTCAAAGACAGGTATGTAAAGCATTTAAAAACACCATTTCAGTAAATAATTAAGACACAACACAAAATAAAAATCCAACACCAATTTATAAAAATAGGTAATATTTTTATCTTTTAAATGACACCAAAACGAAAAAAATCCACTGTAGGGAACCAGAGATATGAATTTTTAAAGATTAGTCACTTTCTAGTGCTTAGAAACCAACAGTGCCCCTTTTAGTCATTTCGTTTTCTCTGACAGGGACACCTTTAAAATTGTTCTGGAGAATCTCACCAATGTTGGGCGCCTTCTCCAGCAGGCGGGGTCCAGTTAGAACTCCTTCCTGAAGTTCTGCTTGCGGGTCCCAAAGTATCCAACACACAATCCAAGGATCTGGAATCTCCAAGAGGGTCCTTGAAAGTGTGAAACTTCAATTCCGCAATCCACTTGAACAAAATCCCTTACAAATCCACTGGTACTCCAGGCTGGGAATTCTTTGTGGGGATGTCCAGGTGAGCTCTGTTAACCTGTAGCTTGCAGGGAGTCCACTCTTTAGTCCTTTTGCAGCAAGGTAATCCACAGGGCTGCAGTTTCAGTTGGTGCAATCTTCAGAGGGCAGTCCTTAGAAATCTTTGCACAGCAAAACTTCTCAGCAGGGCACTTCTTGCTTCAGTAAGTTTCAAGCAGCAGATCTGGAGGGCTCTGCCCCTCTCAGATACTTATTCAAAATTCTCTGGGTCAAGCACCAGGTCACTTCTGACCAATGAGAGCAGGGTAACTCCTCATAGTTATGACCACATCCTGTAGAGTGTGGCATTATTTTGTCCCAGGGTGCACTAATCTTCCAAATCCATAATGGCTGATTTTCCAGCAAGGAGGTAAGAGCTGGCTAAACACACCCCCTGGGATGGCTTATCTCTATGGACTCTCCCCTACCATCTGCACATACCTTCCTTAAGCCTAGCCCTGACTCTGGGTCAAGAGTGTCAGAGTGAAACTGAAACCCAGGCCTCCCCTCTGCCTTTGAAGAGCATGGTTTACGACTCCACCCCCTGGCCTGGCATTCCTATAGACCAGCACAATGCCCTCCCCGCAGAGTGGTTAACCCCAGGGGTTCTTTATCACCTCTTCAAGGCAGCCTGGCTAATCCACATAACTCTGACCAATCAGGGCAGACCACTGGAAGGCTGAATTTGGACTTACAAACAAGAAAGTCTTATAACTTCTTGTATGTACACTTTAGGAGAAATTCAACAATATAATATTGTTGGATTTACTACTACCATTCTGGGAAGTCTTTGAATGGTCCGGCTAGTCCTCTCCTATCAATATTTATTAATCAATAACTTCCTACCATGTTAACCTATGGGCCATGGGGTTTGCAATGGGGAAAATGACTTGGGCCAGTTTTCTAGCACCAGGGCTTATAAAAACATATTTTATAAGTATTTCCCTAATTTCTACAGGACCCCCAATCCTTGTGCACTTAGGGGAGACTTTAGGGGTTCTGAATCTGTAAAAATATTGCAGATCCTCAATTCCCTGTGCTCCTAGCCTCAAAGTCGAATTTGGGCAGCACTTTAACACAATGTGGCGAGTGAAATGTGAAATTTCACTTTACCCAGGCATATAAAAACTCATTTTATAAGGGTGTACATTATAGATAACTGACCCCCCACCCCTGGGATACCTAGGGAAGACCCTGGGGCCCCCTAAAATGCCAAAACATTGTAGGTTATCCATTTTTAAGTGCCCCAAATCCCAAAGTCGAATTTGAGCACAATTTGCTTTTTAAAAGCAGTCCTGGCACCCAGGGCTGCTTTTAAACTGACCCCTGGCTTCAGCAGTGCACCCATGCATGTGCAGAAAAGCTGCTGGCCTCTAAACTGCCATGCCCCAGGATACTGGGGACTTCTAGGTAGTTTCAATCCCCTGCCCTAGTATATACTAGGGGCTTATGGGGTAGGTCATGCCAATTACAGGGTACCCCACCATACCAGAGTGTACCCTAGTGTATGTTGGGTGTCTTAACTGTATTCTAATGTGTTCCTTTCAGCTTGGCACTGGCCCTGGGCCTGGTTAGACAGAGCCCAGGGTCAGTCAGAGTCAGTTACCACCAGTTCCAGTCAGCAAAAAGTTGGGGGTGCCCAGGGCACAGGATGACTTTACAACATAGCCCCCCCAAACGAAAGGTGAGGGGTTACTAACCTACACCCTGGTAGTCCTCCTCAGCTAAGTGGAAAAACCTGGAAAGTCCATCTGCATTTGCATGGGCAACCCCAGGTCTGTGTTCCACTGTAAAGTCCATTCCCTGTAGGGAAATGGACCACCTTAACAGCTTGGGATTCTCCCCTCTCATCTGCATGAGCCATCTGAGAGGCCTGTGGTCAGTTTGAACACGAAAGTGAGTCCCAAACAAATATGGTCTCAACTTTTTCAGGGACCACACCACAGCAAAAGCCTCTCTCTCAATGGCACTCCACCTCTGCTCTCTGGGAAGAAGCCTCCTGCTAATAAAGGCAACTGGCTGATCAAGGCCCCCTTCATTTAGCTGTGACAACACTGCCCCAATCCCTTGCTCTGAAGCATCTGTCTGAACTACAAATTATTTTGTGTAGTCAGGGGCCAGTAACACTGGTGCTGAACACATAGCAGCTTTCAGAGTGTCAAAAGCCTTCTGACACTCTGGGGTCCAAATCACCTTCTTGGGCCTCTTTTTAGAAGTCAGTTCTGTTAGGGGCCCCACAATGGTCCCATAATTTTGAACAAATCTTCTATAATACCCTGTCAGTCCAAGGAATGCCCTGACCTGAGTCTGGGTAACAGGTGCTGTCCAATCCAAAATAGTTTGGATTTTAGCTTGGAGAGGCTGTACATGGCCCCCACCTACCAGGTGGCCCAGGTACACCACAGAACTCTGCCCTATTTGGCACTTGCTTGCCTTAATAGTCAGGCCTGCCTGCTGCATGGCCTGAAGCACTTCCCTTAGGTGGTTTAAGTGATCCCCCAGGTAGAACTGTATACAGCTATATCATCCAGGTAAGCTGCACTGAACTGTTCCAACCCAGACAAGACCCTGTTCACCAACCGTTGGAAGGTGGCAGGTGCATTCTTTAATCCAAAGGGCATTACCTTGAACTGATAATGTCCCTCTGGTGTGGAGAATGCTGACCTCTCCTTTGCTCCATCAGTGAGGGCAATCTGCCAGTAACCTGAAGTCAAATCAAAAGTACTCAGGTACTTAGCAGCCCCTAACCTGTCAATGAGCTCATCAGCTCTAGGTATAGGGTGAGCGTCAGTCTTTGTGACTGCATTCAATCCTCTGTAGTCCACACAGAACCTTAACTCCTTGGGTCCCCCTGAGGATTAGGTTTAGGCACCAGCACCACTGGACTGGCCCATGGACTCTCAGACGGTTCAATTACCCCCAAGTCCAGCATCTTAGCAACCTCAGTTTTAATGCTGGCTCTGACATGGTCAGACAACCTGTACAGTTTATTTTTGACAGGTAGGCTGTCACCAGTGTCAATGTGGTGCACACACCACTCAGTGATGCCTGGGGTCAAAGAGAACAGGCCGGCAAACTGTTCCAGCACTTGCTTACAGTCTCTGTGCTGCTGGTCGGTCAACTTGGGCGAGAGTATCACCCCCTCCACTGACCCATCTTGCACATTAGTGGAGAGGAGGTCGGGCACAGGCTCAGTTTCCTCCTCCACACCCTCATCAGTGACCAGTAACATGGTCATGTCTGCCCTGTCATGGTGGGGTTTCAATCTATTCACATGCAGGACCCTATGAGGGTTCCTGGGGGTGCCAAGGTCAACCAAATAGGTAACCTCCCCCTTCTTTTCTAAGATTGGATAGGGCCCACTCCACTTGTCGTGGAGGGCCCTGGGAGACACAGGCTCCAACATCCACACCAATTGTCCTGGAGTATACTCAGGCATAGTAGCCTTTTGATCATACCAGTGCTTCATGAGCTCCTGGCTGGCCTCCAGTTTCCTGTTTGCCTTGTACATGTACTCTGCCATTCTAGATCTCAGGCCTAGCACATAATCAAGCGCATTGTCCTTAGCTTCTTTAAGAGGCTTCTCTAGAGACTCTCTTAGCAGGCTCAATGGCCCCCTCACAGGGTGTCCAAACACCAACTCAAAGGGACTGAAACCAACTCCTTTCTGTGGCACCTCCCTGTAGGCAAACAGTAAGCATGGGAGGAGAACATCCCATCTCCTCCTGAGTTTCTCTGACAACCCATTTATCATGCCCTTCAGGGTTTTGTTAAATCTCTCAACAAGACCATTTGCTTGTGGGTGATAGGGGTGGTGAACTTGTAGTTGACACCACACTCATCCCACATAGCAGTCAGATAGCTGGACAGGAAGTTCGTGCCCCTATCGGACACCACCTCTTTTGGAAACCCCACTCTGGTGAACACACCAAGCAGTGCTCTAGCCACCGCAGGAGCATCAATGGTTCTAAGAGGTATTGCTTCAGGGTATCTAGTGGCATGGTCAACTACCACTAAGATATACCTATTCCCTGATGCAGTGGGTGGGTCCAGGGGACCAACAATGTCCATCCCCACCCTTTCAAAAGGAACCCCAACCACTGGCAGTGGTATTAGGGGAGCCTTTGTCTTGCCCCCTGCCTTGCCACTGGCCTGACAGGTGACACAGGAGCTGCAAAACTCCTTTACCTTTTCAGACATATGGGGCCAGTAGAAATGGTTCACCAACCGGTTCCATGTCTTTGTCTGTCCCAAATGTCCTGCCAAGAGGATATCATGACCCAAAGTCAGGATGAACTCTCTGTACCTCTGGGGCACCACCAACCTCCTGGTGGCCCCCTCCTTGAGGTTTCTGGCCTCAGTATAAAGCAGTCCATCTTCCCAGTAGAGTCTGTGAAACCCACTGTCATCCCCTTCCTCTTGCTTAGAAGCAATCCGCCTCAAGCTCTCAAGGGTGGGACAGTCACGCTGTCCCTGACTGAACTCCTCTCTGGAGGGTCCACCTGCTCCTGTCAGTTCTGCCAAATCTGACAGCTCTGGCAGGGATGGAGTCCCTCCCTCAGAGGCCAAATCCTCCCCATCAGGGTTAGATTCCGCCTGCACCTCTGGAGTTCCCTGGGCTGGCTCACCAGGCCCAGTACCCTTGTCCTTGGATGCTTGGCCCTTTGTTCCAGGGTCCAAGTGTCCAGCCCCTCCCTTCTGGCTAGTCTGTGACCTAGTCACGGCACATACCCATTCAGGGAGCTCCAATATTTTCATATGGAGTCCTCTCTCCACCTCTGACCACACAGAGGCTTCAAGATCATTGCCCAGTAAACACTGGACTGGGAGCACCTTTGACACAGCTACCTTCATATGGCCTGTCACACCTCCCCATTCCAAATCCACCACAGCCATAGGATGGAGTTTGGTGGTGCTGTCTGCATAAGTCACCTGGTGAAACTCACCAGGTAACAAACTCTCTGGGGGCACCAGCTCATCCAGGACCATAGTTACACTAGCCCCAGTGTCTCTGATAGCCTCAACCTTAGTCCCATTCACTTTAGGCCTCTGCCTGTACTTATCCATGTTTGGAGGTAAGGCAGTAAGGGTTGCAATATTCACACCACCCAGGGACACTAAGGTTGCTTGCCCCACCTGATTACCCTCCACTGGGGCACCACTCTCCACCCCTACATTGACACTGGCAATCCCTGTGGATGGCCCCTTAGGGGGGAGCTTTTTAGCGCAGACAGCATCTCCCTGCTTGTGCCCTGGCTGGTTACAGTCAAAGCACTTACCCACTTTTGAGGGATCAAAGAACCTACCATTCTTTCCCTGAATCCACCTCTCTTTGGATTTGGGTTGGCTCGGGCCCCCCCTCCTTGTGCAGGTTTTTGTGGGTCTTTGGAGGACTCCTTAGGTTTTTGACCTTCATTTCCCTGGGCTTTCCCTTGGGGAGGGACCTGTCCTCCTTTCTTCTGGTCAACCCCTGGTGCTGAATGGAAACCCGGGTTCTCACCCACTCATCAGCTGACTCCCCCAACTCTCTGGGGTCTGTCAGCTTAGAGTCCACTAGATACTGGCGTAACTTCTCTTCTGCACAATGAGTCAAAATGTGTTCTTTCAAAAACAAATTATACAATCCCTCATATGTGTCAACTTTGTTACCAACAATCCAGCCTTCCAGTGCCTTCACTGAAACGTCCACAAAGTCTACCCAAGACTTTGAACTCAATTTCTGGGTGCCTCTAAACTTCACCCTGTACTGTTCTGGAGTCAGACCAAATCTCTTGACTAAGCATGCCTTCATCTGCTGGTATGATTCTGCATCCTCTCCCTTCAGGGTCAGGAGCCTATCCCTCCCAGCTACTGGAATCAACTCCCACAGGAGAATACCTAGAGTGGACCCTACTCATTTTAAGGGCCCTCTCAAAAGCTGCTAGCCACTTGTCAATGTCATCCCCCTCAGTGTACTTGGGTACTATACCCTTGGGAAGTTTAGGTTCAAATGCACCACCCCTGGACATCTCAAAATCTTCATCATTTTCACTGCCACCATTTCTCTTCTCCTCCCTCTCCCATCTTCTCTTAGCCAATTCGAATTTCTCCTTCTCCAAGGCAATCAACTCTAATTGAGCCTGAAGCTGTCTCTCTGCAAGGGACAGTGGTGGTACCTGAGTAAGGGACCCTTCCCCCTCCCACCACCACCTTGATTCACCTGGCTAATACTAGTCACAATGGAAGAGGTCTCAACCTCACCCCTCTCTCGGGTGAGGTTGGGGGCACATCCTCCCACCCCCCTGGGTTCTCCTCAGCTGCCCTGGCCCAGGCCTTTAGGGACTCAAGCAACCCTGCCTTCCTCGTCTTCTTGGCAGCATGCAGCCCCCTAAGCCTACACTGTACCCTAAGATCAGCTATCTTATACTTGGACAGTTTAGCCAGGTCCAGCTCCATGGTTCCCTAGTTTTGGGTCACAAAAAACTAGGCACAACAGACTTAGAACAATTTGGAAAAATCAAAACAATGGATTAAAAACAGTTTAGTCCAAATTCCAAAAATTAAACTCAAAAGTTTTGTTCTAAGGCAATTTAGAGGATTTTTATAATCTTAAATCATTCACTGAAAGGTGTACTTTTTAAACACAAGTCCACATCCCACCGCTGCCACCAAATGTTGGAAAGTGGGTTATTGGTAGGGGCAAATGTAGGTCTGCCACTGGCAATAAGGCCACTAACACATGGTAGGACCCAGCATAGGTCTTAGAAAATTATTCCTATGCTCAACCCTTGGTAACGTGGCTGCGAGCAGACAGGCTTAACTTCAAAGACAGGTATGTAAAGCATTTAAAAACACCATTTCAGTAAATAATTAAGACACAACACAAAATAAAAATCCAACACCAATTTATAAAAATAGGTAATATTTTTATCTTTATCTTTTAAATGACACCAAAATGAAAAAAATCCACTGTAGGGAACCAGAGATATGAATTTTTAAAGATTAGTCATTTTCTAGTGCTTAGAAACCAACAGTGCCCCTTTTAGTCATTTCGTTTTCTCTGACAGGGACACCTTTAAAATTGTTCTGGAGAATCTCACCAATGTTGGGCGCCTTCTCCAGCAGGCGGGGTCCAGTTAGAACTCCTTCCTGAAGTTCTGCTTGCGGGTCCCAAAGTATCTAACACACAATCCAAGGTTCTGGAATCTCCAAGAGGGTCCTTGAAAGTGTGAAACTTCAATTCCGCAATCCACTTGAACAAAATCCCTTACAAATCCACTGGTACTCCAGGCTGGGAATTCTTTGTGGGGATGTCCAGGTGAGCTCTGTTAACCTGTAGCTTGCAGGGAGTCCACTCTTTAGTCCTTTTGCAGCATGGTAATCCACAGGGCTGCAGTTTCAGTTGGTGCAATCTTCAGAGGGAAGGCCTTAGAAATCTTTGCACAGCAAAACTTCTCAGCAGGGCACTTCTTGCTTCAGTAAGTTTCAAGCAGCAGATCTGGAGGGCTCTGCCCCTCTCAGATACTTATTCAAAATTCTCTGGGTCAAGCACCAGGTCACTTCTGACCAATGAGAGCAGGGTAACTCCTCATAGTTATGACCACATCCTGTAGAGTGTGGCATTATTTTGTCCCAGAGTGCACTAATCTTCCAAACCCATAATGGCTGATTTTCCAGCAAGGAGGTAAGAGCTGGCTAAACACACCCCCTGGGATGGCTTATCTCTATGGACTCTCCCCCTACCATCTGCACATACCTTCCTTAAGCCTAGCCCTGACTCTGGGTCAAGAGTGTCAGAGTGAAACTGAAACCCAGGCCTCCCCTCTGCCTTTGAAGAGCATGGTTTACGACTCCACCCCCTGGCCTGGCATTCCTATAGACCAGCACACTGCCCTCCCCGCAGAGTGGTTAACCCCAGGAGTTCTTTATCACCTCTTCAAGGCAGCCTGGCTAATCCACATAACTCTGACCAATCAGGGCAGACCACTGGAAGGCTGAATTTGGACTTACAAACAAGAAAGTCTTATAACTTCTTGTATGTACACTTTAGGAGAAATTCAACAATATAATATTGTTGGATTTACTACTACCATTCTGGGAAGTCTTTGAATGGTCCGGCTAGTCTCCTCCTATCAATATTTATTAATCAATAACTTCCTACCAAGTTAACCTATGGGCCATGGGGTTTGCAATGGGGAAAATGACTTGGGCCAGTTTTCTAGCACCAGGGCTTATAAAAACATATTTTATAAATATTTCCCTAATTTCTGCAGGACCCCCAACCCTTGTGCACTTAGGGGAGAATTTAGGGGTTCTGAATCTGTAAAAATATTGCAGATCCTCAATTCCCTGTGCTCCTAGCCTCAAAGTCGAATTTGGGCAGCACTTTAACACAATGTGGGGAGTGAAATGTGAAATTTCACTTTACCCAGGCATATAAAAACTCATTTTATAAGGGTGTACATTATAGATAACTGACCCCCCACCCCTGGGATACCTAGGGAAGACCCTGGGGCCCCTAAAATGCCAAAACATTGTAGGTTATCCATTTTTAAGTGCCCCAAATCCCAAAGTCGAATTTGAGCACAATTTGCTTTTTAAAAGCAGTCCTGGCACCCAGGGCTGCTTTTAAACTGACCCCTGGCTTCAGCAGTGCACCCATGCATGTGCAGAAAAGCTGCTGGCCTCTAAACTGCCATGCCCCAGGATACTGGGGACTTCTAGGTAGTTTCAATCCCCTGCCCTAGTATATACTAGGGGCTTATGGGGTAGGTCATGCCAATTACAGGGGTACCCCACCATACCAGAGTGTACCCTAGTGTATGTTGGGTGTCTTAACTGTATTCTAATGTGTTCCTTTCAGCTTGGCACTGGCCCTGGGCCTGGTTAGACAGAGCCCAGGGTCAGTCAGAGTCAGTTACCACCAGTTCCAGTCAGCAAAAAGTTGGGGGGTGCCCAGGGCACAGGATGACTTTACAACAATAAGGTCTTTAAAGATGAGCATATTCCTATCTGCATTGGTAGCAGCACTTATTTGCTCCATGGACACAGCTGCAGGAGTGCTGGATTTCACAATGAAATTAACATTGGCCTCAGCCATTTTAGACGGGGGTACCCTGACACGGTACGGGCACTCGAGAAAAGTAGTCAGTAGAGTTTTGATCTTTTCCCGGCCGGTGCACAATGGTGTAGTCATACTCTTCCAGTCACAGCCCACCACCTCTAATGGGAGGGTGCATCTTGTCCTTCAGATTGCCAAAAATAGTGAGCAGTGCTTGATGATCACTAACAAGCTTAAAATGCTTCCCATAGAGAAACACATGAAAATGTTCGCAAGCCCACACAACAGCTAGGCTTTCCTTCTTAGGTTGCGAATAAGCTCGTTCAGACTGTGACAAATTTTGGTTAGCATAAGCTACAATACACCTTCAGGCATTTGCATGTCCACTATGTTGGGAATTATGCCCATACCCACAGGGCTGGCATCCACATCAATCCCTGTATGCAATTTTGGGTCAAAGTAACCCATTTCAGTCGCATTTTTAATTGCATGCTTAATTGTCCTGAAACTCTGATCACAGTCCTGTGACCACTGAAATGAAACATTCTTTTTCGTTAACTCTCTCTATTGGGCACTCACAGTGCCAATATCATGGATGTACCTGGACCAGTAGCTGGCCATGCCAAGAAAAGAACGCAGCATGGTTACATCTTGTGGAGGGGAAGTAGAGGGCATAGCCTGAACCTTGGCTGGATCTGGAGTCATTCCCCCTTCAGAGAAAATGTGCCCAAAGAACTTTAGTTTTGTTTTCAGCATTCAACGTGAGACCGGCATCAGCAAGTAGACGGCACACTTGTGTAAGGGCTCTATCATGTTCCTTTCGTGTGGCCCCAAATACCAGTATATTATCACTATAATTGAAAGCATGTGTGACAGGCTGTATAATGCGACGAATGACACCTTGGAAGAGTTTGGCAGCTGAACAGACCCTGAGACTCAATCTTTTATATCTGAACAAACCAACAAGAGTTGAAAAGGTAGTAAAGTACCTTCACTTTTTCTTCCAGTTTGAGCTGATGATATCCTTTGTTCAGATCAAGGCGTGAAAATACTTTGGCACCATTCAACTGGTTAATCATATCAGCAATGTGCGGACCTGGGTGTCATTCTCTTTAGATTGCCTTGTTTGCTTGACGCATGTCAACACAAATTTGCACATACCCTCCACTGTCCTTTCTAGGTACCACCACTATCAGCGACACCCATGGCGTTGGACCAGTAGAGCGCTCAATGATATCATGTTTTAGCAAAGTCTCAATTTCTTTTTCAACAGCCTCTTGTAGATGAAAGGCAATTCGATGAATTTGTTGAGCAAAAGGACAAATGTCCTCATTAATATGGAGCTGCACTTTAACTGTTTTAAGTTTTCCAATCCATGAAACAAGGACGGAAACTGATTCACTATGTCGTGATGAGCACTGATGTTGTAATTTACAGACATTAGTCCCCTGTCAGCAGCAGGCACTTGACAAAGTACCCTGAAGGACTTGAATTAGGGCTTGTACCTTTGTCTTTTTATGTTTCATCATTGCTATGAATGAACGTTGACTTTGTAATGGTGTTGAGGCTGCCCACGTGCATACTTTAGTTGTTGATGGCATGAGACGGGGCACTGGTGACAGTTCATGGTATTTTTTGACTGGCATGATGTTTATCGATGCCCCGCTCTCTATGACAAACGGTATATAGCAACCATTAACTTTCAATTTTATTTTGGGACAATGTCTAAATAAATGTCGTGATTTCACTTGTCAATCCTTTTTGCTACTTGTATTCTTCCCAGCAGGAAGCCAAACCAACATGCACGCATCTTTCATTGGTCAGCATTTACATCGCACGCCCATCTCCTTCACTGTTGCTCAACAGTGATGTCAACGAACCTCCCGACGAGGAATTAGATGGTAATTAGCCTTTTTCAGTTTCTACCTGCCTCAACTGATGCCATTGTTTACTTCGATGGGCGTGACTGAGACACTTCTGGAACTTTCTGGCAGCCATTTTGTCTGCACGACGTGACGCACTGTAAGCCATTTTGTCTTCACGACATGATGCACTTACTTTTTCTCTCGCTTTCTAAACTGTCACGAAATGGTTCTCTTTCCCACAACCTTTAGATATCTGTCCAATAGCAGGACATTTACCTTCATGTGGAAAGAAAAATCCACATCAATAACACAACCTCTGCTTTTTCAGAGACATCACTTTGCAACCTTCAACCTTGTGTTTTTTCATGCTTTTCATACTCGGTGCCAGTTCACTCTGGGCTCGTCGGGTCTCCATGTCAGTGGCTTGTTTGTTGGCACATACATCAGCTCTGGTCGCCATGAGCACAAGCTTCAGACTGAGCGTCTCACTCAGCATTCGGTATCTGAATGAATCGGACAGGCAACCATCTAGGACTCTGAGACAAATATCGTTGAATTTGTTGAACTTAAAGTGTTTGATGAGCCTTCCAAGTCTTTCAACATATTCGTCCAGCATTTCAGTGTCTCTCCTGACTCAAGATGTACCTTTCATAATCAACATTCTGCATCAGATTGAATTTGGCGTTCAGCAATTCCTTAATCTGACTGTATGAAGTTTCTTCACCTCTTGGTATTTTCTTTATCGCTTCCTTCACTGCCAATTTTTTGTGATACTTGATTATCTTTTTGTCATCTGATTCTTCCAGCGCATCAATGAAATCATCGAAAGCTTCGATCCAGATGGTCCATCTAGCGGAAATATTCTGCTTCTTGGCAATATCGAAAATGGACGGTGGTTTTGGGAAGGCGGCAGCACGGTATCGGGCGCTCTATTAGGTAGCCATGGAGCAGCTGAAAAATTGCAGTTTTCCGACCACCATTCACAGCCTCTTTTGTCAATTTGGCAGGAATTGACAGCCTTGTAAGCACAGCCCCCCATGCTTACACTTGGGTCGCTGGGCCTGACGCTGATGTCGGATGACTCTCTTTACTCTAGATTTTGGGTAAGTAGATGCTCATTTCTTGTATCTGAGACGTGCCGCCATTGCCGTATCTTCATGCTTTCTTACACCTGATTGATCTCTGTTTCTTAGCGTTTCTCTGCTTCCCCTCGCAGCGTCTTATTGCACCTGGCTCTCACTGCTTGTTGCGCTTTCTGTACCTGGTGATCACTGCCTTTAGCGTTACTGTACTGTATGGCTGATGGCTCTGTGTTAAGTTGTGGCATCGCACTTCTTATCTCGATCGTATTAGCACATTTCTGACTGACAAGAAATGAAACTTTCCCTACGGCCTTCACTTTCTTTGACAGTCTCATACCGGCTGAAGTCACGCTTTGACTCCACATACACCAACCGTCAATTCTTCAGTTCGACTGAGGCGGACGTGGTACGCACGAGCAGTTTGCTGGACCTTGGCAAAATCTCTGGGAGAGCAATCTCCACTCTTCGGGTTGCGGGGTTTACGTATCCCCTATGTTGTTGCCAGTTGTAGTGTTCTCCCTAGACCGGTAGCATGTAAATGAATTACGCCATACACGGGACTCGGTATTACATGTATTTATTTTTCAGAGAGTAACCGGTAACTGTAACGTATTGCGTCATGAATTTTATTAACCACACCCAATGGCTTATGTCACTAGACTACGGAGTCCGGAGGGACCATAGGGGTCCCAGGCCCTATAATACACAAGACACTACACACACCATCTACACATTCCTACAAATACTTAAAAAGAGAACAAAGCTACCAGGAGCTAAGAATGGGACAAACCCTAACCCAACTCAAACCAAAAATCTCAAAAAAACTAAACTAATGCAGCTTTTTAGCAACAACCCAGGCTTATCATGCCTAGACTCAATAGCAAGAATTCTACTTTAAAAAACACACTAAACAACATGATTTAACCTTCCTAAAACTCAAACACTCATATTTTATTAACATGTATTTCTTTATGTTATTAAAGCAATTTTAGAATACCTATCTAAACATAAATATAATTCAAAAGACAAAAAGCCAAATTGTGAATTCTAACTTACAATAACAAATATTTATAAATACATAAACCACCCTCCACGAAGAAACGGATTAGCTGAGGGGCTGCATGCAGTAAGCGAAACAAGGCAGGAATGCACCTGCACACCCAAACGGACGCGGGGCTGGCTGGGAACCTCCCTGCCACTTGGCACAAGATAGCAGCGACTGCGAGAATGGCAGCGAACACCGTGGCGAAGATGGGAACATTGTAGTCTTCAGTGAGCGTCGGTAAGCATCGTTGTCAGGAGTGAAGCAGCTGATGCAGTGAAGTGATGCTGTTGGAGGCCACAGACTGGTGCGTGAGGGGGGAATTGTACGGGGCCACACTCGGCGGTGGAGAGGAGGCAGACAAGCTGCTGAGGACTCAGGCAGGCCCCTTGAGCATCAACGGAGGCAGTGAGAGGGAGTCTGCTCAGATTGTCGTGTGCGGCGCAACCCTGGCTGGTTGTCAGTGAACTGCTTCCTTCCCTGCGCAGCTCCGCCTGGTATCTGCTGCCCCTTGTAGGTCCACTGACCCTTCCTAGTTGGTGTTCAAGGCTCTCCTCCACCCGCAGGCTCCCGCCTGCGCCTCATCCTTGGTGGGCTATTGGGGAGCATCTTTGCTCTGCTGCTGGTCTGCCTTCTGTCCTTGTGCTTTCTGTCTCTTTTTTTTGCCCTCTGCCTTCTTTGCACTCTTTTTGACTTTTTTCTCTTTCCCCCCGTTTTGCATACTTTTTTCACTTTTTCACCCTCTTTTGCGCCGTGCCCCTGCCACTGCTTGACCCCCGTGGCCCCGTCCCCTTCCAGCTCCGCGTTTCCCACTTCTCGATTCCCACCTCCCAGCTGTCCAGCCCTCCACGTCACACTACTTAATGGCGGCTGCACCTCCAGGCACGCCCAAGGTGTGCGAAAGGCAAGCCTGTCTGCACTCATCCTTGCCTGGACTGCGCCCAGCGCCACAGACCCTGGTTCTCAGAGCTTCCACCGATACGACGCCAGCACCCTCCTCACCTTCAACATTGGACTCCATGCCGCCTGCCATCTTGCGTTGCTGAAAGACACCCAAGGACCTTTCTCCTTCTGAAACTGCAGCTGCACCCTCACCCACCTCTGCACTCCAGCTCCTCCAGCCGCCCAGCTGACCCACAGTGCACCCGACCACCTCAGCTGCATCCTCCTTAACACGCGCTGCCTCCACAAACATGCCATGGAAATCTTGGACCTCCTTGACTCCGTCTCCCCCGACATCGCCTTTCTCACAGAAACCTGGACGAACCCCAGCTCGGGACCGGACATCACCACCGCCATCCCTGACAGCTACAAGATCACCCGCAAGGACTGCACCGACCAACCAGGAGGAGGCATCGCCATCGTCCACAAGAACTCCCTCCGCCTGACCACCCACTTGGGCAACCATGGAACATCTCTACTTCCAGGTCCGTACCAACCCCAACACCCAGCAATTTTAGAATACCTATCTAAACATAAATCTAATTCAAAAGACAAAAAGCCAAATTGTGAATTCTAACCTACAATAACAAATATTTACAAATACATAAACAATGCATATAGGAAGCAATATTGTAAGTAAACAAAAATGTTTCTACCTCCTATAACAATATGCTACACCATAAAAACCCATCTATACAGATTATAACCAAACATAAAATAAAATAAAATTAACAGTGCCCACTCAAAAACATAAATACATAAAATAAGAGAACACCTCTGATTGTGTAGCTGAAGTCCTTCCTGGTCAGTGAAATGATGATCCAAAAATATTCAACCCCAAAAAATATTGACAATAGAGATCCAAAAAAAGAAAATTAGAACATCCAATATGAGCCCAATAATTCAAAGAATCCACCTCAAGCCCCCAAAATTAGAAAAAAATGATTAACTGCCACTGAAAAACTGAAAAGTCTAAGAAAAAAAAATGTAATGTAATCAAAAAAACACTCTTTCTCCTTGAACAAGAAATCAAATACATTCAGCTTAAAAATAAAGTCATCTGACTTGTAAAGGAATAATATATAATCCCAGCCAAAAGTCACTCACAACCTTCTTATCAAACAAAGCACAGTAAAAAAACATTAAAATCAAAGTTAAACCCATAGAAAACAATTATAAAATACAAACAACACATTACATTTCACAGAAAGGCGTTGTGCAATATCGTAAACTAACACATATTACACTAAAACAAAATATACTAAAAGAAGATCTCATTAAAAAAACGATCTATGTCTAAACATGTTTCCTCTACACCTAAACCCTTAGAAAATAAGTTTAAAATAGTCTTACTTGAACTGAAGACCAGCAAAGTAAAACCATAAAAGTACACATAGCAATTCCATAACATATAAAAAATCTGGCATACTAAAACACTAACAATAAATGCAGAACATGACACAATTCATAAAAACATTTTAGTGGACATGGTCAAGATGGCAGAGCAGTAAGACGAGCTATCCCACTCCTCCAACTGACTACCGCCAAAGAGCCTTTACAGCAGCACCCGGGCCACCGGAAATGGCCCACGAAGAAACGGATTAGCTGAGGGGCTGCATGCAGTAAGCGAAACAAGGCAGGAATGCACCTGCACACCCAAACGGACGCGGGGCTGGCTGGGAACCTCCCTGCCACTTGGCACAAGATAGCAGCGACTGCGAGAATGGCAGCCAAGACCATGGCGAAGATGGGAACATTGTAGTCTTCAGTGAGCGTCGGTACGCATCGTTGTCAGGAGTGAAGCAGCTGATGTAGTGAAGTGGTGCTGTTGGAGGCCACAGACTGGTGCGTGAGGGGGCAATTGTACAGGGCCACACTCAGCGGTGGAGAGGAGGCAGACAATCTGCTGAGGCCTCAGGCAGGCCCCTTGAGCATCAACGGAGGCAGTGAGAGGGAGCCTGCTCAGATTGTCGTGTGCGGCGCAACCCTGGCTGGTTGTCAGTGAACTGCTTCCTTCCCTGCGCAGCTCCGCCTGGCAGCTGATGCCCCTTGTAGGTCCACTGACCCTTCCTAGTTGGTGTTCGAGGCTCTCCTCCACCTGCAGGCTCCCGCCTGTGCCTCATCCCTGGTGGGCTATTGGGGAGCATCTTTGCTCTGCTGCTGGTCTGCCTTCTGTCCTTGTGCTTTCTGTCTCTTTTTCCCCTCTGCCTTCTTTGCACTCTTTTTAACTTTTTTCTCTTTCCCCCCGTTTTGCATACTTTTTTCACTTTTTCACCCTCTTTTGCGCAGTGCCCCTGCCACTGCTCGACCCCTGTGGCCCCATCCCCTTCCAGATCCCCGTTTCCCACTTCTCGATTCCCACCTCCCAGCTGTCCAGCCCTCCACCTCACACTACTTAATGGCGGCCGCACCGCCAGGCACGCCCAAGGTGTGCTAAAGGCAAGCCTGTCTGCACCCGTCCTTGCCTGGACCGCGCCCAGCGCCAAAGACCCTGGTTCTCAGAGCTTCCACCGATACGACACCAGCACCCTCCTCACCTTCAACATTGGACGCCATGCCGCCTGCCACCTCGCGTTGCTGAAAGACACCCAAGGACCTTTCTCCTGCTGAAAGTGCAGCTGCACCCTCACCCACCTCCGCACTCCAGCTCCTCCAGCCGCCCAGCCGACCCACAGTGCACCCGACCAGCTCAGCTGCATCCTCCTTAACACGCGCTGCCTCCACAAACACGCCATGGAAATCTTGGACCTCCTTGACTCCGTCTCCCCGGACGTCGCCTTCCTCACAGAAACGTGGACGAACCCCAGCTCGGGACCGTACATCGCCACCGCCATCCCCGACGGCTACAAGATCACCCGCAAGGACTGCACCGACCAACCAGGAGGGGTCCCGTGCTCTCCATGCCACTGGAGTGATGAGGGCTGACATTGTTCTGCATTCTGTACATCAATTGTTGTTTTTGAATTTGTCACCCCGAGTGGGACGGGTATGCCCAGACGTGGGTCCCGTGCTCTCCATGCCACTGGTGTCAAGCTATCCTGGCTGATGAGGGCTGAAAGCCCGAAACCGGTCCTAGGATGCTTGTTTCCAGTCCAGGGAGGACCTGGCCTGGCAGTTCGGGCTGAACTGTTCCCATTGGGCGCAGGGTCAAGACTGATTTGCATATGGCTGGGTCCAAACTGGAATGGCATGGTGAGCAAAAAAACGATGGATTTAGGCCCAGATCTCTGTACTGGGGTGAATGTACGACATTGTTCTGCATTCTGTCCATCAATTGTTGTTTTTGCATTTGTCACCCCGAGTGGGACGGGTATGCCCAGACGTGGGTCCCGTGCTCTCCATGCCAGTGGAGTCAAGCTATCCTGGCTGATGAGGGCTGGAAGCCCGAAACCGGTCCTAGGATGCTTGTTTCCAGTCCAGGGAGGACCTGGCCTGGCAGTTCAGGATGGACTGTTCCCATTGGGCGCAGGGTCAAGACTGATTTGCATATGGCTGGGTCCAAACTGGAATGGCATGGTGAGCAAAAAAACGATGGATTTAGGCCCAGATCTCTGTACTGGGGTGAATGTATGACACTGTTCTGCATTCTGTCCATCAATTGTTGTTTTTGCATTTGTCAACCAGGAGGAGGCATCGCCATCGTCCACAAGAACTCCCTCCGCCTGACCACCCACTCGGGCAACCATGGAACATCTCTACTTCCAGGTCCAGACCAACCCCAACACCACCCTCCGCTGCACCCTCGTCTACAGACCGCCTGCCCCCCTTCACCGACACCATCATCGACTTCATCGCACCCCAGACTCTCGCATCTACTGGTTACATCCTACTTGGCAACCTCAACTTCCACCTGGACAACCCCAATGATCAAAACACTGCAACCCTTCTGGAGAACCTCGCCATCATCGGACTCAAGCAGCTAGTCACCTCTCTGACCCACGCAGAGGGACATATGCTCAACCCCGTCTTCTCCGCCAGCAAAAACATCATCTACAGCAACACCCCCGAACTCCTCTGGACCGACCACCACTGCGTTCATTTTGCCTTCACCAAACCCACCGTACACCACTGCACACACTGCCCCCCACATAACTGGAACAAGGGCACGAAGAACATCTCAGCGCCACCCTCAGAACAACCACACAGCTGACATCCACAGACGCCAATACCACAGAACGCTACCTCCACTGATGGATCTCCAACTGCTACGACCCGCTGGCGCTCCTCAAGAAGGCACCCGGAAAGCAACACTCCAAGAAAGCCAGTTGGTTCAATGCCACCCTCCATGAGTCCAGACTCACCTGTAGACGGCTCAGAAGAGATGGGTTAACAACAAAATCCCGTAAGCCCATGCAGACGTCAAAGCTGCTGTCACTGCACACCACCTCCTCTGCAAAACTACAAAGAAAACATCCCTCCTAAACAGAATCAACGCTAACCCACACAACAGCAAAGAACTCTTTGCCATTGTCAAGGAGTTTGCCAAACCCAACAGCGAGCCCACAGAAGTCCCACTCTCCCAAAACCTCTGCAACAAACTCAGCACCTACTTCCACCACAAGATCAAGCAGATCTACGACAGCTTCAACACCCAAGACCCCCCACCACTTCTGCCACCACCACACACAACGCCCCCCCAACAGACTCTGCTCAACTGGACCCTGTTCACCATGGACGACACTCTCAAGACCATGTAGACCATTCACTCTGGAGCACCCTTGGACCCCTGCCCACACCACATCTTCTACACAGCCGCCATCACCATCGCCCCCGAATTACGCCGCACCATCAACTGCTCCATTGATGCCACCACCTTCCCCAATGACTGGAAACATGCAGAGATCAACCCCCTGCTGAAGAAACCATCTGCCAACCCAACAGACCTCAAGAATTCAGACCCATCTCCCTGCTCCTCAAAACAGCAGCCCTCATCCTCCTGGACCTCTCGGCCACCTTTGACACCATCTCCCAGCGCACCCCAAGCACGAGACTTCACAACACTGGCATGCGTGACAAAACAATGGACTGGATCCGTTCCTTCCTCACCAGTAGAACACAGCGAGTCAGACTACCACCGTTCCTCTCAGAACCCACAGAGATCACGAGCGGAGTCCCTCAGAGCTCCTCCCTGAGCCCCACCCACTTCAACATCTACATGGCCCGCTCGCAGCCATAGTCAGGAACCACGGAGACAACATAATCTCCTACGCCAACGGCACCCAGCTGATCCTCTCCCTCACCAATGAGCCCACAATCGCCAGAAACAACTTCCAGGACGGGATGAAGGCCGTAGCTACCTGGATGAGAGGTAGCTGCTTCAAGCTCAACTCGGACAAGACCGAAGTCCTCATCCTGGGGCTCAACACGTCTGCTTGGGAGTACTCCTGGTAGCCTGCCGCGTTTGGAACCCCCCCCACACACGCAGACCACGCACGAAAAATCGGCATCATACTGGACTCCTCGCTCATGATGAACCAGCAGATCAATGCTGCCTCCTCATCATGCTTCCACACTCTTCACCTGCTTCGAAAGACCTTCAGATGGATCCCCACTGAGGCCAGACAGACTGTCACCCACGCACTCATCAGCAGCAGACTTGACTACAGCAAAGCACTCTACGTAGGCATCACCCAGAAACTCCTCAGGAAACTACAGAATGTTCAGAATGCCACAGCCAGACTGGTCCCCAACATCCCCCGCAGCAGCCACATCTTTGAACACCTGCGAGAACTCCACTGGCTCCCAGTCAATAAAAGAGTCACATTCACGCTCCTCACACACACCTACAAAGCCCTCCATGACGACAAACCAGCATACCTGAACCACCGCTTCTCATTCCACTTACCCACCAGAAACCACGTCCCTCTGATCCGCAAGAGCAGGACTGGTGGAAGATCCTTCTCCTACCTCGCCGCCAAAACCTGGAACACCCTGCCTCTCCACCTCAGGCTATCCCCGTCGCTGACCCAATTCAGGAAGGATCTCAAGACCTGGCTCTTCGACTGAACCTCAGTACCCATCAGGACATGTAGCCCCTCCCACCCCCCAGGGCCTTCAGACCCTCAAAGGTGAGTAGTTGCACTTAACAAACACTGATTGATTGATTGATGCCTGGGGGCTGTCTCTGTGGGTCCTGATTGAGAGGCAGGGCCTGGGGTAGATGCCAGACCCGGGTGCCGTGGCCATCGTGGACTGGAGGCGCACGACGCTGATGGGACAGAGAGGCACATAAACTACTGCCCCAGAGAAGAGAAGCTGATGAAAAGTTGCTGCACCTCCCCAGCGAAGTCTGGTGAGTGAGTGAGGTCAATGGAGTGTGAGAAACGGAGGCAGACTTGACCCCATTGTTGTGCACTACGAGACACTACTGGGCGTGCTGTGGCTGAGCAGGTGGCAGCCTCCAGAGAGTGCCAGTAAGTGGCACAGCCTTGACTGCAGTGACTGGAGAGGCTGTGGGGAGCCGAGGGGGCTACGGACCTTGTCCTGAGGAGACTGCCATGTGGGAACGCACTGGGCAGTGGTGAGAGGGTGGATAGACAGCTGACCCCTTCTGTGGACCCATGAGCTGTGACAGAGGTTGCGGGAGGGCCCACTTGAAGTGCCACAAACAAGGAGAACCTGGTTGTAGAGGCTGGGACCACCTACACAAGACCAGCTTGAGGAATTGTGATTGGGAGGCCAAAGAACCTGAGTGCTGCTCTCTGAGTGGCCCGGGGGCGCCCGGCGCCAGGCGGGATTGGGCTGTACTGGAGCATGCAGCCCTCTGAGAAAATGGGCCAGTGGGGACCTGCTGTCCCCCCTCCCCAGGAGAAGTGTGATGGTGAGTGAGGATTGGGGAAGGAAGAGAGGCAATGAAGGCCCCTCAGCAGCAGGCTGAGAGACACTGTTGAGTATGATGAAGCATGATTTGTGATACCGTGCCGCCAGCACCTAGCCAGCCGGAGTCTCCCTTTACGCATCTTGTATATACTGAGAGACGCTTACCTGGTGCCCACACTGCCCGCTGGGTTTGAACCTCCATCTGCAAAACCTATGGTGAGAATGCATCGGGCCCATAGAGGATGGCTCCAGCATTGTGATTGAGGATAGGGGCCTGGCTGGTGGGAACGCTCAATAGCGAGTTCCTCGAGAAGACCGTCCCTTGTCCCTTGTAATATGTCAGCAACCAGGGAAAAAAAGGAATGCTCCCTTTAAGAGATGCTCACGTGGTTGCCTGGAGGTGCAGCTGCGGAAGGCGTATAGGCTCTGTGAATAGTCACAGATATAGAGGGGGTGAGGAGGAAGCCCCATTAATGAGATCCTTCATGGAAGCACTCTGCGTCTCTTCATGAGGACATTCAAACAGTCAGGAAGGAGTTCAGCTATGATCTTAAGGAAGTCAAACAGGATGTAGTGGATGTGGAAGACAGGGTATCCACTCTCGTGGTTCATGAGACCGGCTGCAATGAGGAGGTTGAGTTTGTGCAGCAGGAAATCATCTGACTGTTAGAACAACAAGAGGGCCTGCAAGCACATACTGAAGATCCTGAAAATTGCTCCCGCAGAAATAACATCTGCTTCGGCGGTGATCCAAACATAGTGGAGAGCTCAGACATTGAGGCCTACATTAAGGCCCTCTTCTTGCAGATCTTGGGTGCACAAGCTGAAACAGAGTTGCACCTGGACAGGGTGCATAGGGTCGGCCCACCAGGGGCTTCTGGGACATGCCCACAGGACAGTCTTGTCTGTGTACATGATTTCCAATTGGAGGAGTCCAAACTGCACAAAGCGCGTTATCCGTGCCATTCAGAGGCCATCCTCAAACATTATATCAAGACCTAGCGGCCATCACTCTTCAGAAGCAACAGGGCTTTTGACCTATCACTGCTTTACTCTGGAGCAAAGATATCCTGTACAAATGGGGGCATCCGTTCCCCATCGTCTTCCAAAGGAATGACATGCTACACCAGCTCAACTCCTTGGAGGAAGCCCAATGCCTCCTGAATCTTCCAGAGGAGACGAAGAAAACTCGACGCGCAAAACCACCAGACATAGTGGCGACATCACAACCAGTGGGAAAAGGCCCGGACGTCTTCAGGGGGTTACGGGCCATATCTTGCTATCATGGAAATAGAGCAGCAGGCCATGCTTGACAGTCTGGCCGGCGGATTGGAGCAGCAAGATCCGGCCTGAGTCTCATCAGGCCAGGGCCAACAGGATATCCTAGCACTCATGGTACCCATCACCTGGCTCTAGGGTGTTGTGGCTGGTGGAGGGGCGGGCAGCATTGTCTCAAGTAGGTGGAGGTGAACTAGTTTGACATTTACCCAGGTACCCCGAAGGGACTTTGCTGGTTCGTTCCGGAGACCTTGTTGCTAATGTTTTGGTTTGGTTACCCAGTTGGGTTCTTTGGGAATTTGAGGGGATGAACACTCACTCACTCACATATTAGCACTTGGCTATGAGGCAGGGAGCCCTAGCCCACTCCGATGGTTAGAAATAGATGGACCTCACATATATAGTATATATATATATATATATATACATATATATATATATATATACATATATATATATATATATATATATATATATATATATATATTTACTGAAAAAAACATAGGTTTCAGGGACGTTATAGTTAGGAATTAGCATTTAAAAAACCTTTGAAATTCACTGAAAAAACCATAGGTTTCAGGGACGTTATAGTTAGAAATTAGCATTTAAAAAACCTTTGAAATTCACTGAAAAAACCATAGGTTTCAGGGACGTTATAGTTAGAAATTAGCATTTAAAAAACCTTTGAAATTCACTGAAATAAACATAAGTTTCAGTGACGTTATAGTTAGTTGAACATTTCACTCATACAAAACCAGTGAAATTCAGCGGTTATAGTTAGCTGAGCTAACTATAACTCATGCCCCCGCAATGCACTGCTGATGACGTCACATATTACATCATTCATTCGCCGGCCAGACTGTCAAGCATGGCCTGCTGCTCTATTTCCATGAGGTGGTGTGTGTATAACTGTATAGGTGAGTAAATGGAAGTGTGATTGATTCTTTGCATGACTGACTAGCTGTGTGAGTAACTGTATGGGTTAGTGTCAGTGTGTGAGTGTCTGTATAGCTGTATGACTGCATATGATAGTATTGAAGAGTGACTGCATGTATGAGTGACTGTATGGGTGAATAACTGGATGTGTGTGTAGACCTAGGAATCAGTGAGTGGGTATTTAGTAACTGCTATTGGTGTGTCTATGGTTTTGAAAATGGTAGTCTGTATTTTAGAGTGGGGGTATCAAAGGTAATATTAGGGTGTGAGGAGGTGCATCAGATGATCACGTGGATGATGTCATCAGTGATGTCATTTGAGATGTCATCAGTGATGTCACTGACCATGTCATGAATGATGTAATATGTGACGTCATCAGCAGTGCATTGCGGGGGCGCGAGTTATAGTTAGCTCAGCTAACTATAATGGCCGAATTTCACTGGTTTTGTACGAGTGAAATGTCCAACTAACTATAACGTCACTGAAACCTATGTTTTTTTCAGTGAATTTCAAAGGTTTTTTAAATGCTAATTTCTAACAATAACGTCCCTGAAACCTGTGGTTTTTTCAGTGAATTTCAAAGGTTTTTTAAATGCTAATTTCTAACTATAACGTCCCTGAAACCTATGGTTTTTTCAGTGAATTTCTAAGGATTTTTAAATGCTAATTTCTAACTATTATGTCCAAAAAATACTTTTTCTAAAATTTTAAACTTTTATAGAATTAAGGTGATATTTCTGCTTTCTAAAATATGCTTTTATCTTTTTTTTTTTTTAAAGAAAATTGGATTCAGTACCTCTTCTGCTGGCACAACAACTGCTGCAATGAACATCTACCCTGACTTAGCTCGAGTGGAGCAGCGTTGTTTGAAATATAGAAAGACATTATGGGGCCGATTCCGATCTCGGCCGGTAGGGCTCCGAATCGGATTCGGCTTTACCGGATCCGATTCGGAGCCCTGTTTCCCGACCGAACCGTACGCGGGTCCGGCCGAGCGAGTACGATGCGAAATCGCCGACCGACTCGTCCGGGCGTCCCGACCGCTCCGACCGACTCGCTCCCGGCTCGAACCGCTCCGACCGACTCGCTCGGACTCGACTCGCACCGCGCAATGGAGACGTTTCCCGGCCGGGTAAGTACGATGCGCGCCGCGAGCAGTCCGACCGAGCCGCGCACTCCGGCTCGTAAGAGCAGTCGGAGCAGTACTTCGGGGTCCGTGTCGGACCCCCTGCATGCGTAGCCGTGCGAGTCGCACACAGGGGGACCCATGGGTCCCCCTACCTGTGCGTGTACGGCGCGAATCGCTTCGCCGCGTACCCGCTGTAGGGGGCGCCCTTGTCCGACTCGCACCCATTGAGTCAATGGGAGCCCGCGTACGCGTTGTACGACCGGCTCCCATTGACATCAATGGGAGTCCGACCGACTCGAGTCCGATAACATACGGACGCATCGTACTCGTTCGGTCGGACTGCACGGGTCCGATTCGGTCGGAAATCTCTCCGGGTCCGGCTCGGTCGGAGAAATTTCCGGCCCGAATCGGAATCGACCCCCATGTGTTGGTGAGCAATCAGTGAATGCTATCCTGGTTGCCATTCAGAATCACAAGTGTTAATTTTGTTTTATTTTTTTGTTTATGAAATGAGTTTTAATTGCATAATTTTTTTATGTTTTTCTTGTTGGTTCTGTTTTTTTTCTTCATTTTTTTTAACAAAAAAAACACCAAAAAATGTAAAAAAGAGTTAAAAAAATACAAACAAATTATAAAACAAAAAAAGAAAAGAAAATGGTTCTTTTCAGAACTGCCTATTTGGTTTATAAAAGAAAACATTTGTAAGTGTTGTATGAATTGTGGTAAGTGAAATATATGGAGAAGTGTATGGTTAGTGCATATATGATTGAAGGAGTGCATGGGTAATGCCGAGGTAATTGCAAGGGTGCAGGAGTAATGTCTGGGTGATTGCAGGAGTGCATGAGTAGTGCCTGAGTGATTGCATGAGTGGTGAGGTAATGAGTGGGTGACTGGAGGAGTGCATGGGTAATGTCTGAGTGATTGCATGACTGCAAGAGTAGTGCCTGGGTGATTGGAGGAGTGCAAGGGTAGTGCGTGGTGATTTTGTAAGTGCATGGGTTACGTCTGGGTGATTGCATGAGTGCAGAGCTAATGTGTGCGTGATTGGAGGAGTGCATGGGTAATGCCTGAGTGATTGCATGAGTGCCTGGGTAATGCCTGAGTGATTGCATGAGTGCAAGGGTTATGCCTGGGTGATTGCATGAGTGCAAGGGTTATGCCTGGGTGATTGCATGAGTGCAGAGGTAATGTGTAAGTGTTTGGCGGAGTGCATGGGCAATGCCTGACTGATTGCATGAGTGCAAGGGTAGTGCCTGGGTGATTGCATGAGTGCAGAGGTAATGCCTGAGTGATTGCATGAGTGCAAGGGTTATGCCTCAGTGATTGCATGAGTGCAAGAGTTATGTCTGGGTGATTGCATGAGTGCATGAGTGCAGAGGTAATGTGTGGGTGATTGGAGGACTGTATGCCTAATGCCTGAGTGATTGCATGAGTGCAAGGGTAGTGCCTGAGTGACTGAAGGAGTGCATGGGTAATGCCTGAGTGATTGTATAACTGCAAGGGTAGTGCCTGGGTGATTGGAGGAGTGCAAGGATAGTACATGGTGATTTTATAAGTGCATGGGTAGTGGCTGGGTGATTGGAGGAGTGCATGGCTACTGGCTGGGTAATTGGAGGAGTGCATGAGTAGTGTCTAGGTGATTGGAGTAGTGCATGGGTAGTGCATGGGTGATTGGATGAGTGCATGGGTAGTGCCTGGGTTATTGCATGAGTGCATGAGTAATGCCTGGGTGATTGGAGGAGTGCATTGGTAATGCTTGGGTGATTTTGTAAGTGCATGGGTATTGCTTGGGTGATTTTGTAAGTGCATGGGTAATGCCTGGGTGATTGGATGAGTGCATGGGTAGTGCCTGGGTTATTGCATGAGTGCATGAGTAGTGCCTGGGTGATTGGAGGAGTGCATGGGTAGTGCCTGGGTGATTGGAGGAGGGTATGGGTAGTGCCTAAGTGATTGAAGAAGTGCATGGGTAGTGCTTCTGTGATTCCATGAGTGCAAGGGTAGTGCCTAGGTGATTGGAAGAGGGCAAGAGTAGTGTGTGGTGATTTTATAAGTGCATGGGTAGTGGCAGGGTGATTGGTGGAGTGCATGGGTACTGGCTGGGTAATTGGAGGAGTGCATAGGTAGTGTCTAGGTGATTGGAGGAGTGCATGGGTGATTGGATGAGTGCATGGGTAGTGCCTGGGTTATTGCATGAGTGCATGAGTAGAGCCTGGGTGATTGGAGGAGTGGATTGGTAATGCCTGGGTGATTTTGTAAGTGCATGGGTATTGCTTGGGTGAGTTTGTAAGTGCATAGGTAAAGCGTGGGTGATTGCATGAGTGCAGAGGTAATGTATGGGTGATTGGAAGAGTGCATGGGTAATGCCTGAGTGATTGCATGAGTTTATGGGTAATGCCTCGGTGATTGCATGAGTGCATGGGTAGTGCCTGGGTGATTGGAGGAGTGTATGGGTAGTGCCTGAGTGATTGAAGAAGTGCATGTGTAGTGCTTGTGTGATTCCATGAGTGCAAGGGTAGTGCCTAGGTGATTGGAAGAGTGCAAGATTAGCGAGTGGTGATTTTATAAGTGCATGGGTAGTGGCAGGGTGATTGGTGGAGTGCATGGGTACTGGCTGGGTAATTGGAGGAGTACATGGGTAGTGCCTGGGTAATTGAATGAGTGCATGGGTAGTGCCTGGGTTATTGTATAAGTGCATGAAGAGTGCCTGGGTTATTGCATGAGACCATGAGTAGTGCCTGGGTGATTGGATGAGTGTATGGGTAATGTCTGAGTGATTGCATAAGTGCATGGGTAGTGCCTGGGTGATTGGAGGAGTTCATGGGTACTGCCTGAGTGATTGAAAAAGTGCATGGGGAGTGCCTGGGTAATTGCATAAGTGCAGGGCTAATGTCTGGGTGATTGGAGGAGTGCATGAGTAGTGCCTCAGTGATTGAAGGAGTGCATGACTAAGGCCTGAGTGATTGCATGAATGCAGAGGTAATGTCTGGGCGAATGGAGGAGTGCATGGGTAGTGCCTGAGTGATTAGACAAGTGCATAGGTAGTTCCTCTGTGATTTTATAAGTGCATGGGTAGTGCCTGGCCAATTGGAGGAGTGTATGGATAGTGCCTGGATGAGTGGCGGAGTACAAGGGTAGTGCCTGGGTTATTCCATGAGTGCATAGGTAGTGCTTGTGTGATTGCAAGAGTGCATGGGTAGTGCCTGGGTTATTGCATGAGTGCATGGGTAGTGCCTGGGTGATTGGAGGAGTGCAAGGGTAGTGCCTGGGTTATTGCATGAGTGCATAGATAGTGCCTAAGTGATTGCATGAGTGCTGGAGTAGTGCGTAGATGATTGGAAGACTGCATGGGTAGTGCTTGGTTGATTCCATGAGTGCTGCAGAAGTGCCTGAGCACATGCATGACTGCATGGGAGGTGCCTGAATGATTGAAGTAGTGCATGGGTAATACCTGGGTGATTGGAGGAGTGCATGGATAGTGCCTGGATGACTGGAGGAGTGCAAGGGTAGTGTCTTGATTATTCCATGAGTGCATAAATAGTGCCTGGGTGATTGCGTGACTGCAGGGGTAGTGCCTGAGTGTTTGAAAGAGTGCATGGCTAATGTCTGTGTGATTGTATGAGTGCAGGAGTAATGTCTGGGTGATTGAAGGAGTGCATGGGTAATGCCTAGGTGCATGGAAGAGTGCAAGGGTAGTGCCTGGCTGCATGTAGGACTGCCTGCGTAGTTCCTGGGTGATTGGAGGAGTGCATGAGTAGTAGCAGGGTGATTGCATGAGTGCAGGAGTACTGCGTGTATTATTGGAAGACTGCATGGGTAGTGCTTGGTTGATTCCATGAGTGCTGCAGAAGTGCCTGAGCACATGTATGACTGCATAAACAGTTCCTGAATGATTGAAGTAGTGCATGGGTAATGCCTGGGTGATTGTATGAATGCAGGGATAATGTCTGGGTGATTAAAGGTGTGCATGGGCAGTGCCTGAGTGATTAGATGAGTGTATAGGTAGTGCCTTGGAGATTTTATAAGTGCATAGGTAGTGCCTGGGTGATTGGAGAAGTGCATGGATATTGCCTGGATGACTGGAGGAGTGCAAGGGTAGTGCCTGGGTTATTGGATGAGTGCAGGAGTAGTGCGTGGATGATTGGAAGACTGCATGGGTAGTGCTTGGGTGATTGGATGAGTACATAACTAGTCTCTGGGTGATATTATAAATATATAGATTCAGGCTAGGTGAATGGAGAAATGCTTGGATAGTGCGTGGGTGATGGTAGGAGTATGAGAATAGTGTCTAATTATATAGATCAGTGTGACTGTAAACATTACTTCATATTATTATGCTTATTACATTATTTCATCTTACCTTCTTTATTCAAATACATACCAAACTCAGTGAAACTATTTTACAGTTGTTTTGTTGTAAACTGAATTTAAAATATTTTCAAGGTTTACTATTACTTTATGCAATAAAAAAGAAGGAAAACTGTTATTACATATAATTTTATGGTTTTTAGAACACAACATAATTTTACAAATACTTAACATATTCAGTTTCCCTCTTTTGCTGTTTTCAGATTCTTGTGAATTTCACCATACACAGTGATTTCAACGTAGATCATCATATAACAGCGGGGAAAAAAATACAATCAATGTGATTGTAAAAAACAAACAAATCTGTGTCGAAAATATTTACAACAAATTCAACTATCTATTTACCTATCTACAGTTTCTAAATTACATTCTTCAACTACATTAAATTATTTATTTTTCTGAAGTACATTTTCTAAAATATACACTCTCATTTACATCGCATCGCATAAAGATCAAATATATAAACTAGTTCCTTGAAACACAATTTTGCAAATGCAATAAAAATTAGCACAAATAATAATCCAAACAGTAATTGTTCACATCTTCCCAATAGGCCGAATAATGTTTCCAAATCCATTTGCATTGATAATATCCAAAATAAATTCGTTATTTTGTGTTCACATCCTCCCAATAGGCCGTATGATGTTTTAAAAATTTTGGCATCAAAAATATCAGATATGAATTTGGTAATTCGTAAGGCAACCTACATTTGAATTCCAAATGGGCATCATTGCAATGTCTCCATCCTTTATTGCACTTTAAATACACAGTATAGTGTCCAGATGTTGTAGTAGGTCCATCATGGAATATAATAGCCGCTGCTTTAAAAGTTCTTCCCGAAATTGACACTTGACTTGCCACAAAAATTTTAAGTTTAGTTTCCAATTTTCTTCCATTTGCTCTACAACGTTGTAGCATTAAAATTACATATTTTCCAAATCTTTCTATATATAATGTTGACAACATTTCTGAATTACAATGAGAACATTTCATATCTTGATTAGCTGTTTTTACTAATTTGTTAAAAGACACTGATTTGCAATCTGGTATCATCAAGTATATGAATCGTTCAGTGTCTATTTGAGTGGTAGAACAAAATGAACACTCTTCACATTTATGATCCCATCTGTAACTTAGTCCAAACAAATTTTCAATTTCTATTCCTTCATCTTCCAATACTGCAAGCATAAACATAAGAAATTCTTGTGCATCTTGTATATTAAGTGTAAATTGCGAACAACCAGTACATATATCCAAAAGATGCCGAATTCTAGAAGCAGTATGGATTTTAGTTCTATCTGTAACCAACTTTTGAAAAATATAATGCAGTAAAGTACAGAATTATTTTTCTCGATTTTCCATAATTTCATCTTGAAGATCCTCTAGATAAAAGACAACATTTACAATTACATTAGCATAGCAGTTGATACCTAAACTATTTTCTAACTGGTATCCTACAATATCATCAACAGTGTCCATTTTCATTTTCTTTGCAGCTTCATCATTCTCTTGAATTGTTTTCTTTTTTTGAACCTCACAATAATATTTGTCATATTTCCGTATTGGGCACACTACACGTTTTTCATATACGGGATATTCTTCTAAGTTAGGAGCATACAGTCTTCTTAACCGATTATACTCTCTTACACAATTTGCATCAGCACTAACCTTTTTCTCATCAAAATCAATCAAATACAAACCAGATAATGTACTTACTCGAGACAATGCAACATATGCCATACCCTCTTTAAACATTGTACTTCCAATATTTTCCAAAGCACTGTCTATACTTAAACCTTGAGATTTATGAATGGTCACTGCATATGCTAAAGAAAGAGGAAACTGTTTTCTACGAACATACAAGTCTTTTACAAGCAAAAAACGAACAGCACAACGTCCAATCTGTTTTACCTCTTCAATCTGATCAAATTTAATCTTCAAAAATTCAATTCCATCTCTGTTCTGAAAATTTACATAATCAACAACTTTTCCCATTGCTCCATTTACTAAACCTTTTTCTACATCCAAATTACGCCGTAATATTACCCGACAGTTTACACATACATATAAAGTCTTTTCTAAACCAGCAGTCTTAGATACAGACTTTTCCAAAGAATCCAATTCAGACTGTAATTTCTCTGAGAGAAGAATAGTAACTCCTTCGTGTTCCATTTTATCAATGGCTTCCATTTTCACTATTGGTTGTTTCTCCAGTTTCAAAAGTTCTTGATTGAATGTAGAACACTCGTGCAGTGTTGGCATTAGGCAAACTATAGACTTCTTTTCTCCAATTTTTTTGTACATTATTTCAGGCGCAATATTTTCATTTGGAAACAAGTTTGTTAGTAGCCAACTTTGTAAAGCTTCTTTACCATGTTTTTGTCAAAACACCAATTCTAATATCTTGAAGAATGTTTCCATAATGTTCATCACTTGCTTGTCGCATATTCTTAATAAGTTCTTTATATTCAAAAAGAGACCAAATGTTCACATTTCCAATACTTCCCAAAGATTTCTTAGTGTCTTCATGGACAAGTGTTTTAAAAACTGGTTGTCCTTTCACAGGAGTAAGTTGTGGTAGATTGCTGAATACAATTACATGTTTTCCTCCAAATAAAACATCATAATCTGTTTTTAAAATCTGTTGCATTCTTAAATGTACAAAGGCAAGCATTACGTTTGAGACCATGCTCACCTCATCAATGATCAGAAGTTTCATTTTCTTTAGTACTCTTGAAACTTCATAACAAGCTTCTCCAGATAGCTTGTGATATTCCAACTTATTTTCATGTTCAACTGGTAGCATGAGTAATCGATGTAATGTAATCCCTTTAATGTTATGTGCTGCTAACCCAGTTGGAGCGGTTATAACACAAGATAAATGTGATTCAGTGGTTTTGTGTAGATAACTGGTCAAAACTTTAATTAAGAAACGTTTTCCTGTTCCAGCTTGCCCACTGATATACATTCGAATAGGTTTAAATAATGTGCATTGGCATTCTTTTTTTTCATGCAGAAAACCATGCTGTATCTGTTGTGTAACTTGCTGATATATTTCATTTTGTTCAATATTTAGTTATTCTTCCAAGTTTTCCAACTCAATAATATCCTGTTGTGCTTGTTGCATTGCCGTTTCTACTTCATTCATAGCTATTGCTGCTTCATTTTCAAGAATTGGTTGTCCTAGTGGATCTTGACTTAGTGGAGCAGAACTTTGACTATCTGGAGAACTATCTCTAGCGATTTCAGCTGCAATACTAGTTTCTTGTTCAATCTCTTCATTCAACATTTGTAGATAATTTGGAAAAATTGTGCATTCAATGCTATCTTTACCTGCATTAAAAGAATCTACATAGCAGTCAAAACCTCCAAGTAATTCCATTTCACTACACCAAGGCTTAAACTGTTGCAGAAGTGCTAAATAGAAAAATTCCCTTTTATCTGGAGTATCACAACTGAGTTTCCTGTGATTAATAAGATTTCCTTTGGCATGTTTTACAAAACATCCATCACATCCAATTAATGCATATTTTTCTTCATTTATATTTTCTGTAACATTTCTCTTAAAGCTGTAATGTTGCAGTACTTCATAGAGACATATGTTTTCCAGATGTGGACTTCTTTTAGGATAGTACGTATCCAACATATTTGTTTTAACAATATCTGTACTTTCCGGTTCATTCAATGCTAAGTATTCAATTTATTGTACAGATATCAATACTCGATTTCGTGTTGCAGCAAGACCTAGACTTACACAAATGATTCCTCTTGACTTTGAATATAAACTTGCAGAGGTCAACCGATCCGAACATTCGTACGATCCAATCTGTCGATGGGAAAACATCTTCAAACTAAAGCTGTACAATTTGTTACTAAGAGTCTTCTCTTGTGAAATTTCTTCCCACATTTCTTTCAACTCCGTCTTTTCAGATTTGGTTATATATGACGTAACATAGCGAGCAACAGCAATCGAATTATCTGCAACATATTGGATATCCATATTTGCATTCCACATCGTCAAAATCACTGTATTGTAGTCATTAATATACTTTGAATCTTCAGTTCTTTTTATGTTGTAAGTATTCTTCGGAGATTTCCGAGTTATAGTATGCCTTACTGCTGACATGAAACTGTTGACTCTTCCTTTCAAAATTACTGGACGTGGGAATCCAAAACGACATTTTGTATAAAAGTTTCCCTTTGACGTGTATTTTCGTCGACAATATTTCCCACATCGATGACTTTGAAACCGTAAAACTTGCTGTCTCAAGTTGTTTTCTCCTCCTTCTTTTGGTATGGCACAGGTAACATATTTTTCAATGAAAGACAAAACACTTTCATCAGTATCAGTTCCAAATGTTGGTGCATTCTTGATCCATAACAGCATGTGAATATGAGGTGCACCTCTGGCTTGGTACCTCTTTCTCCAAAAGAAATCAATAACTTCTCCAAGAGGTGGATTATTTTTATTGCAGATAAAAGACATCATAGCTTGACCTATGATTAAAATATCTGCACACATTTACAGGATCCAAGGAACACAGTTCTCCAGCTGTTTTCAATTCAATGTTTTTTACATTTGAATTTGCTTCTCTTAGAAATTTAAGTAAATCGTCCGATGCATACTCAGCGCAGCTAAGCGTAACAAACCACGTAGGGGTTCCTAAGTTCCTTAACATACATTTAAGTTCTCCATGACGACGATACCAATACTCATTAGTACCACGTTGACATGCCATCAAATTAATTAACTGAGATTCTAAATGATCATCTCTTTGTTGAACTCTGTCCAAAAATTCCTTTGCAGAAAGAAGTGTAAGATGAACTCCTGTTTTTAATATGTGGTTCACTGCATATAAAAGTCCAGACAAGTCACTTTCAAAAAGAAGATTAAATAAATATGGAACACACTGTCGAAATCTTGGATCTTCTGAGTACAATCTTGTTGAAAGGTATTCTGAAGCTGGAATCTGTACTGGTCGTTCATCATATCGTCCACCTTTTCCAGTGGGGAAGAGCTGTGGAAAACAACGAGCTTCTAAACTTTTTTCCCAAACACTCATGGAAGTTCCCTTCGCTTTCTTCATTTGGAATAATTCAATAATGTTTCCAATCACTTCTTTTGAATGTAAAGGATGTATACTATAATGTTCATAAATTTCTTCACTCCTGGAGTTGTCCACTTTTTCGATTTGGCCAGTTGAAATTTCTCTATCATCTTCTAAAGATATTTCTTGTTCTTCCAGATATACATTTTTATAATAAAAATTGTTTTCTATAAGATATAACGTAGCCTTTTGAACTTTGGTGACATCTACTAACTCTTGCCATATTTTCTGACTCTTTGTTGGTACACCATTAACTAGAATAACTACAGGTTCACTTTCCTCTCTCTCTACACCAACAGTTTCAATATTTTTCTTAAAATCTAAAGGTAAATACACAACTCTTCCTTTTAAACCTCTTTGTAAATCTGTGGAGGCAGCTTACCTGTTTTAGGCTCCATACGAACTATAGCCTGAAACGGATGCACAGATTGAATAAGAATGGACTCATATGTATTTAAATCTACCAGTTCCGTAGGAATAGCTACCAACTCTAGGTTATTATGTACAGCTCTAGCTGGCATTTTGTTCTCTTCTAATTTGCTGTAACAATATTTACAAATACGTTGATCACTACCCAACTCAAAACGACCTTCCACCAACAAATAAGCACCAAATTTCTCCCATTTATTGTTTTCCTTTTCACTTTTTAAATACACATCAACCTTCCGAGTTTGACTTCTATAGTGAGTACGTCGACAACAAATACAAACATATTTGGTTTCTCACAAGAAACTACCTTAAACTTTGTAATTTCTTCTGCAAACTTCTTAGTAGTACTATCTTCCACCTCTTCTTCAACACCTACACTTATCAAACTCTCACTTTCTCTACACTCCTCTTGAGGACCAAAGAAACAAATCTCTATATCATCAGAAACTTTTTTTACATCCAATACTGAACCATGCAAAAGAGCTGTGTTTATTTCACTTAAGGATAATGCAGGACTTTTTACATAGTACAATCTTCTCACTAACGTCCGCATTTCTGAGTGATGTACTGCTAACATTCTTAAATGATGAAAAGTACTTCTACACACTTTTCTAGAAAGACAAGCCAGAGAATGACCCTGCAAGTTACTATATTTTCTCACTTTACAAGGATCTAGTCCTTGCAACATCTTAATCTTTTGTTTAACACTTTTTTTTACCATAATCTCGTAAGAAATTTCATAATATATCAATAGATTCCTGTCGTATACTACAAATACCTCTACAATCCCACCTGTACACTGGAGCTTGTGTACATCTCCCTTGAACTTCTTCATCTATTACTTGATCCACATTTCTAGGAACCATCTTTTCTTTTTCAATTGGACAACCGTTTTTAACCTCTTGACAACGACCCCTGGTATCAACTGCATGAACTAATGTAATTTGTTGAAAATAGCTTTCTTCATTAAAAAAAGGTTCAGTACTAGAAGTGTGCTTCCATTCAGCTGAATTATTTTTGCAGAAGTTAGTTTTATTAACCAGTCTTTTTCTTTTACTTTTCTCCATCATAAACTGCATTGTTTTATTCAATGTCTTCATTCTCTTCAATACTAACATAAACAATCTTCTTTTCAATTCAAAAGCCTTTTCGACTACACTTTCAATCTGTTGTTTTTTCTTGTAAAATGCTGATCTTCTTTTATATTTTTTGCAATCTTTTAATAAATTTTGTAGTACTCTACTTTTATACATTCTCTTCCTAATGTCTTTATATTCTTTCATCCTTCTTTCAATATAGATTGTTTTCCCATAACCCAGTGGTTCCCAAACTGTGCGCCGCGGCACCCCGGTGCGCCGCGATGAAAAGCCAGGGGCGCCGCCGCGCACGATGTGGGAAATTGTAGCCACATTGCAAGATGCTAAAGACGCAATCGTTCAAATGACGGAGTTCCTAAGGCATGCGTGAAAAACGCATGCGAATTCCGTCATACATTCTTTTCAAGAGTGTACCACTTGGGTTCGCCTGTGCCACACTCCTGGAAATAGAAAATGAAATGAAGTTTACACCTCTCCAGTTTGGCTGCAAAGTTGTATAATCCTTTTTGAAATAATATTATGGATATTGAAAGTCTAAAAAACAGAACACATGATCTTGCAGACGATTACATCACTGAAAGCTGATATAAGAAAACACACTGGTTTCGCCAGTGTTCAGCACGCGCATGGTATCTATGTTGGCAGAGGGTTTGTGTTATCTGGAATTTGTTTTATAAAGTTCAGATTAAAAATAGTTATACCTAAGTATACAGAAGAGTTCACTTTTAAAGTGTCGTTGCTTGAAATTCAAACACAGCATATCAACAAATTGAGAGTCTGTCAATCAAATTGGTATTTTTTGAGTTCCTGACACTGGCTTGATAGATAAATTGACTGGGTAAAAATCCTAAATTTTATTTTACATATTTCTAAAGAAGACTTGAGTCAGATTAAGAAAAGTCACCTTCTGTAAGTGTGCAGCAAACAGAATATTGTGGCCTCTCCTCATCAGGCCTCATGCCAAGACTGACAGAGTTGTCTTAAGAATTTTTGGGGCCCCGGGCAAGACAGATTTTGTTGGCCCCTGTTAGGAATAGCTTTGAATTATAGTACCAAACTTTGGCTAATTCAAGCCCACATAGTGCCAGGCAAACTTGCAGAAATGGGGTCACTCAAAAACATTTGAAATATGCCTTGCCTGTATAAGGATGCAAAAGACACACAATTGATGGACGGAATGCAGAACAAATCAAAACATTCACCCCCAGTCAAGAGATCTGGGTTAAATCCATCATTGTTTTGCTCACCATGCCACCCCAGTTTAGACCTGGCCATATGCATATCAGTCTTGACCCTGTGCCTCATGGGAACAGTCCAGCCTGAACTGCCAAGCCAGGTCCTCCCTGGACCGGAAACAAGCATCCTAGGAACGGTTTCGGGTTTCACCCCTCTTCAGCCAGGATAGCTTGATTCCAGTGGCACAGTGAGCCCAGGACCCACGTCTGGGCATACCTGGCGCACCTGAAGCAAGTTTTGGCTTCCGGTAAAAAAATGGTGGGGAGCCGCGGCCAACTGCCAATTAAGTCAAGGGAGCCACGGGTCAAAAAAGTTTGGGAACCACTGCCATAACCTGATTTTCCATTAATTTGTCCTTTTTTCGTTTCCTTCTGATTGGTTGTACAACTTTTCTTTCTCATTTCTCCATATTGAAAATGTATTACATTCTTAAAAACTCTTTTAACAAATTCTTTAGTTCTCTTACCAGACGTTTTTTTCTTCAATGTCACATGTTGTACTTCACCTAATTTCTGCTTTTCTCTCTCCTTTAAATAGTACTGTTTTTTTTTGTTGTCTTTTCTTTTGCACTTTTCTTGTCATACTGAATTTTTCTTAATATTTATGGAGAATATCTAAAAAAAAGAAAAGTTTAAATAGTTTTGTTAAATAATTTACTATTATTAAAATAATTATATACAAATATTCTTATGTATAAATAAAGAAATATTTTTAATTGCACTCCAAACCTATATCAGGCACTGCATAATTCCTACAATTAGAACAAATCACAAGCTATACAACAAAATCACAGAGCACAACTAAAGGATTTCTCTACTGCTACCCAAATCAAATCTAAAGTGCAGTCTGTCAACTTTTAAGGCCTGCATAATGTTGTGAATGAGGTATGTCTCTACTTGCACATGTATTCTCATATGTGTTATACATTTGAAGATGCTTTACATATAAAACAGAAGTATACGTATATTTGTATGCTTTTTTATATATAGTACACTACCAAAAAGCACAGACTCATACATGCATGGTTTCAAAAAGATAATAAAATTTACAGCACAAACATGTAAAGGGTTGCTGCTTTGTTTTTACTTATACTCAATACCCTAACTATTACTCCTTTCTATATCCTTCTTCTTTCTTTCTACACCTCTCTTCTCTCTTTCTTCACCCCTGTTCTCTCTTTCTGCACTTTTCTTCACTGTTTCTACACCCCTCTTGAATGTTTCTGCACTACTTAAATCTGTTTCTACAGCTCTCCTCCTCTTTGTGCACCCCTTGTGCCTCTTTGTGCACCTCTATTGCTTCTTTCTGCACCTCTCTTGCTTCTTTCTGCATCCCTGTTGCCTCTTTCTGTACTCCTGTTACCTCTTTCTGTACCCTTCTTTCATCTTTCTGCATCTCTGTTGCCTCTTTCCGCACCAGTGTTTCCTCTTTGTGTATCTCTGTTGCTTCCTTCTCAACTTTTCTTGCTTCTTTCTGCAACTCTATTGCTTTTTTCTGCACCCTTGTTACCTCTTTCTGCACCCTTCTTCCCTCTTTGTGTACCTCTGTTGCCTCTTTCTGCACCCCTCTCCCCTCTTTCTGTACCTTTCTTATCTTTTTCTACACCTCTCTTGCTTCTTTCTGCACTTCTCTTGCTCTTTCTCTATCCCACTTCCCTTTTTCTACATCTCTCTTAGTTTTTTCTCCACTACTCTTGCTTCTTTCTGCACTTCTATTACCCTTTCTGCACCCCTCTTACCTCTTCCTACATCCTTCTTCCCTCTTTCTGCAATTATCTTGTCTTTTTCTGCACCCCCTGTTCCCTTTTTCTGCACCTCTCTTGCCTATTTCTGCAACTGTATTGCCTCTTTCTGCAGTTGTCTTGTCTTCTTCTGCACCTCTGTTGCTTCTTTCTACACCTCTCTTGCAAATTTTTACACCTCTCTTGGTTCCTTCTACACCCCTCTTGCCTTCTTCTACACCTCTCTTCTCTCTTTCTTCACCCCTGTTCTCTCTTTCTGCACTTTTCTTCACTGTTTCTACACCCCTCTTGAATGTTTCTGCACTACTTAAATCTGTTTCTACAGCTCTCCTCCTCTTTGTGCACCCCTTGTGCCTCTTTGTGCACCTCTATTGCTTCTTTCTGCACCTCTCTTGCTTCTTTCTGCATCCCTGTTGCCTCTTTCTGTACTCCTGTTACCTCTTTCTGTACCCTTCTTTCATCTTTCTGCATCTCTGTTGCCTCTTTCCGCACCAGTGTTTCCTCTTTGTGTATCTCTGTTGCTTCCTTCTCAACTTTTCTTGCTTCTTTCTGCAACTCTATTGCTTTTTTCTGCACCCTTGTTACCTCTTTCTGCACCCTTCTTCCCTCTTTGTGTACCTCTGTTGCCTCTTTCTGCACCCCTCTCCCCTCTTTCTGTACCTTTCTTATCTTTTTCTACACCTCTCTTGCTTCTTTCTGCACTTCTCTTGCTCTTTCTCTATCCCACTTCCCTTTTTCTACATCTCTCTTAGTTTTTTCTCCACTACTCTTGCTTCTTTCTGCACTTCTATTACCCTTTCTGCACCCCTCTTACCTCTTCCTACATCCTTCTTCCCTCTTTCTGCAATTATCTTGTCTTTTTCTGCACCCCCTGTTCCCTTTTTCTGCACCTCTCTTGCCTATTTCTGCAACTGTATTGCCTCTTTCTGCAGTTGTCTTGTCTTCTTCTGCACCTCTGTTGCTTCTTTCTACACCTCTCTTGCAAATTTTTACACCTCTGTTGGTTCCTTCTGCACTGCTCTTCGATATTTCTCCATTTCGTTTGCCTGTTTGTGCACTTCTCTTGCCTCCTTCTGCACCTCTGTTGCTTCTGTCTGCACTTCTTATGCTTCTTACTTATTTATTTTGACTATGTTCAATACTTATCTACTAGTAAAATGGGAAAGCAGCTGCAGCAGAAAAGTAATGTTTAACATATGTTACGTGACAAATTAGTGATTATAATACTTTGTAAGACTCTGTAAAACTTTACTTGAAGTGCACTAAATAAATCTAAGTGTCTCTTTGAAATATGAAGTGCACTCTCTCAACTTTTAACGTCTTCATTGTCTTCTGTTTAAGATATGTCTGATCTTGTACATGTATTGTGATATGTCTTATACATCTGAACATAGTACACATATAAAACACAACTAAACATCTATTTGTATATTTTTTTGATATATGATACTACTAACAGATAGTACAGACATATGCATGCATGTTTTTAAGAACATTGTGACATTTACACTAGAGACATATGAAAGGTTGCTGCTATATCTTTTACTAGGCCCAACACCCTATGTAGTCATAGTGCCTGAGTGATTACATGAGTGTAGGTGTAGTGTCTATGAAATTATTGGACTGCATGAGTACTACGTGATTCCATAACTGCATGGCTAGTGCCTGGGTGATTGGAGGAATACATAGGTACTGTCTGAGTGATTGAAGAACTGCATAGGTAATACCTGGGTGATTATATGAGTGCAAAGACAATGCCAGCATGATTAGACTAATACACAGATGCTGACTTTGTACATCGAAGAATACCTGGATAGTGCCTGACTGATTGGAACAATGCATAGATAGTACCTCGGTGATTGCATAGTGCAAGAGTTCTGCCTGGGTCATTACATAAGTGCATGTGTAGTGGCTTGATGATTGAAGCACTGCTTACGTAATGCCTGTCTGATTGCATGAGTGCAGGGATAATTCCTAGGTGATTGCATGAGTGTAGGGATAATGCCTGGGTAATTGCATGTGTGCATCGGTAGTATCTAAGTGAATGCATGACTTCAGAGATAGTGCCTGTGTGATTCTATGAGAACGAGAGTAGTGCCTTGGTAATTGCAGGTGTAGTAAGGTAGTGCCTGGGTGATTGTTTAAGTGCATAGGTAGTGCTAGATTAATTTTATAAGTATATAGGTACTGGCTGAGTGATTGAAGGGGTGCATAGATACTGACAGGGTGATTGGAGGAGTGCAAGGGTAGTGCCTGAGTGATAGAACCAGTATATAGCTAATACATCGGTGATTGCATGAGTTCAGGGGTAATATCTGATGGACTACATGAGTACATAGAAAGTGCCTAGGTGATTTCATAAGTTCATCGATACTGTCTAGGTGATTAGAGTACTATTGTGGTACTACTTCAGTGATTGGAGGACTGTAAAGGTACTGCCTGGATGATTTTATAAATGCATGAGTACTGGTTAAATGTTTGGACGAGTGCATAGATCCTGAGATGCTGATTGGAGGAGTGTAAGGATAATGCCTGGGTGATTGAACCACTGTATAGCTAATGCACTGGTGATTCCATGAGTGCAGAGGTAATGTCTAAGGGATTGCAGGAGTACATAGGTAATCTCTGGGTGATTCATGAGTTAAGAGATAATATCTGGGACATTATAAGAGTACATATGAAGTACCTGGGTGATTTTATAAGTCCATCGATACTGACTAGGGGATTAGAGTACTATTGTGGTAGTGCCTCAGTGATTGGAGGACTGTAAAAGTAGTGCCTGGGTGATTTTATAAGTGCATGGGCACTGCCTAAGTGATAGGCCGAGTGCATAGATTGTGAAAAAGTAATTGGAGGAGTGCAAGGGTATTGCCTGGGTGATTGAACCAATATGTAGCTAATGCATTAGTGATTGCTTGAGTTCAGAGGTAATATCTGGGGACTACAGGAGTACATAGAAAGTGCCTGGGTGATTTTATAAGTGCATTGGTACTGCCTGGGTGATAGGAGTAATACTGTGGTAGTACCTCAGTGATTGGAAGAGTGTGGAGGTAGTGCCTGGGTGATTTTATAAGTGAATTGGCACTGGCTAAGTGATTGAAGGAGTGCATAGATCGTGAAAAGGTAATTGCAGGAGTGCAAGGGTATTGCCTGGGTGATTCAACCAGTGTATAGCTAATTCAATGATGATTTCATCATTGCAATAGTTATGTCTGGGGGATTAGAGGAGTACATAGGTAATGCCTGGTGATTCTATAATTGCAAGGGTAATATCTGAGAGATTACAGGAGTACATAGGAAGTGCCTGTGTTGTTTTATAAGTGCATGTGTTCTGCCTGGGTGATTGGAGTAGTACTGCAGTAGTGCCTGAGTGATTGGAGAAGTGCAACATGGTGAGTAGTAACAGAATACAGGGGTAGTGCTTATGAAATTAGAGGACTGCCTGAGTGATTGAAGTAGTGCATAGGTAATACTTGGGTGATTGCATGAGTGCATGCATAGTGCCTAGGTGATTGCAAGAGCGCATGGGTACTCTCTGAGTGATTGAAAAACGGCATACGTAATGCCTGGGTGATTGCATGAGTGCTAAAATAATACCTGTGTGATTAGAGCAATGCACAGATGGTGCCTTCGTACATTAAGGAATGCATGGGTACTGCCTGACTAATTGCAACAATGCATAGGTAGTATCTAGATGATTGCATGAATGCAAAAGTTGTGCCTGGATGATTGGAAAACTGCATGGGTAGTGCTTGGTTGATTACATGAGAGCAGAGGAACTGGCTGAGTGCATCTATCGAAGCATCAATAGTGGCTCAGTGAATGTATAAGTGCATCTGTACTGCCTGGGTGATTGGAGGAGTGCAGAGATAGTGCCTGACTGATTGCATAAGTGGCGAAGTAGTGCCTGACTGATTGAAGAACTGTACATATAGTGGCTTAGTACATGGATTAGTGCATGGGTAGTGCCTGGGTCATTGCAGACTTACAGCTGAGACATCTCTTCATGTTGCTGCTTTATATTTGACTGCACCCATCATCCTAAGTAGTCGAAGAATACTGAAATAGCAACACAAAAGCGTGGTTTATAACATGGTGTACACTTTTCTAGTACAGGTTCACCATTCTCTAAACTGCTCAGGGTATTGGGCCTACCCAAATAGAAAACATCAAACCATTGCATATCTCTGTTATAAATCTTACCATATTCATAAAGGCATGTATGCATGTGTCTCTACCTTTTACTAGTGCTATAATTTTTAATAGAAACATACATAAAAAAATATATATCTCTTTTATACATGTAGCATCTTGAGATGCATAATACATATGAGAATACATATGCAACTAGGAAATTTATCAATCACACGACCATGCAGACCATAAAAGTTGACACACTACTCATAACATTTGGAAGAGACACCTAGATTTATCTGGCATACATCAAATAAAATTTTACATACACTCTTTTAAAACACCATAATCAGTAATTCCTTACCCAACATATATTAAACATCACTTTACTGCTCCTGCTACATAACCATCCTACTACTACTCAGATGTACAGCCTACCAAAATACAAAGCAACATCCCTTCACATATCTCTATTGTAAGTCAACCCATATTTAAAAAAGCCTGGATGCATGAGTCTCTACCTTTCCCTAGTACCATCATAAATAAAAGAAACATAGAAATAGATATATACCTGTATTTTATACATCAACCATCTTTACATACATATCACATATCAAAATACATCTGCAAATACAAACATACCTCAGTCACAAGATAATACACACCTTAACACTTAAAAAGCTGCACTTTTCATTTCAAGTAGAGATCTAAAAACATATGGTATATGTCAAGTGCACAGGTAGTGCCTGGGTGATTGGAGGAGTGCAAGGGTAGTATCTCGGAGATTTTATATGTGCATGGGTAGTGGCTGGGTGATTTTATAAGTGCATGAGTACTGGCTGAGTGATTACATAAGTACAACAGTAGTGCGTCAGTGATTAAAAGACTAGAAGGATAGTGCCAGGGTGATTAAACCACTGTATAGCTAATGCATTAGTGATTACATGAGTACAGGGGTAGCGTCTCAGCGATTAAAGGAGTACACAGGTAACGCCTGGGTGATTGCATGACTACAGCGGTAATATCAAGGGATTTACATGACTAAATAGGAAGTGACTGGGTGATTTTATAAGTACATGGGTACTTCTTGGGTGATTACAGGACTACTAAAGTAGTGCCTGAGTGAATAGATAAGTTCAAAGGTAGTGCCTGGGTGATTTCATAACAGCATGACTACTGGCTGAGTGATTACATAAGTACAAGGGTAGTGCCTCCGTGATAGAAGGACTGCAACAGTAGTGCCTGGCTGATCATATAAGTGCATGAGTAGTGACTACATGATTCACAGAGTGCATGGGTAATACCTTAGTGATTGCATGAGTGCAGCAGTAATGTTTAAGTTATTACATCAGTGCTTATGTAGTGCCTGGATCATTTGAAGACTGCATGAGTAGTCATAAGGTTTTTTTTAACTGCATGAGTGTTGCGCCTAGCCAATTATAAAGCAGCAGACTATTACATGACTCAACTATAAGTCTCTCCTTATTGTTAAAAGCAATCATACATATGTCTCTACCTTTTCAAATCATCATCATATCTAAAAGAAATATATAAACAATATTTCTGGAATATAGTGAAACCTACAACTGAAACATGTAATAGATCTGCCTCAGTGATTGCACAACTCCATGGGTAGTGCTTGGGTGATTGTATGAGTGCAAGGGTAGTCACTGGGTAATTGCAGGAGAAGATGGATAGTGACTAGCTAATTGCATAAGTGCACACATACAGGTTGAGTGCATGGATAAGTGTTTAAATAGCACCTGAAAGCATAGATAAGTCATGGAGTAGTGCCTAGGTGAATACATAAGTGCAACAGTATGGCCTGGGTGATTGTACGACTGCAAAGCTAGTGCCTGGGTTATTACATAAGTGCATAGGTAGACTCTGCATGTTTCTATGACTGCAGGGGTAGTACATAACTAGTGCCTGGGTGAGTCCATGACTACAGGGGTAATATCTACAGGATTACTGGAGTACATACCAAGTGAGTAGTTGATTTTATAAGTGCATGAGTACTGCTTGGGTGATTGCAGGAGTACTGAGGGAATGTCTGAGTGATTGGAGGAGTGCAAAGATAGTGCCTGGGTGATTTTATAAGTGCATGGGTACTGGCTAAATGTTTGGACAAGTGCATAGATTCTGAGAGGCTGATTGCAGGAGTGTAATGGTAGTGCCTGGGTGATTGAACCACTGTATAGCTAATGCACTGGTGATTGCATAAGTGCAGAGGTAATGTCTAAGGGATTTCAGGAGTACATAGGTAATCTCTGGGTGATTCATCAGTTAAGGGATAATATCTGGGCATTATAAGAGTACATAGGAAGTACCTGGGTGATTTTATATGTCCATCGATACTGCCTAGGTGATTAGAGTACTATTGTGGTAGTGCCTCAGTGAGTGGAGGACTGTAAAAGTAGTGCCTGGGTGATTTTATAAGTGCATGGGCACTGCCTAAGTGATAGGCCGAGTGCATAGATTGTGAAAAGGTAATTGGAGGAGTGCAAGGGTATTGCCTAGGTGATTGAACCAATGTGTAGCTAATGCATTGGTGATTGCATGAGTTCAGAGGTAATATCTGGGGACTACAGGAGTACATAGAAAGTGCCTGGCTGATTTTATAAGTGCATTGGTACTGCCTGGGTGATAGGAGTAATACTGTGGTAGTGCCTCAATGATTGGAAGAGTGTAGAGGTAGTGCCTGGGTGATGTTATAAGTGCATTGGCACTGGCTAAGTGATTGGAGGAGTGCATAGATCGTGAAAAGATAATTGGAGGAGTGCAACGGTATTGCCTGGATGATTAAACCAGTGTATAGCTAATGCATTGGTGATCGCATGATTGCAGAAGTTATGTCTGGGGGATTAAAGGAGTACATATGTAATACCTGGTGATTTCATGATTGCAGGGGTATTATCTGGGAGATTACAGGAGTACATAGGAAGTTCCTAGGTAATTTTATAAGTGTATGTGTAGTGCCTGGGAGATTGAAGTAGTACTGCAGTAGTGCCTGAGTGATTGGAGGAGTGCAAGGGTAGTGCCTGGGTGATTGAATCATTCTATAGCTAATGCATTGGTGATTACATGAGTGCACAGATGATGTCTCGGGAATTAAGCAGTACATACATAATGCCTGGGTGTTTGCATAAATTGAAGAATAATATCTGGGGGATTACAAGAGTACACAGAAACTGCCTGGGTGATTTTATAAGTGCATGGGTACTGCCTGAGACATTGGAGTAGTACTGTGATACTGACTGAATGAGTGAAAATAGTGCAACATCCTGAAAGCATGCATGCATATGTCTCTACCACAACACTATGCACACCTCAAAAATTCACAGAACAAACTTCAAATTTAAAGCAAACACCAAAAACTATGTGGCATATTTCAACTGTACCTCTCTAGAGACTTATAAAAAGTAGCGTAGTCACTAATACCTGATCTCAACATCTTTTAAACCACACTATTATACTGCATCTTCACCATTCTAGTACTACTCACAGTGTTCAGCCTACCACATAAAAAGCAACAACACCTCTTTGTTGTACATCATGCACCATAAAATGTATAAGACATATGAAAATACATATACAAGTAGGAACATACTTGTGACAGAAGTCCATGTACACCTTTAAACTTAACAGACTCCACTTCAAATTTTAAACAAACACCTTAAATTATGCAGTATACTACAAATGTACATATCCACACACTAAAACAAACTACCATAATCACTAATCCATCTTCCAATATACACTTATAACTATACAAAATCTATGTCTTACAACATTTAACTAGAATATAACAAACTACAATACACATCTCTACATTTAATAATATATTTCAAACATCACAGTTCTTGAATAATTTTTAAAGTTTAAAAATAAAGCTAGTACATAATAAACCTCAGAAATATCTAACTCACCTTCCAAATTGATTTGTAGAATATGAAATCTCAGAAAGTCATAAAAGATTTTCTCATGCACACAATCAATGTAATGCACCTCTCTCAATAAGGTAAAACCAGTAATGGCAAACTTTCCCTCTCTTTCTCCACACAAATAAATGTAAGTAACAAATCAAATTGCTTCCTACATAATTTCAAATTGTAAAACACATTTCTATTAGTTAGACATATTAACCCTTACCAACTGACTTCTAAAAGTGCCCAAACTGATTCTGGAATATTTTTGGAGTCGCGATTCCACCGTGCACCAACGCGGTGGAGCCGCAAATCCATACGGGAGTTCAAAAATATATTACAAATAAAAAATACCACTATTTTTTATTAATACACCAGTTCTAAAGATAGTACTGACTTGGGAAATCTTACTTTAATAACATTAAACTTATACATAAATTACAATTCTACATTTTAAAACCTCAGATAACATTCAACCCTTCCCCCCTTCTGCCTAATGCCAGTTTCCATAGCAACAGTTCATGGAACTTTGAAGTGAACTGTCAGGTCACAAGTTCACCATATCTTCAAGTTCAGCACACAAGCTCACAAATGCAAACAGCAGGTGTGGTTGACACTTGCAAAATATGACCTTATCCTATCTACTGTACCTTTCAAATATTTTTCACTAACCAATAAGAAACATGCTTTTTAAAGAAAGTAACATGCACTCTATTTTTCAGTGTAAAATCTTCTTAAACAGCCAATCAATTCTCTACTTTTTAAAAAACAGCATGTTCTCCACCATTTTAGATACCTCTCATTCTACCAACTGACTACCTCAGCTACAGACATCTTTTCATTCCTTCCAGACATCCCTTCAAGATGCTTAAGGTGTGGATTGTTGGACACAGCTATGCTTTCTGGTGCAAAAGATATGCTGAACGCAGAGGTATTGACAAAGACCAAGCTTTGCAAAATGTGGATATTAAATGGATTGCACAGAGAGGATTAAAGTGGCACCAATTGATGCCTTTGGTTAAAACCTTTTTGCATGTCCAACCCCCTGACCTCATGATTGTGCACTGTGGTGACAATGACCTAGGCACATTGACTGGGGTAGGTCTGGAAATGCTCATGAAGGACACCTTTGCACAATTGATGTTGCTTTTACCTCAAACTGTCTTTGTCTACTCTAATATATGCCAAAGACAGAAATGGAAGTGGTCAAATCAATTCTGTCCACAGATTGAGAAAGCTAGGAAGAATGTCAATAAAGCTGTTTCTTCATACCTAAGAGATCATAGAATGGGGTCCATCTACAATAACAATTTACGTTTTGATATGGATGACATCTACAGAAGTGATGGAGTACACTTCACAGATCAAGGAAACAGAGTCTTTCTCAACAACCTAAAGCTCTGCATCCGCACTTACATGTAGCTACAACAAACTCATAATGAACACAAGGGCTCTTTTTAGAGCCACCCTATAACATATAGTGAATATATAAAAAAAATTCACATAAATTTTTAAAAATATTTTTGGGTGGATTCGCGCACCCGACGCGAATCTGTAAAAGCTTGATTTCAATGTACTACAACACAATACACTTTTCAAGTTTTACTATTATTTTTTAATGTTATATATTTTTATCAAATCTATCAATTGTAATCTTGTCATTAACTTCAATCACAGTACCTCTTTAAAATAACTTCACAAATACAACACTACCTTCTAAATTATATACTACTAAAATATTTATTTAAGGTGAATTCGCGAATCCAACTCGACGTTACACGGGGGGGGCGCGTTGGGGTCGCAACTCCAAACTCGAAAGAAAAAAAAATGCCCCATCCCCCGGGGCCTGCCACCATTTATTTATTTTTTTTATTTATGGAGGGCGACCACGTGGTCCCCCTCCTAAGGCCAATAATTGCCCCGGGGACCCCATCCCCCGGGGCCAAGCCTTATTTTTATTTTTTTCCCAAAAATTACAAAAAGGGGGGCCGTGTGGCCCCCCTTCACTTGGCCACTTCTGGCCCCGGGGACCCCATCCCCCGGGGCCTGGCCTCATGTTGGAGACCGTGGGGGGAGCCCCAATGCCCCCACGGTCCCTGCCGGCTCACCGGCTCCTGCGGGAGCCGGCATTGCTTTTGGGCAAGGGGAGCTGCTAACATGCAGCTCCCCTTGCCCAAAAGCAATTCTGCTTTGCTTCGTTGAAGCGAGAGCAGGTTTCCTGCTCTCGCTTCAATGAAGCAAAGCAGTGTTTGCTATGGCAGGGCGGGAGCCATGCTCCTGCCCTGCCATAGCAAACGGCAATGTCCCGGGGGTGGGCACCCCGGGACATTGCAGGAGCCGGCCCTGGGGGGTGATGGTCCCCAGGGCAATGGAGGGCTCCAGGAGGGGGGCCGCGTGCCCCCCCTACATTTTCAAAGCCCCGGGGAGGTGGTGGTCCCCGGGGCCCAGCGGTCCACAACAGACCCCTGCATTTAATATACTGAATGCCCCGGGGAGGTGGCGGTCCCCGGGGCAGCGTGGGGGCCACGATGCCCCCCACAACTTAATGATTAAAGCCCCGGGGAGGTGGCGGTCCCTGGGGCTGCGTCGGGGGGGCAAGAGCTCCCCCATGCTTTTTTATATTATATTATTAAAGCCCCGGGGAGGTGGCGGTCCACGGTGCTGCGGGGGGGCGCAAGCCCCCCCGCAGTTGAATAAGGATCTCCCCGGGGAGGTGGCGGTCCCCAGGGCTGCGGTTGCCCCATGGGCCCCCGCACCTTTATTATATATTGCCCCCGGGACCTGGCCCACCCGGGGGCTTTAAGAAAACGAAGTGTGGGGACTGAACTTCGTTTTTTTTAAAACTTTCTTTCGGATTCGCGCACCCAGCATGACGCCAGCCAATTTTTTTTTTAAATGCTTTTTTTGGGCCTGGGGGAGGGACCCCCTGACCAGGCCTAGGGGATCAGGGTGTTTCTACCCTGCCCCCTTTTCTTCATTTTTCACTTTTTTTCCCCTTTTTCTTGTGACATTCTGGTTTGGAGTGTTGGCAGCCAATCAGAATGAAGCACATGCTCGGCAGGGTTCGCGAATCCTCCTCGGTGCTCAGATATCGATATTTTTATTTTTTGAATTTCTCAGCAACTACTGAACGGATTTACACCATTTAAAAAAAAAGGTCGCTTTCTGAACCAAGAGCTACCTTTTTGCCAAATATGGTGTAATTCTGTTCAGAAGTTCGGGCTGTAGCTGTGTCTAAAGTTCCTATGGAAATTAACATGGGGAAAACGGCCCAGGAGCTGACCTGAGCGAACCATTAGTTTTGAAAATTTCGCGAAGATTCGTCGAACGGCGCCAAAGATATTGGCAAAAAAAACACGCTTTTTTAATAGAAACAAGGTCCTAACTAAAACTACCTACTGATGACCACCAGTAGGTAATATATATATATGGAAGGCGATCAATAAAAGAGCATGCAGGGAAAAGGTGTCCTGGGAGGCTGGTGCTTTGTGCTTTCGCCGGAAGCCTGTGAACAAGGGTCATGTGACCCGAAATGCGTCAGGCATAGCAGTGATTTGAATGCAGATGGTAATTCACGCATGGTGAATAAAATGCTCAGTATGGAGTAAACCGCTGTGGAGTGCGTCCTCTTTTGTTGGGCAAACTTGGAAGATATATATATATATATATATATATATATATATATATATATATATATATATATGTTGTCCCCATTTCAGCAGCAGAACACGTCACTGATCTCCCTTGCCACTGCATAGTGATCTAAAGATAATCACATTAAATGTGAAAGGACTGAATAGCCGTTTAAGCGCAAAGCCGTTTTATCTTACTTGGAAAGCGTAAGGAGTGATATTTGCCTCTTGCAGGAGACTCACTTATTAGCAGGAGACTGGCATAGGTTAAAGTCCTGCCACTTTTCGCAACTATACTTCTCATCTAATGCCACTAAAATGGGGGGTTGCCATTCTAATCACGCATTCTTTCCAGGACACGGCGGGATGTAAAATTGCAGAACTGAGTCGGCGACTGCTAGCCTACCAAATGCACTTAGGCGAAATGACCTTTAAGCTGCTCTCCATCTATGCACCTAATGACAATCCCAAGCAGTTCCTTAGGCGAGCCACATCAGATGGTTTTAATAGGCAGAGACTTGAATTCGGTGAAGAGGAATGACACTGATAGGACCGGGCAGCGCTATGGACAGACGGGGTGCTTTCCAGGAAGGGGTTGAGAAATGGGCCTGAGCGACATATGGAGAAGCCTCCACCCGCATACTAGAGATTATTCATTTTACCCGCATTCATTTAAGGCTTATGCCTGTCTCAACTAATTTCTGGGCACGGGGCATACAGGCACATATCACAGCAGCTGGGATAGAACCCCAGAGTTTATCAGACCATGCCCCAGTTATGCTCACTCTACGGGTCCCATCATCAGAACAGAGATCCCGTCCATGGCTCCTGAGAGGAAATATGCTCTATAGACCAGAGGTTCTCAGCTGTATAGCGCAGGCTCTTAAAGCTTTCTTAGAGATCAACGATTGACCGGAAGCTACTATTGCTACCCACTGGAAAACCTTAAAAGCGGTAATGTGAGGAGAACTTATTGCTATCTCTGAAGCGGCCAGTAAGGCCTGCAGAGACAACAGACAGGAGCTCGAGGGAAGAGTGAGGGAATTGGAGATGATCCACAAACGAACACGGGCCCCCCGGATATAACGGCAATTAGAGGCGGCACGTGCCCACCTCAGTGGCCTATATTTAGATATGGCAGAATATGCAGCGCTCCGCCTCTAGCCCTCCGTCTATATTGGGGGTGACAAATGCTGCAGGCTGTTGGCAAGCAAGTTATGGGCTATGCGAAACAGAACGGCTGTGAGATATGCAGATCAGACACTGGGTCACCCACCCCACCCACTGGCTCAGCACGTGCTCACCCCCTTTGAAAGGTGGCTGCTCACTAATGACATGGACCGCCACCTCATCACCGACATATATGCTTTCTTACATCACACGCCTACCAAGGCTAAAACAGCAGGGCAGTTATGGTGGGAGCCAGAACTAGGGTGGACCCTAACCCACAAGGAGTGGGAAGAGATGCTACTCCAGATCTGTACACCCCCCTCACTGGCAGACTTCAGAAACAGACTCAAGACATGGCTCTTCAACAGAGACATCGCCCAGATACCCCTAGGGGTGACAGTGCTGCGCTCTACAAATGCTGTATGATTGATTGATTCCAACTTCAAACTTAACTACATTGGGGAAAGAGTTGGATTTTGAGGGAGGTCAAATTTACTATTCCCAATACCAAACTTAATCACATTAGGGAAAGTGTTGGAATTTGAGGGATTCCGATTTACTGTTCCAACTCCAAAACTTCACCACACTGGGAAAAATGTGTGGGGCTAATGTGGGGATCAGATTTACTAACCCACTCCAAACTAAACTGCATTGTGGAAAGTGTTGGACTGTGGGGTGGAGTGTGGTGGGGGTACTATTCAGTTCAAACTTAATTACATTAGGGAAAGTGTTGGACTTTGGGGGGGGGTTCAGATTTACTATTCCAACTACAAATTTACCGACATTGTGGAAAGGGTTTAGGGTTTACTATTAAAACTCAAAATGTAACCACATTGAGTGTTGGACTTTTGCAGGGCATCAAATTTACTATTCCCACTCTAAACATATCCACATTGTTCCATCTCCAAATTCAAGTACATTAAAGAAAGTGTTGCACTTTGAAGGGTTCATAGTTACTAATTCAAATGAAAATTTAACCACATTCAGTAATGTGTAGGCCTTACTATTTCCACTCCATACTCAACAAAATGAGAGAAAGTGATGTTCATTTAGATTTCAGAATTAACTAATCCCAAAATAATAACAGACATAACACTAAATGTTTTTTAAAAATAACAGAAATACATGTTAATTATGCTAGAAAAGCAAATCACACAACATAAAAGAGTAAATTGAGAGTACTACGAATAAATTAAAGAATAACACATTTTTATTATAACTTTCAATGGAATTATAAAAAAATACATTAAAAAATTATTTTAAAAATTAAAATGTTTTAAAATTATGCAAAAAGGTTAAAAAATAAAAAATCTCTATGTAAAGAATACACAAATTGCAAAAACAACTGTTATTAAAAGCAATATATTAAATGTAATTAAATCTAAATATTTTAGATTTTGATATTGATATTTACATTTAGATAGATTTTTAAAATGCAACAAAAATTTAACAATAATAATTTTAACTGTCAAGGAAGAAAGAACGAAATCATATATATTTTTTAAAACATACTTATTAGAAGTTTGAAAAATAAAACAATATTTAAACAAATATGTAAATAAATATTGAAAAAACATTACATATACACATTAGAACTTTGACCAATTAAAATAATTTTAATTATAATTAATAAAATATTTTTAAACTAAATGCCAAAAATTAAAAAGAGCAATTAAAAAAAAATTAAATGTGAAAGTATTCGCAGCCCTATTCCCCTATAAACTCAGCATCACACTCCAAATATTTTTATACAAAAAAGGCATATAACACAAAACAATATTTTTTAACAGCAGTATTACAAAAGTGCTAAAAAACGATAATCCTATCTGCAATATTCTGACCCACAATATTTTTGACATCACTCTATTTAAGACAAGATATTTGTATCTCACTATATTCTTTCCATGATATTTCATCAGAACACCCCAAAGTTTGCTTCAAACAAAGGTTGCACCATTATGACTTTTGAAGAAAGAATATTGGTGGCGTTTAATACTTTAATGAAAATAGAGAATGATAAAGCTCTTTATCATGCCTACATGGTGACCATTACAAATTCAAATGTATGGGTGCTTGCTACAGTCATTCTTATGCTTGTGATGCCCACCCTCTATGCCTGTAGCAAATTGTATTGGTGCTTTGCTTGAGGTGGACAAGACAGGGAACAAGTAAAATTAAAATAAAGAGTTTGTAAGTCTCTGCTAAGACAAAAGTAAGGACAAAAATGAAAGAAAGTGTCTTTGTATTAAAAAACATGCATTAAAGAAATTTGTTATCAACTTAAATATGTGTCTGGGGCTCCTAACTATATTCCAAAACAGGGCATTAGTTTATTAGGCCACGTCTAATGACATCATTCAGTTGCCTGTTTGTTGAAGACATTTTGTAGAAAATACCAGTGCTTATGGTGGGCTTTGGTCAGCCCACTAGTTACCATTAGTTGACTTTTTGTCAGTCCCATTTGCTTACTACTTATTTAATGACTTTCCTTCCTCTTCATGTGTTTGAGCCTCCTCTTCAGCATAGCTTTTTTAACATCCTTTAATTGAACGACTTGTATCCTTCCACTGCTTACATTCTGGGAAGTACTTTTGCCTTTTCTTTCAGCACTCTGCTTTCTTGCTCTCTCACTCTTTTGCTGCTTCCCCCCTGAAATCCCTGCCTGATGCTCCTAGTTTTTCCACTGCCCTCAGCTCGTCTGATGCCTCCACATCCATACCATTTTTTTCTGGGGTTTTTTCATTAAATGTTCACACACTGCATTCCCAAACACATCCTCCACTCCAACCCTAGTGTTTACAACCACCTCCACCATTGCTCTCCCATCAAACAGTTTTGGTTTTTTTATTTAAAAAAGACATGTTTTAAGGGCCCGGCAGTTCCATATTGCTGCTGGGGTGCTCATTCCTTTACAAAATGCCCTTTAGCAACTTCATATACTTTTTTTGATTCACCTCTGCAAAAAAGGCATCCACCCTCTTGGAATGGTAAAAAAAAGATATAGCCACCAGGTCTTGATGTATGCACATCAGTGGTCAAAGTGGGGGAGAGCTGAGGGGCATGACATGCCCATACTTTTTTAATTTTAGAAAAACAGTACCCCTACTTTTTGTGAAAAGACAACCGTCCTGGGACGATTAATTCTGAGAGCGGAAATACTTCAGCTGACGTGGAAGGCAGGGAGTCTCGTGCTGTGAAGCCCAAGGAGAGGCAGATAGCTAAACAAGCCTTCTTGCCAGGGTGCCTGCTTCCCTGAAAGAAATGTAAGTGCACACCATTGGTCAATCTGCAAATGATAAAAGGGTGCTTGAAACTTCCTAATGACACGTTTATTATTTCTGAGACGTATTGCATGGAGCTACCAGCTAAGCTGTAAAGTGTGTGCTTTTAGAAGACAAATATAAAAAAATATTGCGCTATGCACTGTCTGCATAAAAATCTATATTTTGGAAACACTTTTTATCTTAAACATTTTTGCGCATTTTGTAGCAGCCTATCTTACACTGTGTGTAATGTAAGTTTAAAATAATGACTTGCATGTTCACAGTGCTTTCTGTCACAGACTGGGACCTCATGGCACTAAACATACACAAGTCACTATTCTCCACTGAATCAACCAGTATTCAATTATGTGGCCCTCTGCTGCAGTGCATTAACCAGTAGAGGTTTCATTATGTATGATAGTGCATTTCACACTGATTAATATAACTTGTATTTAATTTTCATTTAAGTTGTGTGTTATTTTATATGTAGCTACCTGAAGGTGAAAGACCAAAAAAAGTTACTGAATATTTAGCTTTTTTCACCACGCCTTTGACCACGCACACTCACCGGCCCCCTTGAGCACACGATCACAGTTCCCATACTATTTTTAGTGCACTGTGACCACTGATGCACATTATGAGCAAGTCATCCTTTGTGCCCTGATCACCCCCATTTTTTGACTGATACTGGTGGTAACTGACTAACTGCACCCTGGGCTCTGCTAACCAGGCCCAGGGGCAGTGCTCTGATTAAAAAGGTATTTGGTAATTAGGTGTAATTACAATTGGCACTGACAACCTACCTGCAAGTCCCTAGTATATGGTAGGGAATGTAGGTTTAGAGGCCCAGCAGCTTGGAGGCACGTAGTTGCGCACTGCTGTGTGCCTGCTGTCATTTTAAAAGTCAGGCCTGCTTTGCAAGTTGCTTTTAAGTTGAAATTACATGCAAATTCGACTTTATATTTAAACCTACTTCCAAAGAATTAATCTACCTTATTTTTACATCTAAGTCACAGAGAGAGTGTGCCACTCTTGAGGGTCAGAGGCAGACTGCCTCCAGGCAAGAGAAGGGTAATGTCCGTGGCTTCCACAAAGTCTACTGGGAGGATGGACTTCTCTACACTGAGGCTAGAGACCTCAAAGAAGGGTCTACCAGGAGGTTGGTGGTCCACTAGAAGTACAGATCATTCCTCCAGATGTTAAACTATGACATTCCCTTGGCAGGTCATTTGGGGCAGAGTAAGACATGGAAAAGGTTGGTTAAGCATTTCTATTGGCCCAATATGGCTATCAAAGTGAAGACATTTTGCAGCTTCCGTGCAACCTGTCAGGCCAGTGGCAAGACAGGGGCAAGCCAAAGGCTCCCTTGATACCACTGCCAGTGGTTGGGACTCCCTTTGAGAGGGTGTGGGTGGACATTTTTGGTCCCCCTAGAACCACCAACGACATCAGGGAACAAGTATTTATTGGTGGTAATGGACCATGCCACAAGATACCCTGAAGCAATACCCCTCAGAACAGTCACTGCTCCTTCGGTGACTAGGGCCCTACTTGGTGTGTTCACCAGACTGGGTTTCCCAAATGAGGCTGTTTCAGATAGGAGCATCAATTTCATGTCCAGCTATCTGAAGGTGATGTGGGAAGAATGTGGTGTAACCTACAAGTTCACAACTCCATATCATCCCTAGGCTAATGGTTTGATGGAAAGGTTCAATAAGACCCTGAAGGACATGATCAATGGTTTGTCTGACAATCTCAGTAGGAGATGGGATGGTCTTCTCCCATGCCTATTGTTTGCTTACAGGGAGGTCCCACAAAAAGGGGTTGGATTTAGCCCCTTTGAGTTGTTGTTTGGGCACCCTGCAAGAGGGCCATTGTACCTGGTGAGAAAGTCTTGGGAAAAGCCTCTCAAAGAACCAAGGATAATGTGCTGGACTATGTGCTAGGCCTGAGATCTTGCATGGCAGAATACATGTGAAAGGCAAGCAGAAAACTGAAGGCCAGCCAGGAGCTCATTAAGCACTAGTATGCAAATCAAAGGATTGCACTCTGAAGGACTGCTCCTGCTGCACACTGGTAACTAAGGCCCTGAGGACTTTGTCTTGCTTCAAAAAGGATTAAGGTGTGGACTCTCTGAAAGGAACAGGTTAACGGAGCTCACCTGCACCATCTCCCCCAAGGATTTCCCAGCCTAGAGTGAGCCCAGTGGACTTCTAAGGATTTGGCCAGGTGCATTGTGGGAAGTGTAGTCCCAAACTTTCAAGGACCATCTCAGACCTTCTAGACCCATGCATGTGTGCTTTGTACATTTTGAACCCCCAAGAAGAACTTCGGGCTAGATGTACGACCATTCATTTTTGCGAGTCACAAATTGCGTCAAATTGCGACTCGCAATTTGCGACTCGCATAAATGAATGTACAACAGTGTCTCAGACACTGTTTGCGATTCCCAATGGGGGCGCAAATTGCATGCCTCAATATTCATGAGGCTGTCGCAATTTGAAACCCCATTGGGAATGGCTCGCACTCACAAGGGTGGTGGCCTCCTGGGGTCAGCAGACCACCATGTCTGTGACTGCTTTTTCAATAAAGCAGTTTTTTTTTAAAATGCATCCCATTTTTCTTAAAGGAAAACGGGATGAATTTAAAAAGGAAAAATGAAACTTTTAGTTTAATTTTTTAAGTGCAGGCAGTGGTCCCTGGGACCACTGCCTGCTCTTAAAAAATATTTTTGCACCCATTCACAAAGGGGAAGGGGTCGCCTAGGGACCCCTTCCCTTTTGTGAGTGGCTTACCACCCTTTTGAAAAGGGTGGTAAACTGCGAGTGTTTTGTGGCTGCAAATGCGGTCACAAAACAATGGTACATGCCATTGGCACTCGTTATTAGAAAGGGATGCCCTTGGCACGCCCCTTCCTAATTTGCGAGTCGCAAACCATATTTTGCGAGTCGCTAATAGGCTAGTGACTCGCAAATATGGTTTGTACATGGGGCTGACCTTTTTTGCGGTCGCAAACGGGCCGAATTCCAGTTTGCGACCACAAAAAACGGTCGTACATCTGCCCCTTCAGGAAGAAGTTCCAGAAGTTTGGAGCAACCTTTGGAAACAGCTCCATAAGGTGACTGACCCGTCCATGAGAGTCAGGCCACCAATCTCGAACTGTGACCGGGCCTGGATTTCAGATTTGTCCTGCTGAAAGCTCCGAGCTCAAGACTTCCAGGATTTCACGAGGCCTCGCACTGAGCCAAGCCGCCGCCATCGATTTTAATCCCGGCCTGAAGAGGAGCCTCACTCGACGGCGAGAGAAAATCCTCTAGAAACAATTCTAAGTGCAAATGTAAAATTTTGACCAGGCCTCCCGCTTGGTTGTATCCGACCAGGACTCCATCGCGGTCGGCCTCAAACTTTGACTGTGTCCCGGTCAAGCGCAACCAGATGTCCCAAGTTGGCGCTATCTGCTTTTAAGTACTAGAAAGTGTTTATTCTTTCAAAAATCATATCTCCAGATCCTTATATTGGATTTTTGTTGTTTAGCTTTCATTTTAATCATAACAATATTTCCTATTTTTATATATTGGTTGTGCATTTTATTGTGTGTTGTATCTTACTTATTTAATGTGTTGTTGTTTTTAAATGCTTCACACACCTGTCTCCTAAGTTAAGCCTGCCTACTGGCAGCCAGCTACCAAGGGTTGAGCCAGGGGCTAATGTATTGAGACCTTGACTGGACCTTATATTGTGCTGGTGGCCTTATTGCTACTTTTAGGTGCACACTTACCCCTGCATGCATGTTGAGATTATGCCTGCCGTTGTGTCTAGATGAGTATGCATGCATGGGTCATGACATGCGCATGAGTATACCTCATTGCACATTTTTTTTCTTTTTGCCAATACGGAACAGCATTGGCAAAAGTAATGACAAAGCCAAAGGTCAGCTAGGGCCATTAAAATGCGACACCTATTGATGTTGTCATTACTTGTTTCTATTGACTTTTACTTGCATGGTGGAACGTATAGTTTTGCACTGGTGTAGATTAGTGAAGCCTGCAGCGCCTTCCTGTTCACTGACAGGCTGCAGGCCACGTGAGCTGCCCTCACCTCATTAAGGCTCTGCAAGTAATGAGGCATGTACAGGCTTCAGACTGCGTGTCGAGAACCTCCAAATTGCTTGGCAGTGCAGTATGCCTTCCTCTGTTTAGGTTGGTTTTATAGCCTAACCCAATGAAGATACATAGCATTCTGAGTGAGCCTTCAATGTTAAAAGATTTGTGAGGAAAGCGGAATGCGGCCACCAAAAGGGCGGTTGGGCCTTCATGAGGAAGTGTGAGTAGAGTTTCAGGAGTTAGCAAAATTGATTTATTGGTTTCAATGTCCAGAAGCCCTATTCCCCATGAAAACAGGTGCTTCGTGCACAACTACATGGCCACCCTGGCTCTACACAGTGCCAAATTAGCATATGCTCCAGCAACATGTCACATTTCCACGTCTTTTACTTGCAGATAGGATAGTGCAGTAATCAAGTAAAAAGGACAAGGAAAGAGAGAGCCAAAGTTACAGTAGTAAAAGCAGGTAGGGCCTGCCTCATTAAAAGTTTCTCTCCTTCCTTTCCACTGAGCCACATGCTGAAGCACACTTTTTGCTCTTAGGTTTGAAGCATTTGTCTAATAGTAGTAGAGTTTATGTTTCATGAAGCACAACATGAAAATTATCTCAGAATTAGAATAATACATATAAAGACAGAACACACCATTGAGTGAGTTGAGATGTGTGGGCCATGTCATTAACAACAAATATTTTGAAAATGCATGCGTAGAAAGACAAGCAATTATCCTCCCTCTGTGAGAAGCTTTGTAGCAGTGCAAAATGACGACCCCCTCTCCACCCTGACATTCTTACGTGCCCATAAATGTGGGAAGCCATCCATCCAAATGGACGAAGCATCTCTCAATCCAGTGGAGAAATATAATGAAATGTGGAAACACAGCTACTGCAGTTCTTTTTTAAGATGTATTCATTAGTACCATGGGGTGATGGAAGATGGCAGATGACGAAGGGAGCATGAGCGGCAGGTTTCCCACAGCTGTCATTTCCACCCCTTGCATACATTAGTCATTTCAAGGAACCATTTGTGACGAAGCATCCTATAATTACGCTGTTTAAGCCTATGCATACATTGTCTTTATTTTTTGTTAGTGATTTATTTTGTGGGCTTTGTAATGGGGTTGTAGCGAGCATTTAGAGCACTTAAATGTCGCAATTTGAAACGTGTACGTGTCCCTCTTTCCTTCTAGGAATCTATAATTCTTCATAAAATATTAACGGGAAGACTGCCATTTCTGCAGATTAATGTTCAATGTATTTTTGTGGACGAATTTATAATTTAATATCAGCTGCCTGTCAATCTCTACATCCAGGCATTCAGCCCAAAGCCCCTGGTCTGTGGATTTGTCCATTTTATACAGTAAATTCACTCGTTATTGTCGGCCTGTGGATGTTTTCCAAGAAACACCCCCAAAATACACCGGTGACCTCTAGGGCAGGATTACTGACAGTTTGCATGGTCTTTGTGTCTACTCACGTGCACTATTATATATAGCCCAAAGGTCTAGAAGTTTCCTTAGAGTTCTCACGCTTTTAGCCCCTTTGCCACAAAGGTCGGATAAAAAGTGGCATGACCTTGCTCTCATTATGGCCCAGCCTCGAGGGGGCCGGTAATGTTCTCATTGTGAACCAGCCACGAATGGCAGGCGATGCTACTGCAGACCCATGCAACCCTTTCTGCAAACCTTTGGCCCCAGCCCCAAGCGTCCATCTTCGATCTTCCATTGGCACAATGTCGACTGGGGAAGTACAAGGACCTTCCAGTCAAGCATTTCATGACAACATACACTAATCTGTGCTTTACTATAATCATAGAAGTCTACGCGTCATTTAAAACAACTTAATTGTCGACATATCATAACTCAGTTTTTAATCTCCTGCTATAATTTGACAGTAAAAGACACACAATTGATGGACGGCATGCAGAACAAATCAAAACATTCTCCCCCAGTTAAGAGATCTGGGTTAAATCCATCATTCTTTTGCTCACCATGCCACCCCAGTTTAGACCCGGCCATATGCATATGGCTGGGTTCAAACTGAAATGGCATGGGAAGCAAAATAAATAAAAAAATAAAATAAAAAAAAAATAAAAAAACAATGGATTTAGGCCCAGATCTCTGTACTGGGATGAATGTATGACATTGATCTGATTCTGTCTATCAATTGTTCTTTTTATAATGTGACAGTAGCAAATGTAACAAGATGTTAAACAACACATAGATCTACGTAAAGCTTGATTCACTGATGAATATTTTGAATGCAAATCATTGTAGAAATACAATATTAAGGCATTATCAAAGACAGTGAAATATATTACAGAACCATTCAGGCTAGCTTTCGTAGTTCTTCAAAAACAATTGATTCAGAAGGCAGATGAATTGTTGCCAAATTACCTATTAACAACAAGCTTCTTACAATTTTCAATGTATATCGTCCTGTTTTAGTTGATAATTGCTTTTGGAATAATATCTCCAAAAAATTGCTTGAATATGATGATGACTGGTTTTTTTTTGGTGGGGATTACAATCAAATTAGTGACCCCATATTGGATCGAAACTGAAAGGTTAAATTTGTTCACACTAAAATGCATAGCCAGTTCTGTTCTGCCATTTAAGAGTAAATCCTTAGTTGATGTATGATTAATCTCCCATAATAATTGGTATAGTCTAATTGGTAAGGACAGCCTACCTGTACGTCCCTAGAATATGGTAGAGCATGTAGGTTGAGAGACCCCAGTGGTGTCAATGCACTTCAGTGTGCACTGGTGTGGTGTCTGATGTCATTTTAAAGCCAGGCCTTGCACACTGGTTTTAAGATAAAACTATGTTCAAGTTTGACTTTGGAATTAAAATCCCTTCCAAAGTCCAAGGGTAGGGTGCATAGTTATACAAAGCAGGAACAATATTTAAAATGTTTTATATGTCCTGGGAGGGAAAAACAGCCAACATTGTTTTCCCCTATTTAGTGCTACTGACACCATGGGCTAAGATGGGGAGGACTTTATTATATTTAATAAAGTCTGACTTTAGATTGGAGCTAGCTAGCCATATCATTCAAAGTATCAAATTAGTTGTTACATTAAACCCAACAACTTGCCACGGTCGGATTTATTATAATGATTACAGGAAAGTAGTTTTAGGACTTACTATCCTAAACGTACCTAAAGCAGCCCTTTAGCAGCCTCTTCTGATTCGTCATCCTTTGACAGCCTGAGCCAAGCTGCTCCCTAAGAGGTGTGAAGAGGTCTGAGGCTGCAACAATACAGCCATTTGGTGGGAGAAGATCTCCTTCCTGGAGAAGCCAGAGAGAGGAAGAGGGGTGGGTAGGTAAGCTGGACTTCAAAGGCAGGAGCTTCTACAGAAAACAGATGTCACAGAACCCAGATTACTCCGACTTATTTGATCTCTGACAGATAGGAGCCCCCCTAAATAGATTAAGAGAGGGACTGAAAGGGCAGTGTAGTCAGTTGTTAGCCACACCTCTAGGTTGGATTACACAGACACACACTCCAAGGAGAGATATTCTCCATTTAGAGTTTTGAGAGAATGTTGCATTCTGGGCTAGATGTTTGCCACACTTCACAGGAAGCGGTCATACTAGAGGGAGGGACTTTGTTCCAATTTGTTAGGGAACCTCCTCCATCAAGCCCAAAAATGAAGGATAAATAAGGCATCTCGGCAGAGCTCATTAGATCATTGCCTGGAAAAGAAGAAGAGATAAAGGATTCTGCTGGACCCCTGGACTTCAGTAAAGAGAGGATTGCACTCTGAAAGACTGCACCTGCTGCATTTATGAGGCTCCATGAAGAAATGACTGCGCCTGACTCCAAAAGGAAAGTAGTAGACTCGCTGACCAGCTATGGTACAAAAGAGGTGATGAAGTCACCTGCAAAGCCAAAGAGAGGACTCCCCAACTGACCAGTTGTAACTGGACTTGTCTTGGTCTGCGCAAGTGCATTGTGGGAGATTGAGTCCTAGCCCCCAAGTGGCAGCCTAGAGCCTTTGAACCCTTGACTAGTGCTAGAGGACACTTATCTCCCCAAAACAACCAAGAAACAGCTGGCAGCCTCATCGGAACCGATGCAAGATGACACAAAGTTTCGCAAAGGCTTGCCGCTTAGAGTCCGTCAACTGATGCGAGTCTACGCGAAGCGTCCCAAAGCCTCACCACACAGTTTCATCAGATCCGACACAATGCGACGCAACTTGATGCAACTCGACGCACGACCTTGTATTACAGGTCCTTGGAACCGATACCAGACGACGCAAAGTCTCACAAAGCAATGCTGTGCAGACCATGCACCAAAGACATATGGTACAATAGTCAGTGGGCCTAACTTGGACTTGTGCCCGGCCTGTGCTCCAGCGAGGTCGGTCTGAATTTGTGACTTTGTCCCAGTCCAGCATGTCCAGATATCCTATGTTGGTACTTTGTGCCTTTTGGCGCTACTTCTATCTAAATCTTTAGAAATTCATACCTCCAGTTCTCTACATTGGATTCTTGTCATTTTGGTGTAATTTTAAAGATAAAAATAATTCCTATTTTCATAAATGGATGTTGGATTTTTATTTTGTTGTGCCTATTACTTTATTTATTGTATTGGTGGTATTAGACGCTTTACAAATGCCTGTTTCCTAAGTTACGCCTGACTTCTTATTTGCCAAGCTATCAAAGGCTGAGCGAGGATTAATTTACTGAGACTTAACTGGACCTATTCGTGATTGTGGTAATATTACTGGCTGAGGGTGAATACTCCCACATATATTAATACCCCCATTTTTGGTTATAAAATCAGTAAGTTGCTGATAATTCAGCAGGATATGGTGATGTTAAAATTGATGTACTTGTTTACATTGTTAAGAAGATATAGTCCCGGGACAGGAAGACCGCGGGGAAGGTGTATGTGGTCACAAGAGGGGACAATTTACTAGAGTAGCGTCACCCAGGTGACATGGGTAACACACATAACCCTAATGCCACTGAGAAAGTTCTCTTTCTTGCAAATTATGTTGACAACTCAGATATTTATCATTAATTTCCTCAAGAATACCCTAGGTTCTTTGAAGGGCTTTCAACATAAGATCACTCTGAAGAAGAATGCTGTTCTTTCTATACATAAGGTGTGGAAGGTTCCTCATCTGATGTTAGATCCCCTGAAGAAAGAACTTTCAAAATCATTAGATGTAGACAAAGTTGCTGAAATTGAATCATCTGAGTTGCTTGCACCAGTAGTTTTGGTGCCCAAGGAAGGTGTAAAGAAAATCAGGATGTGTGTTGCCATGCATGATCTCAGCAAACACACTTGGGTTGACAGACAACCTCTGCCCATTATCTCTGAGTCACTGACAAACCTGGGTAAGAACAAATTGTTTAGTGAGATGGACTTGTCCTAATCCTATCAACAGCTTTCCTTACATGTTGAATCCAGACACTGAACAGCAGCAGTGTGTTTCCAAAAGGTGATGAAGAATGTTCTATTAGATATACACAAAGTTTTCATATTTCAAGATTACATTATGATGTCAAGGGGGGACAAGTGAGAGCATGATGACATTTTATGGCATATGCTAGAATGTATCTCAAACTAAAAGAAAGGGGCCCGCTACTCCAAGAGACAGGGTTCCATGTACAATTTAATTGTCAACAATAAAAAATCCCTTGGAGAAATCAGTTCATTCTATTCAAACATTCCACACTGCATTTTATTCGAATTCATGTCTACATCATCACCCATCTTTAGAGGGATCCAAAAGACAATTTTTTAACTAATTTGTTTTTAATATATCACTCCAAGTGAAAAAGTTTATACAATTTATATACAATTCCTATGTATTGTTTAAAAAAAAAAAACAAGTTAAAAATCCAATCATAGAAAAATATTGCACAAAGGGTCATTAAACATTATACCAAGAGAGACAACACATAAGACACACACATTTGTCATTTGAATGATGTTAACTTGAGTGGAATCAATCAAAAACTATATTCTCAGAGCTTTTTTTTACTATATTGCTCATTGTTCCTCAAATTTAACAGAAAACAAATCGTCAACGCGTTTCGGTGGGTTGACAAAATGGGACAACCTTCTTCAGGACAACAACAAATATTTTTTCCCTCTATATGAATATGCAGTGTCACCTGCATAAAAACAAAACATGTATCAGAGAAGTTGTTTACTTTATCTTAAAATATACAATCTATCAATTTAATATTTCTTCATTATTAATTTCACGATTTAAAACATTTATCTAAAATCCAAATTTCAGTAATTCAATTCAAATAGTACTTATATACTAACATGTTTACATGCCAAAGAAAACCGGTTCCTAAAAACATAAATTGTCAAAAAAGCCCCAATCAAGACTGGTATGTAGAACTTCACTTCAACTTTCACTACCCAGCATACCTACACAGTCATGCTTCGATAAAAAAAAACTTCACTCACCAACTGTTTCCTTAGGTGAGGCACACTGAGGACCAAAGTTGGTCTCACTCACTTGGGCTTTGAAGATTAATTACAAAGCTGGGGATACAAAAGTGGGCACATCGTTAACCCTACTAAGACTATGTTAGAATCCCCGGTCGTGTACAGATTGAATTTATTCTATACACCTACCTATATTGTTATGGTTTATAGCCCTTATATTCTGGTGGGGCAGGTAATTGTAAATGTAACTGTTGATGGGCTGTACGGTGCTGTTCAATCGATACTGTCCCCTTTAATAAAGTCCTACAATAGAGAGAAAATATTAAAGACCCCATATCCCAATGTGAGTATGTTGCTTATAGGGAACAACATTTCCCTTAATCCCCATTGGATCATAAGATGTGGTCCAGACCCACCTATAAAATTCTTGTTCTTGGAATCAAGAAATAACGGCAGTAATTGCTGGATCCGAAACCTCTTATGGTCCCAAAGTTTTTTCGAGCGTCCTAAACGTATGCTAAGGAGAAAGGAAACTAAAGATAAAGTTTCACATATACATATGGATATACTTCTGTATGGAGATAGCTTTAGTTTGTCTAGTCTTTACTGTAAATACAACTTACCTATGTGTTAAGATCAACATCCAAAATCGAGGACGTGGTTATGGAGTCTAAACAGCCCTCCCGATTCCTCAGGTTACCGCCAATCTTCTCTACAGCATATCTGTCGGTGTCTGGATTTCTGACAAAGCCAAATGCGTAATGTTTCGTTGATAGATCACTCCTTGTATCTTTTGTTACATATCGTCATATAGTAGGACCCTTATATAATATCTCATAATTTTTTATGATACAGATAACGAGTATTAACTTAAAACCACACACTGCTGAGGGCTACTGCTTTCTGATTCTATTTAAGCCTGTATATTTGGCCACTTCGTCACTCGTGTATCTACTAAATCCTACTCAATTTGGTCCAATAAAGTCCCTTGGAGTCCCCCCATCCTCCTAATAGATGTCATCAGTCGGCTAAACTTACTGCTACGGTTTGTGATGGTTCGTCCCACGTCCTCTCCCGTTTCAGCCAAAAAGAAAATGGGAAAACCTGGTTTCCTACATAAATAAACCGGGACGACGTTCACGTGCTAACCACGTGACCGCCGTTGGTGTTCAGCGCAGTCACATGATTATAGTCAGGTGCTTCTACATACTCCTTGACAACAAGCCTAAATCCTAGCAAAAATGGTCGCCATCTTAGAACAGAGTAGAGCCTACCATTAGGTCCACTAGTATCCACTCTATGGGCAATACTAGCCGATTGAAATTCTTAATAAAAATTCTTTAACCAAAGCCATTGGTGCGAAAATTGCTCAATCCACATCTGGATACCAATTCCTAATGAAACCAAAGCTACTGGTCCATCAATTATTAGACCCTCGCATGGATACCAGACCATGATACCTGAAGGACATGATACTTGTGTTATCTCAGAAGCGGTCACCATCTTAAGACGGAGTGGCGCCTACCCTTAGGTCCATTAGTGTCCACTCTACGGGCACTGCTGGCCAATCGGAGTTCTTAAAAAAAACAAAGCTACTGGTTCTAAGTGATATTCAATAATACAAATCCCATTGACTCTAATGTAATTCAATAAAGTCATAAGTGGCAGACTTCAAGTTTTAGATTGAATCAAAATCATTCCTATATTGCAGTTTTTGTCCTTAGAACACTTGATTAATTTTATCCAATCTTTTTGGGTATTTAATCCTCGTCTAAATGTATCTAAGATAGACATATACCATTGCTCTCTATTCTTACGTTTTAAATCCAGATTACCTCCTCTTCTACTGCCTGTTATTTTCTCATTAATGAACCACCTAAATTCTGAGAAGGTTCGTCCTGCCTTCCTAAGGTGATCAACCAAGGGAGCATTCTCTTTGTTGTTCTTCAATGCTGATTTATGCTCAGACAGTCGTACCCTCAGTTCTCGGGCAGTCTTGCCCACGTATCCTAAAATAAACAATATTACTGCTCCTGCAATTATTCAGGTCTCTTGCTGTTAAAGTTCGGCCATTATATGTAATCATTTTCTATACTACGCATTGTGCGCACACTGCGCACCCGCCGCATTTATAATTCCCAACAGCTCTAGTCCCTAACATCATACTCTGATGTAAAGGTTTTATTTCCCTATACGTATGGACTAATGCATTACGCAAGTTGTTATTCCGTTTGAAGGCAAAGAGTGGTTTCTCTAGTTTCTTCTCCTCATTGTCATTTAAGATATTCCAATTAGAGTTGACAATGTTTTTGATCTTGTTACTGATCCCTGAGAATTGACTAACAAATACAATTTTCTCACTGATTTGTTTTGTTCTTTTTCTTCTTATCAGTGTCTATCAGCATGCTTTCTTGGTCATAAAACCTAGCTCTTTTAAATGAATGATTAATTCGCTTTTTGTGGTATCCCCTATTCTTCAGTTTATTCTTTAGAGTATCCGAATGTTTATAGAAGTTGTCTAATGATGAACAGTTCCTTTGTAAACAAAGGAACTGTCCGAAAGGATTATTATCTTTTTGGGCCTTAGGGTGGTAACTCGTATAATGGAGAAGGGTATTTTTGTCAGTTGATTTCACAAAAAGTTCCACCTCCAGTACTCCTTGTACGTTTTTAATTGACAGGTCCAAAGAATTGACATTCTGATTACTATAGTGTTCAGTGAATCCCAAGTTGTGTTATATCCCGCATTGAGGCCCTAATGCAGACCCGTTCGTACATGCCCTAAAATGGACGTATTCATATTTACCCTAATATGGTCATATTCGTACTTGCCCTATTATGGTCATGGCCGCATATGCCCAATTATGGTCACAACTGTACATGTCCTATTATAGTCATGATTCCTTATATAGGCATGATCTTTCACCTACATTGGTCCCAGCGAGTACACAACGAGCTCTGAGGGCTGAACGTTATCTATCCTGTGGTTTTGAATACAGCAGGGTTTTTCCAAACACAGGGCCACACTGTACTCATTAATTATGCATGGCTCTCTAGGAATACACCACTGGCATAATATGTATGTACAAAGTTCACCCCTGACGTCTTCCTCATGTCCAATACAAACCATACTGAGGACCGAGGCTCTTTAGGGTATAAATACACCACATCTTGCCCCGGTAAGACAGAGGGAACCGAGACTTCCATGCTGACACACTGACCAGAGACGCTGAGGCTCCTGCATGCAGTCGCTCCAGCTGACAGTGGTCTGACACAGCCCTGACGGGGTGTCCAACTCGAGACCAGGACGGCGTCCCACACTCTCTCTATTCAGGTATGGGGGTTCGACTAAATCCTAGAGGGATTCTTGGCTCTTAGGCTTTAGACCTACACACATATGCTAGGTACACTCAGGTACATCTAGTTAGGCATCGTAGGAGTACGCACACTTGCATAATGCTTTTATATTCATGTATGTATTCATGATTATCGCAATATGGTAGAACTGTTCTATCCCTTTGCTTTTATCGTACTGCTGATAATATATCTCTGCTATTGTCTGCTGGTTACCGCAGCACATATATTTTACACTAGAATAACAACTGTTCAATAAATACTTATTGAAACGCCCGACTGTTTATTCTGTGTACCTCTCTGAGACAAACCGAATAAGTGAGCACGAATGACTGAGCGAAAGGTAGTACATTGTTTCCACGATTCTGAGGGAATCAGGGTTGTCATGTTCTAAGGTTGCCAGAAACTAATCTATCCCCAATAAGAGGAGACACTAGTGGCACTGCGAGCTAGATAATGCAAACTAAGCTAACATATACGGTGGGGGTACACGGAGTCAGTCTGCCACCAAGCCCACAGTATATGTTATCCAAACGTGCAGGTCCTGCAGGGGTACTATAGGAACTACACGACATGGCGCCGCCAACGTTGGTTGGGTACTTATTTAACAGTAGAATCTGAGTAGTTCAGTCGTGCTATTCTCAGAGAACCTACTCACAAAACCCCAGAGACGTCTGGAGTGGGTGGGCACAAACTCCGCCACAGCTGAGTAGTACGAGAATACTATTTATTGGCTGTTGGTTAATCAAGCTTGAGGGACATTTAGTTCCTACAATTGTGCATTAACACCTTATCTTAAAAATTCTTTAAAATTCTTTAAACCTCCCTTCTTCCAATTAAAAAATGGTGGAAGAAACAGACGTAACAAGGAGAGTTGAAACAGACCTCTTCGGTTTAGGAGAAGACCCTGAAGATGCAATACAAATTGCACCAAATTACAGAAGGGCAGTCACCATAAAACTTCTAGAACATGGCTTAAGAGCCAGGGGTGGTAAAGTAATTTTCGTGATTGAGGCACACGAATCCAATAAAACAGAGGTGTTCTATTCATGGGTTACATTCCCAGCAGCGAATCCAGTTACAGATGTATTTCACTACTACCAAGAAGGTGAAGCACCAGCGGACTATACTCCTTTTGAGGAGATAGAGGTTCCGCTCACTTACCAGGAGCATAATTACTGGTTGAAAGGCACCCTACCCCACGTACATGGAAGAGCAAGATTAGGCCCGCCTGGAGGAGCAGGAGCCACATGGCCCATATTAGCGGCATACACACCACATCCTGATATTGGCACAATGCCACAGCCAGACTTACTCGTACAACACAGAGATTTAATTAAAATCTACAGAAACCTCACACAATTTGTGATGAGGACTTTAACAGTTCAACCTGCACCAGCTGCAGCACAAGATACTGCAGTCCAGAGTACAGTTAATAAAATTACTCCACAAACATTACGCGCGGTAATGGGCAAAACGCCAGCAAAACACGAACAAAGACCATTCTGGATAGCTCATAAAATAACTCAGCTTGGGGCAGTATTCCCGAATACTACCACCAGTGATAAACACAGAATTCTAACAATCTGCTTGCCCATGGGGATCACACCACAGCTGGAGGATTGCACCTCTTGGGGTTCAGTCTTTGCTGCCATATATACCAAAACACATGGTATCCCGTCAATAGCAGTAGTACCTGACGTATTGAGACAGATAAAAAATGAGTACGGAGCAGAACCTGCCCTTAACTTAGGGATGAAGTTGCTAAACAACTTTGAACAGGTCTCAGCCATAATACTAGCTAACATTAAGGGGAAGCAGCTTCAGTGGCGATCCGCCAACACCTAAGGGAGTTCAGTCCAGTAGATCAACAACACGAACTACCCAAAATAATTGAAACTTCATATGCAGAACTAGGCAGAGACAGTCTAGGTGGGAAAGCATTAAAACCACAACTGGTAGGCAGTCCTGAAAAGGACACTACAAAGCAGACACCTACTTCTTCTAAAAAGAAGTGGAAAAATAAAAAACAACAAAAGTTTAAAGACACCAGATCTCAATCCAGAGGTAGGTCTCCTCAACAGGAGTCCTCTGAAAGGAGGTATAACCTCAGGAATAGGGATAATATTAAAAAACCTGACAGGTATCAGGATACTGAAACTCGTTCCTCTCGTTCCTTTCCGGGTTCATCGAGAATCTCCGAGAGGGAAGGACGGTCAGAACACAGACAAGAGGAGCGTACAAAGTCCAGAGACACGCAACGCGCTGCGGACTACGCACCCAAAAAAGAAGATTAACAAAAACAGAAACCTCAGTTTAAAAAGAAGAAGGTAGCAGGTCTCAAGATCAGACATGCCCAGAATTCTTAGGACACAGCTTCTGAACGGGGAATGGGCTCTGACGATGCTAGACAGCGTGGCAGAAGTAACGATAGCTCGCCAGAACCTGAAGGAATTTCTGGTGACAGCGGAGTTGAGTGAGTATATCACGGTGGAAACACCTGATACTCGGGTAAGTGTCCCACATAAGTTACATGAGATAACACTCCGGATGGAGGGGGACAAGCCCAGGAAAGTTAAAGGTCTATTTTGGGAAAATTTGTCATCTGGATATGACATCCTATTAGCAGAGCAAGACTGGCCACCAGCATTCGTCATGGAGTGGCCTAGGGGAGAAACTGTAATTTTTCCAGCATTTTCCGACCTCGTTCCCATACATCTTAAACATGCGTATGCGCAGGAGTGGACGGTTGCCCTAGCTCCAGCATTGTACAAAAATCATGCTGGTTGGGATGAGGATTCAACCCACCATGTGATCCCGTTAAAAGTTTCCCCAAATGCTCAAAGGCAATATCCTATAAAGCAGGAAGCTAAAAAACAAGTCAGGGAGATCCTAGATCAACTAGAATACCAGGGGGTGATAGAAAATTGCACTTCACCTATGAACAATCCTTTGTTCCCCGTAGCCAAATCTGACAACACATATCGTCTAGTTTTAGATTACAGACATTTAAACACTTGCACAAAGACATTTGCAGTTCAAAATGCACACAGTGCCACATTAATGAATAACATTGTGCGACAAAAATACAATACAACACTTGATATCTCAAATGGATTTTTCTCCCAAAATATAGCACCTGAAAGCAGGTATCTGACCGCATTCAGTGCGTTAGGGTCCCAAAGGCAATTTTCTCGACTCCCCCAAGGGTATAAGAATAGCCCGGGCTTGTTTTCAGCAAGGGTAACAGAGTTACTCCAAAATTTGGATGAAGAAGCATTGTCCTACGTAGATCAATCAATCAATCAATCATGTCACTTATAAAGCGCACTACATACCCGCGAGGGTCTCAAGGCGCTGGGGGAAGAGGGGGGTGGTGCTGCTACTGATCGAAGAGCCAGGTCTTGAGGAGTCTTCTGAAGGCCAGTAGGTCTTGGGTCTGCCGAAGGTTGGTGGGGAGGGTGTTCCAGGTCTTGGCGGCGAGGTGGGAGAAGGATCTGCCGCCGGCGGTCATTTTCCGGATGCGGGGGACTGTGGCGAGGGCGAGGCTGGTGGAGCGGAGCTGGCGGGTGGGGGTGTAGAAGCTGAGTCGTCTGTTGAGGTAGGCTGGTCCGGAGTTGTGGAGTGCTTTGTGTGCGTGGGTGAGGAGCTTGAAGGTTATCCTCTTGTTGACAGGGAGCCAGTGCAGGTCTCTCAGGTGGGGTGTGATGTGGCTGCGTCGGGGGATGTCGAGGATAAGACGTGCAGAGGCGTTCTGGATGCGTTGCAGCCGTCTCAGGAGCTTAGCCGTCGTTCCTGCGTAGAGGGCGTTTCCGTAGTCCAGCCTGCTGGTGACGAGGGCCTGGGTGACTGTTTTTCTTGTTTCGGTGGGGATCCACTTGAAGATCCTGCGGAGCATTCGGAGGGTGTTGAAGCAGGATGAGGAAACGGCGTTGACCTGCTTAGTCATGGAGAGGGTGGGGTCGAGGATGACCCCTAGGTTGCGTGCGTGGTCGGTGGGTGTCGGGGCTGTTCCCAGTGATGTTGGCCACCAGGAGTCGTCCCATGCTGAAGGGTTGGAACCAAGGATGAGGACCTCCGTCTTGTCCGAGTTCAGCTTCAGGCGGCTGGTACTCATCCATTTGGCGACGGCCTTCATTCCTTCGTGGAGGTGGGCTTTGGCGGTGTGAGGGTCTTTGGTGAGGGAGAGGATCAGCTGGGTGTCGTCGGCGTAGGAGATGATGTTGAGGTTGTGCTGTCGGGCGACGTGGGCGAGGGATGCCATGTAGATGTTGAACAGCGTTGGGCTGAGGGAGGAGCCTTGGGGTACGCCGCAGATGATCTTGGTGGCTTTGGATCGGAAGGGGGCGAGGCGGACGCTTTGTGTTCTGCCGGAGAGGAAGGATGTGGTCCAGTCCAGGGCCTTCTCTTGGATCCCGGCGTCGTGAAGGCGTGTTCGTAGTGTGTGGTGGCAGACCGTGTCGTAGGCGGCTGATAGGTCCAGGAGGATGAGGGCTGCTGTTTCTCCGTTGTCTAGCAGGGTCCTGATGTCATCGGTGGCGGCGATGAGGGCGGTTTCGGTGCTGTGGTTGCTGCGGAAGCCGGACTGGGAAGGGTCCAGGATGTTGTTCTCCTCGAGGTAGATGATATTTATCTGATGGACGATGACTTACCGAGGCACGTGACCAGGGTGAGCACCATTATTATGGGATTCGCCTCTGAGGGCTACAAATGTAACTTTAAAAAATCAAAGATTGCCCACCTCAATGTCCTATTTTTAGGATATGAGCTGTCAAGTGAGGGAAAAAGCCTAGCAGCTAACTTTTTAGAAAAGTGTGCGCTGCTCCAACCTCCAAAATCATTAAAGAATTTACAATCAATTCTGGGATTCCTAAATTTTGGTCGAACATACATTTTGGATTACGCAAAAAGAGTAAAACCTTTCTACGACTTAATAAAACCTGCTTTTTCAGTCAGACAGTGGACACAGGAACATGCAAATATCCTGCGTTCCCTACAGGAAGACATGATAGCTTCTAAACATTTACAGACACGCGTAAACGCACAGAACTTAGTGATCCGAGTCATAGCGGGTCAATGCGGGTACACTTATTTAACTTTTAATGAAGGTGAAACAGTACCAATCGCATACAAATCACACCTGTACACAAACGCAGAGATGCATTTCACTTCAACAGAGAAAATCCTGACAGCATTGCAGACCGCTGTAGCAAGAGAAAGAGCTGTGGCTCAGGGAAAGCGCATAATTGTCGTGACCCCAGTATCAGCTTTAGAAGCTGTTACAAAAGCTAGCATTCCAAATGCTAAAGCCTTACATCCAAGATGGATACAATGGGCTAATTCTCTTACTGCAACAGATGTTGAATACAGATTTGATCCAAGTTTAAAAACTCAAGCATTCCTGCAATACGAACAAGAATATCCTCTACAAAATGAAATTTTGCCTCTCGATCAGTATGAATACATTATTTATACTGACGGATCTGCTCAACCAGCCACAGGAAGCAAGCAAGCTTACAGCGCGGCGTGTGCGATTGTTAAAGGTCGCATGCACAATGGAAAGTTCCATTCGAGTTGCAGTAAAACGCAATCTCTAGGAGACTGCACGGCTCAGTTGGCAGAACTCAAAGCACTGATACTGGCACTTATAAATACGGAACACGAATTACCCACACTGATTGTGTGTGATTCCTTTTACTGTCTACAGTCGTACAATGAATATCTACTTCATTGGGAACAAAACGGGTTCAAAGATGCAAAAGGTGGCACAATTAAGCATAAAATGCTATGGGAACAGGTAGTGGAGCTGAGAAACGAACTACCAAGGGCTCATACACTGAGTCATCAGCGTGATGGCGTTCACGTTGAAGGGAATTCATTGGCTGATGAAGCCGCAAAGGGGGCTGTACGCACAGCGTCCGTAGCTGCAGTTACTCATTCAAGAACGAGAATAGACGGCGAGATAATGGTAGCTGTCAATGCTTCACGCAAAGGCAGCACAGCAGTACCAAAGAAATTTCCACTCAAGTACTCCTACAAGTTAAATGCACAAAACATTCCATATGCTCAGATTCCTGGAGTGGGGGATAGAGTAATACCAAATATGGATCGGAGGCAGAGCCTAATTCTAGCAGCACACGAGGGTTTGGGTTCTGCGCACACAGGCGTCACAGCGACTATTTCTTTACTGAAACAGCGCTACTGGTGGCCAGGTCTAACAAAGCAGACTAAAGACTATGGGGCCGATTCCGATCTCGGTCGGAGGCGCACCTAACATCATTCGGTCGGGAAAAAAGCCATGCGAATGCCTGTTTCCCGACCGAACCGCACATTATTCCGAACGAGCAAGTACGATGCGCATAACAGCATAGATTCCGACCCAGTCGTACTCACCCAATCCAGGTCCTGTTCCCCGACCGAGCCGGATCCGTAAACTCAGAATCGAGTCGCACGGAAGCCAAAATGCAGCCCCGTCCGGCCGGACAAGTACAATGCGCTTCCCATACGCGCAGAACCCGTCGCTACGCACGGCACGTCAAAGCATCTGGGAGAGGCGCACATAAGCTCCGATTCGCGCCACAACACGATCCACGGCTACGAGACGAACACGCCAGCGACGAGGATGAGGCGAAGCAACGAGAAAGACGAACGAGACGAACCAACCATAAATCTCATCGTGCCGATCCTACCAATATTCTACATCTACTACCGGAACAGGCACGGACGCGTACGGCGCAGAAGGTAAGTCAGACACCAACCACAAAAACAAACTACACGTACCCGACACATCACACACACACAGAGAGATGCAGAAATTACTTACACCAGCAACAGCAGCACCATAGGGGCGGGATGGCCATCACCAATGCCACATATACACATACGGGCCCGGATGCCTACCACTACTACCACCTCTACCCAGGGGGTGCCAGATGCCTACCACTACTACCACCTCTACCCATGGGGGGCTGGATGCCTGTCACTACTACCACCCTTACCCAGGGGGTGCCAGATGCCTACCACTACTACCACCCTTACCCATGGGGGGCTGGATGCCTACCACTACTACCACCCTTACCCAGGGGGTGCCAGATGCCTACCACCACTACCACCTCTACCCATGGGGGGCTGGATGCCTGTCACTACTACCACCCTTACCCAGGGGGTGCCAGATGCCTGTCACTACTACCACCCTTACCCAGGGGGTGCCAGATGCCTACCACTACTACCACCTCTACCCAGGGGGTACCAGATGCCTACCACCACTACCACCTCTACCCATGGGGATCTGGATGCCTCTCACTACTACCACCCTTACCCAGGGGGTGCCAGATGCCTGTCACTACTACCACCCTTACCCAGGGGGTGCCAGATGCCTACCACTACTACCACCTCTACCCAGGGGGTGCCAGATGCCTACCACTACTACCACCTCTACCCATGGGGGGCTGGATGCCTGTCACTACTACCACCCTTACCCAGGGGGTGCCAGATGCCTACCACTACTACCACCTCTACCCGGGGGGTGCCAGATGCCTACCACTACTACCACCTCTACCCAGGGGGTGCCAGATGCCTACCACTACTACCACCTCTACCCATGGGGGCTGGATGCCTGTCACTACTACCACCCTTACCCAGGGGGTGCCAGATGCCTACCACTACTACCACCCTTACCCATGGGGGGCTGGATGCCTACCACTACTACCACCCTTACCCAGGGGTGCCAGATGCCTACCACTACTACCACCCCTACCCAGGGGGTGCCAGATGCCTACCACTACTACCACCCTTACCCAGGGGGTGCCAGATGCCTACCACTACTACCACCTCTACCCATGGGGGGCTGGATGCCTGTCACTACTACCACCCTTACCCAGGGGGTGCCAGATGCCTACCACTACTACCACCTCTACCCAGGGGTGCCAGATGCCTACCACTACTACCACCTCTACCCAGGGGGTGCTGGATGCCTGTCACTACTACCACCTCTACCCATTGGGGGCTGGATGCCTGTCACAACTACCACCCTTACCCAGGGGGTGCCAGATGCCTGTCACTACTACCACCTCTACCCAGGGGGTGCCAGATGCCTACCACTACTACCACCTCTACCCATGGGGGGCTGGATGCCTGTCACTACTACCACCCTTACCCAGGGGGTGCCAGATGCCTACCACTACTACCACCTCTACCCATGGGGGGCTGGATGCCTGTCACTACTACCACCCTTACCCAGGGGGTGACAGATGCCTACCACTACTACCACCTCTACCCATGGGGGGCTGGATGCCTGTCACTACTACCACCCTTACCCAGGGGGTGACAGATGCCTACCACTACTACCACCTCTACCCATGGGGGCTGGATGCCTACCACCAACAACACCCCCACTCACAGGATGGGTAATACATGACACAACAAGCACACACCAACATAAAGAATGCAACATAAAAACATCCCCCCCAACACCATGACAAGCGTGTTTAGACTGTGTCAAATGCCTACAACACTGAACATGACTTTGAACATACAATGTTACCCCCTATCACATGTGCCACACATAAATGTGTGTGGCCCCCACAATGCAAGCAGGCCATGACCATTGTGGCAATGGGGTCCAAACCCCCATCATCACAGTGACCAAAATGTAAGTGTGGGGTCCATAGCTGAAGCACATTTTGAACATTGTGGCAATGGGGTCCATACCCCCATCATCACAGTGACCAAAATGTAAGTGTGGGGTCCATAGCTGAAGCACATTTAGAACATTGTGGCAATGGGGTCCAAACCCCCATCATCACAGTGACCAAAATGTAAGTGTGGGGTCCATAGCTGAAGCACATTTTGAACATTGTGGCAATGGGGTCCAAACCCCCATCATCACAGTGACCAAAATGTAAGTGTGGGGTCCATAGCTGAAGCACATTTTGAACATTGGGGCAATGGGGTCCAAACCCCCATCATCACAGTGACCAAAATGTAAGTGTGGGGTCCATAGCTGAAGCACATTTTGAACGTTGTGGCAATGGGGTCCAAACACCCATCATCACAGTGACCAAAATGTAAGTGTGGGGTCCATATCTGAAGCACATTTTGAACATTGTGGCAATGGGGTCCAGACCCCCATCATCACAGTGACCAAAATGTAAGTGTGGGGTCCATAGCTGAAGCACATTTTGAACATTGGGGCAATGGGGTCCAAACCCCCATCATCACAGTGACCAAAATGTAAGTGTTGACAAAGAAAAAGCTGCAACTGCCAAACTGCATGGATGATTCCTGGTCACAGAACAACAAACACATCAGTGGCAAAGTAGTGCTTGTGTCCCATAGCAACATAGATTGGGGGAGGCAAACAGTGCAGTGCAAATAAGACATACCTTTGGCCATGGGCAGACAAACATCACCCATGGGGGCTGACACTGTCAACATTCATCAATGACACAATGACAGAAGTGACCATCAGAATGCAGACCCACATATTAGCACCAATGGGCACACAAATGCAGATACCCTGTGGAGACTGTAGATTTGAGGTGAACAGATACCATACCATGGCAGCAATGGGACACACAAACAATGATCATTGTGCTGACTGATGACCTAGGAGTCCCAGGGACAGCAGGGGAAACACACCAAACAACATACAGCCAATGGCACACTAAAGATATGCCAATGCAGTGGTGCAGATGCACAAACACAAACAGGCAGACCCACACTGCACATCAAACACAACAGGTGAGGGGAGGGGTACCAGTGTCCCCAGGCAACCACACAACACATGAGGAGGCCTGAATACCAATTACACAGATGTGCATACAGTGCCACACAAAGGTAACTCATGGATCCAAATCCCCTATGTGGGCAATCAGGCATTGTCAGATGAGAGGGAGCACAAATCACACATGTCACACAAGCATGTAGGAACAGCAACTGACACAGCAAGACACAGAGACACCACAGCACTACCCCCAGGGCCCCCACAATGTGGTGACCCTGGGCTGCATTACAATCCCACTGTGATGACAAAGCTAGATGTTGTTCACACTGTGAACCACAGTCATGTGTCCTGAGCAACAAACTACCATCACACCTACACAAGCACAAATCAATCAGCACGGCCAGTAAGCCAAGGCCAACATGGAGGCAGGGGTCTAGCCGGGCAACAACTCTCGTCTGCACACACTCAACACCACACACCTCGACCTCCAACAATGTGCAGCAGTGAAGCTCACATGCACTGGTGACATTGCACATGCACCCATGACAATCCCAGGGGGTGGTGGGAACCAAGGTGCAGAAACACATCACACATGGTCACTCAACAAGACTCCTGAATGTCTGACACACTGCACACTACGCTGTACATGGACATGACGGCAATACCACACCAACCAATGGGATCCCAGCCACAGTCACACACCAATGAAGAAGCCAAGGTCACCCACAAAGAACACACATAGACAACTACCAACATTGCAGCCCTGACCCTGAGGAGGGCCAGCAGTCACACACACAACGTGTCACAACCAATGAAAGCTAACACAAACCGGAAATCACATGACAGGTGTAAACAACAAGTGCCAAGGGGAATCCTGACTGTGACCCATCAGCGTCTGCCCACAAACTCAGCCCTGACAGCAAACACCTATGGGTGACACCCTGATGACCAGTAATGTGCCATGCACCCACATCACAGAGAACCCAGGGAGAAGACTTTGGGGGAACATAGGTCAACTCAGCAAGCATCACAAACAGGAACATCACTAGGGATCCTAGCATGCACAGCAAAATGGAAGTGAACACACAGACATGCTCATACAACACACACCTTGGGCGCAGGCGATGTCACAGGAGCACACACTGCCATGAGGGGACTCCACTCCTGTGTGAGGAAAGCTGTGCCATATGTCGCCTCAGTAGGGCTCCATCATGTCAGCAGAACACTTGGTCACACAGTCAACAATTAGCACCAAATGAAGGCTCCTGTCACATCAGCCTGGTCATGGGAGTGTCAACGAAATCATCAGCACAGATCCAACACACATGTATAGCAAGTTGCACTGACAACACAGATGAGTCCTTCCCCATTGATGCCCAAACCTGCATGTCCAGTGGAGATGGCCACACGGTCAGGGAAGTAGACTAATTGAACAATGGCAAGCACAACAGATGTGCAGGGGTGGAAGCCACAGATGTGACATTGCTAATGTAAGTAGGAAATCCCATTGCCAAATATTGAAAACATGACACCCTCAGATGCTGCTAAGGATGACATGGATACACCACAGGATAGGACACAGTCCCCCTGGACCACATGGGTTCCTGCACAGTAACACTACATATTCATGAGACCAAATATCACCATCACTGCAGCAAGGGCATGGTTAGCATCATCAACATCATGTACATCAGAAGCAAAAGCACTAGAGAACAGAAAGTTGCTTTATTCAGCATATGTGGGTTCAAAAGTTGAAGTCATGTAAAAAATAAACAAAGGCCAATGGCCAGTCCATCATGAAAGTCAAAACAGGGTGACAGTGGCAGATGTCACCCTAGGCATGCCTGCACTGATGAAAACAAGGGACAATACCCTCGGAGGGGCATACGGGGGGGCAGGCCAGGCACCGCAGGGACAGGATCAGGGCTCACCAGAAGGAGGCAGGAAAGGGGTGGTGGGTGCTGGAGAGCCACTGACAACTGCAGTGGAGGTGTCTGACATGGTGTGTGCCGGCACAACTGGGGGGCATGACTCAGATGGTGTGGGCGCCGGCACGACTGCAGTGGACCGTGCAGATGGAGTGGACAGGTTCGCCACTGCAGTGCCCAAGTCAGACAGGGTGGTAGTGGCCTCCACTGCAGTGCCTACCTCCAGGGGAGGAGAATGGGGATCAGGTAAGGTGGGCAGGACAGAGGGGGAGGACACCCTCACCACACCAGTGGCACAGACAAGCGCAGCGGGGGCTGTGGGGCCGGAAGAGCAAGTGGCAGGGGGAGAAGGCCTGATCCTTTTGGGGATGGTGTATCTGTGGGTGGGGGAACCTGGGGCAGGGTGTGGTGGGAGCACCTGTGGAGTGGGGGCCTGAGGGATGGAGGAAGGAGACTTGGTGCCTTAGCTGCAGGGCGGCGGCGGGGTCTGCTCTTCCGGGTCCGGGGGGACTTGCGGGTGGGGGCGTCAGTCGGTCTGCGCCTGGGGGAGGGTGTCCGGGGGCGAGGGGCACTCCACTCCGTGTGGGTGGGCTTCCTCTTCCCCCTGAATGCTGTATCAGCTGGATCGGAGGGGAAGAGGGGAAGAGGCCGAGGTCACTGAGGAAGAGCCGCTGTGTCTTTGGGGTTGCAGGTGAGGCAAGGGAGGGGGCTTTGGAGGGAGAGGCAACTGAGGACTGCGCAGTGCTCGTGGATGCGTGTGTGTGTGCCTGGGCTCCATCCCCTGTGAGTGTGGTTTCAGTCCCCTGACTGTGCGTGCGTGTGCGTCTTGTTTGTGGCGTGTGTGTCTGTGTGCTGCTCGTGTCTGTGCTGGTGTGTGCCTGTGCCGGTGTGTGTGTGCTTGGGACAGGTAAGGTGCTGGGGAGTGTGAATGGGGCAGATGCAGGAGGGGTGAGGGACTGTCGGAGGAGGGACACTGCTGCCGACAGGGAGGAGTCCATGGACCTATTGCCCCTCTGTAGGGCAGACATGCCCGATGAGATGCCCTCCATGAACGACACCAGCTGAGTCAACAGAGTGGTGTGGGCATGGAGGACACTCAGCATCGCTGTCTGCCCTACATGGAGCTGGTGAAGGAGGTACACAGACTCCTCACTCAGGGCAGCAGGGGACACAGGGGCAGGGGGTGCGGTGCCTGGCCCGAAGGAGACACGCTCCCGAACATGGGAGCCTCCACGGACCTCAGGAATGGGAGCCGATGGGAGGGCGGTGGTGGTGGTGGTGGTGGCGGGGACAGCAACACTAGCTGGGGTGTGGTGGCTGCTGACACCCGCCTCCATAAGGGAGTCATCCTCCGAGCTGCTGTGGTCCTCAGCTGAGGTGGATGGTGCTGAGGACTCCTCGGTGTGGCTCCCCTCGCCCTCCGTGCCACTGGGTCCCTCCGACCACTCCTCGGCTGCTGACCCAGTCTGGCTCTGCGGCTCCTCCTGGTCCGTGGAGCTGTCCCCTCCTGTGGCCGTGGATGTATCTGCAATCAATAGGGAAACAGACAGACATCAGTCACCTGCACCGAACGCACACACCACAGTAAGTACAGCACATTACAGAGCAAGCCCTGGCATCCTTAGTTGAACATTGCTAAAAGTGCCCAAACAGAACAGGAGAAGCCAATTGTCAGTCTGATGGTCAACCATGGCACTCACATCCCACCTGGCCTTGCACCCATCTGTCTGGTGTCTGTTGGATGGCAATACCCCAGTGTGGACACATGCACCACCTACACAGTAGTTGGACAGTGCAGAGAACACGGTTAAGCATGTGAACATGCACACATCACAACTCTTGCCACTGAGTCAGTACAGGTGTCCGGATGAAAGGGATGCCCAGAGTCAAATAGGGAATGCATGTGATGCATACCAGCGACAGACACCATGATGCACCCATGTCCTGATAGCCATTGCCACAATGGTGTGCATGTAGCACATGTCACTCCCCTGCAGGATCACTAATAGGAAGTCACATGCCATGGCACAGGCATGCCTGCTAAGTCATACATCACTGTCTCCAGTCACATGGGCAGGGCAGCCAGACAACAATACTCTGCACTGTGTCACAATAGTAGGTCATGGGAATGCAAGTCCTGGAGCTGAACAAGTGCACATGTACATCCCCCACACACCACATCATCTGAACCCTTATCTGTCCAGGTCATACCGATTGGACATATGGGAGACCTGTAACACGACCCTCTGAACCTGAGCACCTCACAATCTGAAGTGAATGGGAGACAGCTGCCTGAACTTCACATTCGCATACCCCAGTCTGCACGGTCAGGTGATCAAACACCTGTGTGTCACACAAGTATCGTCTCCTATGGTCACATCTCCGGTGGCATGCTGAGCCCCAACCGAGAAACACCCCAGCAGTCCTGACAACGAAGCCACAGCACACTGACACAGAGGCAGACATCTGAGGGGACAATTCACTGAGCACAACGTGTCAGCTGATACACGGGAGTGGAAGTACAGAGTGTATTGTATGGCCTGGAGTAGGCATGACTGTCCTGCCCCACATGAATGAGGGATGAGCCCTGGACAGTAGGCAGCTGGCTAAGTATGTGTGACACACGTAATGTACACACTCCTGGGACCCAAACATTGTTCCCACCCGCAGTATGGGTGTGTGCCAGACACCCCAGGCACATGTGGTGGATCAGCTCAGCAATTGGACCACATATCAAAGTAACACGCAGATTACATGTCAGAACACAGGCATTGTGTAAGCAATGGACCCACCCATGATGCCCACCACAGAGTTAGGGAAACAGATGCTGTCCCCCACCTTGAGTCAAGCAAACTGCAAGGACACAGTACCCAAGTGACACAATTCCCTGACTGTAAGGGCCACACCTGGGTATCAGATGAGGAGTGGGCAGTGCACAATAGAGGGACATGGGTCCTGGACCACATGACTGATGTACTGTGGAAGTTTAACCAGGCCAGATGAGGGCACATAGCATGGCAGACATAGTTCACAATGCAGTCATGGACTCACCCCCTCCTTGCTGCTCACTGGCCTTCAGCTGCCCATCCAGATCAGGGATGACCACCGCCAGGATCCTGAGCATGTGGGGGGTCAGGGTCCGGTGTCCGCCCCTCCTGCGAGGAGGCGACAGCTTCAGCTGGACCCGTGCGATCCTCCGGGTCCAGCCCCTAAGGTCCTGCCACCTCTTCTGGCAGTTGCGGATCCGGCGCTTGTAGACCCCCACGGATCTCACTGCCCGGACGATGGTCAGCCATATCTGCTGCTTCTGGTGGGCATCAACCTGTGAGGATGACAAAGTGATAATGCCATTACTACACATGCAACATATCCGTGCATTACACAGTTGTATATACATGTCTCAATCACAGGGGCACATGATGTACACAGGCAGTGCAACGATGGCCATGGACAGTATGCCAGCAGTTACTACATGGTATCATTGCCTGGGAAGTAAAACCTTGTTTAAATGCACTGTCACTGCACTATACCTGTCCAGTGCATGTAACTACACACTATGGGGGGTGACAACTACTCAGTGAGCCTGCTAGCCAGTGGCGTGCAGACTGTTAGCCTTGCTAGTCAGACAACATGCACATTTAGGAAGGCAGTGGACAGAACACTCACCTGCTCCCCTGTTTTCCCATACATCTTGCTGTACTGTGGAAGGAGGCTGTCCAGCAGTGCCTGGTTCTCCTCAGTGATTAAGGCTGGGGCTCTCTCCACAGTACGTGCCATTGCAGGGTCCAGAGGGTGCAGATACAGCAGCAGTGGTGGTGGCAGATTTCGTCCTGGAGCATGTAGTGCAGGCAAGTGAGCTCTCAGGGGAACAGCCAGCATTATATGTGTGCTGCAGAGGCAGATACTGTCCCATGTGTCCAAAGTGATAGGTCCAAGTCGTTTGCATCTTCTGAATCTGGCCAATCCATGGAATGGCACCACTTACACACGCCCACAGCATCCTTCAAAAGTTCAACTTCATGACACCCATGAATTTGCAACATTGTTGTGGGTGACCAACTGAATTTACAGCATCAGACTCGTTGAAAATTTGAAAACGCGTCCGTTGCCAGGCCAGGCCATAGCCAATGGGTGCGCACCGATCGGTCCATTGCTGTTCAACGCGTACCCAGGATACAACGCGTACCCGCACACATTGAATGCAATGGGCCGGCCGGGCACACCGATCGGTCCATTGCTGTTCAACGCGTACCCAGGATACAACGCGTACCCGCACCATTGAATGCAATGGGCCGGCCGGGCACACCGATCGGTCCATTGCTGTTCAACGCGTACCCAGGATACAACGCGTACCCGCACACATTGAATGCAATGGGCCGGCCGGGCACACCGATCGGTCCATTGCTGTTCAACGCGTACCCAGGATACAACGCGTACCCGCACACATTGAATGCAATGGGCCGGCCGGGCACACCGATCGGTCCATTGCTGTTCAACGCGTACCCAGGTTACAACGCGTACCCGCACACATTGAATGCAATGGGCCGGCCGGGCACACCGATCGGTCCATTGCTGTTCAACGCATACCCAGGATACAACGCGTACTCGCACACATTGAATGCAATGGGCCGGCCGGGCACACCGATCGGTCCATTGCTGTTCAACGCGTACCCAGGATACAACACGTACCAGCACACATTGAATGCAATGGCCAATGTGCGCGCACCGATCAGTCCATTGCTGTCCAACGCGTCCCTGTACAAGTCACTGGCATATGTCACCATGCCTGTCACAGGTGAACATATGCCAGCCACATATACTTCCCAGGGAGTGAGGGGCACACCTACGACACCACAGCCTGTCCAAACTGTATCCTAAGGCATGTAAGGCTGCATTACCTATTCCGTGTATGGGGGTGAACATGTTGTTCTGTGGGTGTCACTTGGGGGCAGCCACCCCCAGGCTGTGCACGTGTTCATGGGGACAGGATCCTTGGTGTTTCGTATACATGACCACTGTGATGTGCAACTGTTCATATCTGAGCATGTGGCATGGTCACATTTCACGGTGGTGTATGTGTATGTCATGTCACATACCCCCTGAGTCCCATGTGGGACGGTATGTTTAACCCAGGGTGACCCATTGGCACAATAGTGATGGTCCTCCACAGTCTGTGTGCATGTTGTGTTTACAATGTCTCTGATTTCATGTGCACAATGGGAGACAGTCTCCACATCCACGTTGTTTGTGCATGGACTTTGATGTTGTGCGCGTGTGTGTCACAGACGTCCATGTCTGTCCTGCCGAGGCAACAGGGACCACTACCTGTGGGGGTCATGGTTGTTTTGCTGTGGTGTATACATGATACACCATGTCATGCCAGTGTCCATGTGGCAATACAGGGTCCCTGGGAATCTACCTGTCGTTGAGCTGTGATGCCTGGGGCACATCTGTCCTCACATGTCACTGTGTGGTGTGTTTGTAACGTGGCAGCAGGAGATGGGAACTGTGACACGGCCTCATGATATCCAATGGCACAACCTGGGACTTATTGATGCCACTTGTTGAACTGTGATGTTAGATGTTGGCCATGTATGTGCCATACATGTCCTTACGGAACTGCACACATCATGTACTTGTGCCTCATAATGATGTATCATGTGATATTGAGTGTGTTCAATGCCACATATGTGGGGTGACTGACAATCTTTCTTTCTTCACCTATGCACTGCAGGGCACCAGCTGTCCATAGACCATTCCCTGACCTGGCAACGATGGTGGAACGTGACAGCATCCGACGGTACCACTTCACCAGGCAGCTGATTGAGGATTTGGCAGTGCGCTTGGCACCACATTTGCAACCTGGCCGGCCGTACCCTACAGCGCTGACCCCCAAGGTGAAGGTGATGGCAGCCCTACACTTCTTTGCCACCGGTACCTTTCAACACACTGTGGCGACTGCTGGTGGGATGTCACAGACCATGTTCAGCCGTGTGCTCCGCGATGTTTTGGAGGCTATGTTGATATACCTGAACCAGTACATCTATTTCCCTAGACTCCAACAACTCACTGACGTGAAGAGTGACTTCTATGCCCTGGGGAGGATGCCGCATGTCATTGGCTCCATTGATGGGACACATGTGGCTTTGGTACCACCACAGGCCCAAGAGCAGGCATACAGGAACCGCAAACACTACCACTCGGTCAATGCACTGGTGGTCTGTCTTGCTGATATGAGCATCTCACACGTGTGTGCCCGTTTCCCCGGTTCTGCACACGATGCCTACGTGATGAGGAGTAGTCGCATCCCGAGGATGATGTCACAGATGCGGAACCAGAGTGCCTGGCTTGTTGGTGTGTACTGACTTTGTACCATTGTGTGTGTTTTGCAATGTAGTGTTCCACCCTCTTTTCCAACTCAGCTAATGTGCAATTGTCTGTATGTAGGTGACTCCAGATACCCCAACATGCCATGGTTGCTGACGCCCCTCAGGAACCCTGTGACACCAGCCCAGATGCGCTACAATGAGGCACATGGTCGGACCAGGAGAGTGATTGAGCGGACATTTGGTCTCCTGAAGAGCCGCTTTCGCTGCCTGGACAAGACAGGAGGGTCCCTCCCATATGCCCCAGCAAAGGTGTGCAAGATTGTCATCGTCTGCTGCATGCTACACAACCTGGCAGTGCGGAAGGAGTTGCCTCTCATCCTGGATGACGATGACCAACGTCCGCCACCTGTGGAGGATCCTGTCCTGGACCACGATGCCAGTGATGATGATGATGATGATGGTGATGTCTGCACACAGCTCATCACCAACTTCTTCAGCAGAATGTGAGTATCCAGAGATGTCATGTCAAAGATGTGAGTTTGCATGATATGTGTTGGTGGTGCTCTGGTGCTGTTTGAGTGTGTCCATGGGCTACATGAATGTATGCGTGTAGCGATGTGTCCTTACAGGTAGTCTGTACTCCCCAACAGTGTTGACATGCTAACTTGGTTCTGGGTGGGTATCTTGTGACATGTATTGGGCATGAGTATTGCAGTTCTGTCCTGTTCTTCAGTGCTTTTGACTGTGTGTCATTTCTGTCCTTCACAGGGTACTTTCAGAGTCGTTTGGTCAACTGTGATCCCCGACACCGTGATTCGACTTCCAGGGTGGTAGCTGTCGTGTCCCTACAAGTGATGTGCGCCACACCCATGGACTTCCTTCCTTCTACACTTGTTGACTGTGTGCCCGCTGCCAGGTGGGATTACCTTGCATCTGTAGTGGTTACAACATGTTGCAAATGTGTAATAAACCTGTGCTTCACTTTGTGATGTGCGTTGTCTGTGGTCACACATTTGACTGACATTTGCTTACTGCACCAGTGGGCTAGTTGACTAAGACTGTGAATAGGTGTTGTGTCTGTGCATTGCACCGTATTTCCTGGCAACATCAGTGTAGGCAATGAGTCAGATGGCCTAGGTGTGTATTTGTTGTGTAGCCCTGGTGGTGTGTCTCCCTCATATGTGTCACGTTGCCATGACTCACATGCCTGTGTTGTACTTGCTGTAGCAGTTAGCATGCACAGTGTAATTTCGCTGGTCATCATCTCCATGACAGAAACCACGTTGGAATCACGACAGAGGCAGGTATGGTGTATTAGTGTGTTTATTGTCATACATGTGTGTGAATAGTGCACAGGATGGTGAGTGCTGTACATTTTGATTGCAATCCAAAGTTCCTAGATGAATTGGAAGTCCTGGTAGCAGAAATGTCCTGTATCAAGTCCACAGTCATCTGAGACATTGGTCCAACTTGTACTCCCCATGTCATGCGGGGGAGTTGTGTTGCAGTCAACAGGGTGAACAGTTTGCGCACAAAGGTGATTATCCAGAACAGGTGTTGGCTTCCTGGGGGTTGTGCATGGCCATCAGCCTCTCAGTTGTCCTTCCTCGGACGACCCCTCTTCTTTGGGGGGGACCCTCAAGTGCAGGCTGCTGCGGTGCAGGGGACTCTCCGCCAGAGTCATCCTGCCTCCCTGTGGCAGTTGCAGTTGTTTCAGCAGCAGATGTTGTGGGCACACAGGGAGGTGTTGACTGGTTGCTGCTCATCTGGCGGAGGCATTGTAATATGTCCCTATGCACCGCCGTCATCTCTTGCAGTGTGTCCCACTTGGACTCCACGCGGGACATGTGTGAGTCCAAGCGGGCATGATGGGCAGCCTGCTGCTGTTTAATGTCCCTGAGGAGCCCCACTACCTGGCTGAGCTCTCCGGTGCTGGACTGGTATGCATCGGCTATGCGTGCCAGTTGTGGGTCATCATGCAGTCCAGACCCCTCTGCGAGCAGCGACCTATGTCTCCCACCCCTCCCACCACCCCGGCGACACGTGCAGTACCTGAGGTGGCACGCACAGGTGACCCTGGGCCCCCTTGGGGGTTGTTGGTGGTGTTGGTGTCCATGGCCCCACGTTGGTCCAGGGTCCCTGTGCTGGTGGTGGTGGTGCTCCTTGGTCTGTCCATGTCGGCAGGGGTGGTATGTGTGTTGACAGTCGTTGGAGGGGTGGGTGCAGGGGGTGTAGCTGGTGGTCCTGCTGGTGCTGCATGATGACTTGCTCCGGAGGTGCCAGGTGGGTCTTCTTCATCCGAGGAGGGCAGAGGCTGTTCCACACCAGTGAGCTCCGTATCCTCTTGAGCCTGGGACGGGGACTCCTCAGCGTCTGCTGCTGTGTCCCCATCATCACCTGTTTTTGGGAGACACACACAATGTATGTTATGTTTCTGCAGGCATCAATGGTTGACACACCTGACAGTTGTGACTGTGCCTCTGGATGCGGGCCTGTACATTGCATTGTCCTAAGTTGTCACAGTCAGGGGTTGATATTGGTGTAGCACATTGTCCTGCATTATTTGGGCATTTCTATGTGAATGTTGGGGTGTGTACATGGTCTGCATTGGTTGTATTTGGTTGACATCCGGCCCTCCTTCCCACCCAGCCAGATATTCCACCATGGAACGTGCTTCCATTGCAGGGAGTGCAAGTTGTCTTTCAGGATGTCAGTCAGTGGTGTCCTGCTGTTGGTTGGTGCACAGTTGCCAGCATGGCCTTGTGCTCCCCACAGCAGTAGCCAGTGTCAGCCATCTTGTGAGTTGTTTTCCACTGCCTGTGATGTGTGCATGGTTCAGGGTGGTGTTGATGGGACAGTTGTGGGGGTGACCAATATATGTGACTACCACTCCCATCATGCTATTGCCTCCACCCTCCTTCCCAGCATGCCCATGCTTCCTTCCCTTTGACTCTGCTTCCCTGTGGGGTTGTGTGCCTGTGCTGACAAGATGGCTGACAGTGTTATCCTGGGGTTAGTTTTGCTACAAGTCCCATGTGTGTCCCTGTGCTTCACTCAGCATGACCCAGGGTTGTGGTTCTTTGTGGGATATTTGATTGGAGTGTGAGGCAATGCATTCTCCCAGGTGAGTTTTGTGGAGTTTGTGTTAGGGGTGTGTGTGAGAAACGCTGCTGGTAACTATGGTCAGGGCTGTGAGTCCTCCTTCCCACCCAGCCAGATATCCCACCATGGAACGTGCTTCCATTGCAGGGAGTGCAAGTTGTCTTTCAGGATGTCAGTCAGTGGTGTCCTACAGTTGGTTGGTGCACAGTTGCCAGCAGGGCCTTGTGCTCCCCACAGCAGTAGCCAGTGTCAGCCATCTAGTCAGTTGTTTTCCACTCCCTGTGATGTGCGCATGGTTCAGGGTGGTGTTGATGGGACAGTTGTGGGGGTGACCGATATCTGTGACTACCACTCCCATCATGCTATTGCCTCCACCCCACTTCCCAGCATGCCCATACTTACTTGCTTTTGGGTGGACTTCACTGTGTGTGAGTGTGAGAGCAATGGCAAGATGTCAGTCAGTGGTGTCCTGCTGTTGGTTGGTGCACAGTTGCCAGCAGGACCTTGTGCTCCCCACAGCAGTAGCCAGTGTCAGCCATCTTGTCAGTTGTTTTCCACTCCCTGTGATGTGAGCATGGTTCATGGTGGTGTTGATGTGCGCATTGTGAGGGTGGGCAATATCTGTGACTACGACTCCCATGATGCTATTGGCTACACTGACTTGCATCAGTATTCCTTCCTTTCAGTGGGCTTCACTGTGTGGTGGTGTTGTAGTGGTGGCTACATGTCTGGATGTGTTTGTTAGTTATATTTGTGCCACTGCCCAGCTGTAGTTGTAGTTGTGTTTGTACATGTGATGACACAGTTACATGTCACTATGAGATGGCATGTGTTGTGTTTATCTGACTGACATACACATTTTGGGATGGTTCTGTTCTGGTTGCTGTGTATTTGCTAAGGGTGCATGGTTTGACTCTCCCCTTGACAGTGATGTGTGTGTATTGTGGCACAATATTGTGTACATTTGTTGTGTACTCACCAGGCTCTGGGATGTTTTCTAGTCCATATACGCTCACTGGTGGTAGGATGGCCCGCACCTTCTCCTCCCAGGGCCTGAGGTATACTGGCTTGGCAGGAGGGCCACTGCCGGTGTGTTGGCTCAAGAGGTAGTCCTTCTTCAACAGCTCCCTGACCCTCCTGCGCACGTCATACCACCTGTTCTGGATGTCTATCTTTGTGCGCAAACATGGTGATTGTGCGTTCACCCTGTCGACGATCCTCTCCCACATCTTGGTTTTCTGCGCCATGGGTGTCTGTTGGACCAGTGTACCAAACAGCTGTGGCTCTACCCTGAGGATCTCATCTACCAGGACTTCCAATTCACTATCTAGGAACTTATGATTCTTCTTTGGGGGCATGGTGATGGGTGGTGATGATGAGTGATGTGTGTGTTGGTGTGCAGGTGAAGGTGTGTGAGTGTGTGTTTTGCTGGGTGTATGTGAGGTTGCTATTTGTTGGGGTGCTGATGGTGTGTGGCTTGTGTGATGGATGAGCTGTGGGTGTGTGGTTGCTGTCTGTTCAGTGCTGGCAGGTAATTTGAATTTGCAAAGGATCATGGTAGGGATTTGTGTCCTTTATATGGGTGGAGTTGTGGGTGTGTCTTTGTTCCCTGCCCCCCCCCAGTATTTATTTGCTTTGTAATTGCTTGTTTGGCTTTTTTTTTGTGTATTTTCCCTTTGTACTTTTTGTGCATGTAGGAGACGTTCTTGTGACCGAGTCGGACCCTGCAGTCGTCTCGTACGGGCTTCTCCGATTCGTTCACGCTGTGTTTGTGCTGTTTTCTATGCTGCTTACGCGTCGGTCGCGGTGTTTTGGGTTGCTTCGGCTCCCAGTTTTCTATGCGTTTCGGTCGTACGGCTTGTCCTCCGTGCGACTCGGTCGTGTTTTCCACGCGTTGCATCGTACTTGGCGGGTAGGAGTTCGCGGGTACGTTTCGTTCGGGATTGTTCCGGGTGCGTGTCGGTCGGTTCGATTCGCGTGTTTTTCCGGCCGGATTGCTGTTTTCCGCGCGGCTCGGTCGTTCGGCTTGTGTTCTGTACGAGTCGGTCGGGTTTTGCACGCTTCTCATCGTACTTTGCGGGTCGGGCTGCACCGGTACGTGTCGGTCGGAATTTATTCCGGCTCCGAGTCGGTCGGTACGTTTTCCGGCCCTAATCGGAATCGACCCCATAGTCTTGAAATGCGACATCTGTCAGCAGATGAAAGGCTCCACCGTAACACGCCCAGCACAGACACCATTGCTGAAATCAGACAAACCTCTCGCATATGTATATCTGGACCACTGCGGACCCTTACAATCTGATGGGTCCAAGAAATATATCATGGTTGCAGTGGATTCCTGCTCTAGATTCCTATGGGTTTGGCCTCAGCGCTCGGCTGACGCTCGAACTGTTATAAAAGATTTGCGAGTCTTTATCGGCACATACGCAGTTGGCACTTTACATTCTGACCGTGGTCCGGCGTTTAGCTCTCGGGCTTACAAAGAGGCCATGGAAGGAATTGGCGTAGCATTGTGGTACTCCTCTCCGTACCATCCCGAGGGAAATTCTGTTGTGGAGAGGAAAAACCGAGACTTAAAGCAATCTTTAACAGCTAGGGTATTAGGCAAGGGCGGTAGATGGGTCGATCACCTTTATGGGGTACAGCGCGTGATTAATAACCAGCCAAGAAGCTCTCTAGGGGGTGTCACTCCTTACGAGGTCCTATTTGGGACAAGAATGTGGGTACCTGATCTTGATTGTGAAGGCACAGTGGCGGATGAAAAACCATTTGATATCCATGATCGTTTGGCTGTTTTACAGGATCTAAATGAATCCAGAACACAACAAAGTAACGTGCTCCAGAAACAGGCCGCCACTGAGGAAGTCAAGGCAGTAACGGCAAGACCTGTCTGGAACCCAAAAATCGGGGATCTGGTCAGAGGGAAGATTGCTGACAAGAAAGAATTTGGGCCATCCTACAGAAAGCCTGTACCGGTCCTAGCAATCCAAGGCACAAGAACAGTACTGTTGCCGCCTCTTGCCGGAAAAAAGGAGAAAAGATTTGTCTCAATTGACTTAATCAAACCACACTATGTGGCCGATACTAAACAGTAGGCCTCGTGGACTCCACAGTAGCAGACGCCCTCCTCTTGCTACAATCCAAGAAGTTCAAACAGAAAGACTCATCACGCTTGAAGAGACACCTGTACGGAATGAAGGACTAAGCAACAATGCTATGGAACTCGTTCCACTTCAACAAGAAATTAATCTCCAAAATGAAAATCAACTTAACAACCAAGTTGCAATCAGACCGACTCCAGACATCTACGTCAACATGCCTCGTCAAAATCAAAATCCGATTTCAACAAATCCCGATGCAATTCCAACAATTGATTGAACTGCTTCTGGCTATTTCATGAACTTTGATACGTTTTCACTGGACCCAAGTGAGCCGGAAACGACGCCAGCCATAAAATCACTCAAACAGAAACTCACTGACTTTTTGAACTTTTTAGAAAGACTTACCTGGTGTCACCTTGGATAGAACTATGGTATATCACTGGGATTTTATTTTTCATTTTCTGGCTAGGTTTAATTATAACTTTTAGTATGCTTATTAATGGACGATACCTCCAGCAAAGCTCTACAGCCCAAAGAGTCAATTTGATTTTAAAACCACACCAGTCTTCACATCGTGAACCTAGAGACTTGTCTTCAGTGAACATCACAGCAGTTCCTATACCGGACGGTATAGTATGGGACAAGATTGATTATGATGTATTCGGTCCGACTGAACTTATAAAGCTTAAACATGTATTTAAAATTTCTTTAAGTGATATCATTACCTCCAGTACATTTTCTGATGATTGGGACACTGAAACTGTAAATGCTATGATGTCTAATTTAGAAAAAACTGCTGCATTTCCGAACAATGAAATGTTAGAAGGTACTTCAGACTATGATACATTGTACTGTTACCAGCAATATGGTCATCATTTCTTACACAAATCTATACCACCTAGAAATGTATTCGAGTACCACCAGTGGGAACACTGCCCAACTCCTCCAAAAGGTAGTTCACAAGCATTTGCACAGAAATTCACATACTTCTCAGGGTTTAACACATCCGACCCAAAGTCATTTTATTATAAAGTGGCGAAAATTTCAGCTCAGAAAATTATGTTAACAAACACCAAACATATTTACTCTGCATCCTTTCTGGACCAGTTGTCTAAACAGGGTTTCGATCTATGGAAAGACACAATAGATTCCAAATCGATCTGGGGTTCTAGGGACTGGCAAGTCCAGGGAATAGAAGTACTTTTCAGAGAATGCATCATTCCGCAGCAGATGTTATTTCTGAATGAAACTGTGTAACAAACAACCTGTCTTGGATTAGCCAAAGGCAAGGAAATGAACACACCGGGGTTTCCAACACCATCACAGATAGGTGGGGGGCAGAATTCAACTACACATGGGGTGAGATTAGATGACATTTTCCAGTACAACAGATCGGATCCTGATTGGGCAGAATGGCTGGTTTGGCCCATTGACACAAACATCTGTCAACAGAGATTTGTGAATACAACCGAAGGGTTTAGTATCCATAGGCCAGATCCACGCTATGTACAAAGACAACACCCAGGGGTAGTGACATTGTATAGTGTTGGGAAGTTGTGCTTTGATTGGCTAGAGACCTCAACACTCACAGAAGTAAAACACCACTTGACCTTACTGACACCTGACATGGATCTTAGAGATTTTCTACTAGGACCCAGGAAACAACGTCAGAAACGTTTCATATATGCAGGCCTTTATGCCTACTATAATGAAAACTGGAAAATATCCCAACAAGAGGCCGCAGAGAAGATACGGGAAATAGACCGTATTAACTTAGAGAAGGCATTAGCTGTAGTGGATAATGGGTTAACTACTTTGACCTCCAGGATTTACTCCCTAGGCAACATTGTGTCTTCTGCAATCGACATATTAGAACAAGATCTGGCCTTGTTCCAACACGGGCAATCTCAGCTACGTTCTATTATGATGTTAAGCTGGACGCTGCAATCTTTGCGTGCAGGCTATGTGCCCTGGCGTTTTATAAACACCACGTCTCTGTTTTCAGAATACAATCTGACTGATAAACAGACTGAAATGGCACAAAGGGGAGCCAAATACACAATGCTGCGTATTGAGAAACTGGAAAGGTTACCATTCACTGTAGCCGAATCACCATCAACTGAATGGTTAATCCATGGCCAAATCACTCTACCGGTCACTACGTTTCAGTTTCAATATTGCCTTGAGCAAAGGCAGGCAGGCAGATATGAAAAAATGGGTAAGGGATACATTAAGGAATCTTGGGAGTTACCATATAGATACCGATGCCGGAATGGGGATCGAGAAGTGTATCTGAGTGGTACAAACTGCAAGAACGCTTTAAGTGGTTCTCTCATGTGTCAAGATATTTCTCTGCACGGAGCCTGTAGCGATTCAGTAGCGAACTTATCTTGTCACATGTCAGGGGCCCCAAGCGGCCATGATCACGCCGGTTTTCCAGCTGGTCTCGAATGGGAGTTACTTAATGCTAAATGATCAAGGTTGTTGTGGGATGCTTCCTGGCGTCGCATATCTAGTCACTGTTAACTCCAGGGTTACTTGCTGTATGCAAGTATTGTTTCCGCCACAGAACACAGTCAGGGAGGTGCCGCTATGGCCTTCGCTGAATGTTTCTTTCATACGATTTGATACTCTAAGCAGATTGAAAGCCATGCTTTTACAGCAACCCATGCCCTTAACCTCCGCTCGAGAAACCTATGAACTTCAAGTTGCAAGGACCTCGACCGAGATACAGGCACTCATACGTACAAACTGCCCCATTCATTTAGCAGAAATGGTTAGTCGTATCTTCAACATGTCTGATACGAGCGGAATTGTACACCTATTTAAGACCGTAGGATCAGGACTGTTAAGCACCTTTCAGACAGTCCACGGATTAATCCCAGATTTTATACACTCCGTATTGGGAAGCGTATTTGGAGGATTCCCGCTCATCTTGTTCCTAGTTGCAGGAATCCTGAATGTAAAATTGCTGCTACGCAATGGACGGCCCACTTCACGAGGGAATGGTGAACACGCTCCTGGAGCGGAAATACCGTGAACGCATGGTACAACTTCTGGGCATTTTCTGCCTGCGAGAACTCAATGCCTCCTGGTTTCTATCATTTAGACCAGTCTGGGTAGACTGCATCTTACCTGTTCTTCGATGCCTGTTCTGCGGAGAAGAATGCACGTTGGATCTTTGTCTAACTTTTCCATCAGATGCGCCTCCGGACACGGATGCAATGCTGGACCCCATAAAGGCCCATGCTCTGCTTTGTCCCCAGCGGCTTCCGATTCTGATGAATGCATTCCTGGAGAATCCACAGGTGCCGTTTGCTCCTGCTGGGTTAGGTGACTCTCCCACAGGCACCCAGGTTGTTACAACTGCCGCACAAGCTGCCGCAGCACTGACTGATGACAGTGCTACATTCCATCTATGTGCGATTGACGTGTTCTGTGAGGCGTTGGATTTGTCGTCTACAGCAGCTGACACCGATAATATTGTGCTTCCCAGCCAGGACGCTTAATCTTGAATTGGCTCATCGTGTCCTGGGAAAGAATTCGGCTTCTTCACTCGTTTCAAAACAAACTATATAAAATTGGAACATTTTCTTACATTGACACTTTCGCTTGAGAGAAGCATGGCCTTCTCCTGCTTATGGTAATGCAACTTTTATAGAGAGACAATATTGACTTTTCTTCAAGTGGCAACTAGAAATAGCTGAATTTTAACATTTTTTTTTTTTTTTACACACCTCATTTTCAAACGATTTTTTAAAACCATGTTTTTACTTGCTTTTAAAAATATTTTTTAAATTGTCCAGATTTTAAGTATGGTCATTTGTATCCAATTCGGAAGAGGAGTGGGTGTTATATCCCGCATAGAGGCCCTAATGTAGACCCGTTCGTACATGCCCTAAAATGGACGTATTCATATTTACCCTAATATGGTCATATTCGTACTTGCCCTATTATGGTCATGTCCGCATATGCCCAATTATGGTCACAACTGTACATGTCCTATTATAGTCATGATTCCTTATATAGGCATGATCTTTCACCTGCATTGGTCCCAGCGAGTACACAACGAGCTCTGAGGGCTGAACGTTATCTATCCTGTGGTTTTGAATACAGCAGGGTTTTTCCAAACACAGGCCCACACTGTACTCATTAATTATGCATGGCTCTCTAGGAATACACCACTGGCATAATATGTATGTACAAAGTTCACCCCTGACGTCTTCCTCATGTCCAATACAAACCATACTGAGGACCGAGACTCTTTAGGGTATAAATACACCACATCTTGCCCCGGTAAGACAGAGGGAACCAAGACTTCCATGCTGACACACTGACCAGAGAAGCTGAGGCTCCTGCATGCAGTCGCTCCAACTGACAGTGGTCTGACACAGCCCTGACGGGGTGTCCAACTCGAGACCAGGACGGGGTCCCACACTCTCTCTATTCAGGTATGGGGGTTCGACTAAATCCTAGAGGGATTCTTGACTCTTAGGCTTTAGACCTACACACATATGCTAGGTACACTCAGGTACATCTAGTTAGGCATCGTAGGAGTACGCACACTTGCATAATGCTTTTATATTCATGTATGTATTCATGATTATCGCAATATGGTAGAACTGTTCTATCCCTTTGCTTTTATCGTACTGCTGATAATATATCTCTGCTATTGTCTGCTGGTTACCGCAGCACATATATTTACACTAGAATAACAACTGTTCAATAAATACTTATTGAAACGCCTGACTGTTTATTCTGTGTAACTCTCTGAGACAAACCGAATAAGTGAGCACGAATGACTGAGCGAAAGGTAGTACATTGTTTCCACGATTCTGAGGGAATCAGGGTTGTCATGTTCTAAGGTTGCCAGAAACTAATCTCTCCCCGATAAGAGGAGACACTAGTGGCACTGCGAGCTAGCTAATGTAAACTAGGCTAACATATACGGTGGGGGTACACGGAGTCAGTCTGCCACCAAGCCCACAGTATATGTTATCCAAACGCACAGGTCCTGCAGGGGTACTATAGGAACTACACGACAGTTGAGGTCACCCAAATTTAGCCATTGTAAGAATTCCTCCAATTGGTCACATGGGCCATTCCAAATAAAAACAATGTCATCTATAAATCAGTGCCAATTGGAAATGTTGTCATAAAATGGGGCTACCTCATTAAAAATATGTTTTTCCTCAAAGTCCCCTACATAGAGACACACCAGGCTTCGAGCACAGGTAGCCCCCATGCTAGTCCCTTTCCATTGAAGATATAGGTCCTCTTTGAAAAGAAACATATTATTTTCTCTTGTATCTTCTTCATTTAGGATTTTTCTAATGACATTGATGGTATTGTCCTGAGGTATATTAGTGTATAGGGCTTATATATCGAGGGTCACTAGTATTTGTGTGTTCTCATTAAAACTAGTGCCCTCGATAACAGAGATCATATGTGCTGAGTCTTTGATATAAGATTTCTGTCTCGGAACTAATGGTTTTAAAAAACTGTCTACATATTTGCTCAGCGGTTCTAATAAAGACCCAATACAGCTAACAATGGGTCTCAATGGGGGGTCTCTTTCATTTTTATGAATTTTTGGGAGCCCATACATAGCTGGAATGATAGCCCTCTCATTGTTTAAAAACCTAAACTCTTCTTCTGATATCCATTCATTTACTCTAGCCTTGTCAAGGAGCTCAGTTATCTCTACTTTTAGGGAGTCCATTTTTCTCATTGATATTTTTGTAGAATGTTCACCTATTTCTAATAGGCTCATGACCCTGTTCTCATAGTCTTTTGTATAAAAAATCACTACTCCACCCCCCTTGTCTGCGGGTTTGATAGTGATATTCCAATAATTTTTCAAGGAGAGGATTGCTTCCCTATGTTCCCTACGTATATTATTTCAGGGGTGGCTTCCTCAATTAATTGTCAGACCTTAAATTCCACTACTTTCTCAAAGGCGTCTATGTTCTTGCTCATCTGATTGAACAGAGGGGTGAACGTGGATTTGGGTTTAAGGCCGGAGATGTTTTCCCTGCTTACATAATCTCTATTTTAAAAATATCTTTTTAAGCTAATTTTTCTAAAAAAGGCTTTAAGATCTTTTTCTAGAGTGAACTTATTGACATTCGAGGTTGGAGCAAAGCTAAATCCCTTTTCTAGGACTTTCCTTTCCCATGTATTCAAGTCCCTACTAGATAGATTAATAATGGGAGTTTTATTTAACGCCAATATTTTTGATTCCTTGTTTTCAGGAATTCGTCCTTGGGGTAATTTCTCGTGTATTGCCCCCTGCCTGTCCTCGATTTTCTCTTTGGCCCCTCCTTGGGCGCTGGTCTAAAAAAGATCCATAGTCTTGGTTATGTGAATGTCCACTTTGTTCTGATCTAGAAGATCCCTCATCCTCACTGCTGGACCTGATGTTTCTGAAAACGTTACTTGTTTCCTCCCCCCTCTTGAATAAATGGGTCTCTGATAATATGGTTTCTCCCCTCCTTGTTCTTTTTTCTGTTGGTAATGGTCTTTATTCAAGTAGGGATAAGTAAGCTCTGCACTGAACTTATTAATATACTTCCTTAATTTTATCGTTTTCTTATTAACCAGATAGTCTTTGTATCCATTGACTTCTTGGTTAAGTTCCTCCAATTTTCTCTTTGCTTCTTCGAGGGCTGTGTTGTTCTTCATTTCTAATTCTAACTGCTCAATCTCTTGTTTCTCTAACACAATTATTTGTTGAGCAGTTTCTATAATTAACAGGATCCAATCTCTGCTACATCTGTTAGCTATCTGGGTCCAAGTTTCTAAGAATTTCCTATTTTCTACAAATAGCCCAGTTCATTTTTGACTTGCAAACCTATCGGAATGACTCCTGATTTGACGTACTCTATCAAGAAGTCGGCATGGAGCTCTGTTCTAATTAACATCTTCTTGAGATTCAGGATTTTTCCCCACTTATCACTGTTGCCCGAGATCACCCTAAGTTTGTTTCCACTTTTGGTGTTCATATTAATAATCTTGTTATACTGGTCTTCACTGAACCCAAATGTTTTAAATGGAACCATAGTGTCAATTGTGTCTCAAAAGACCTCTTACAGGACCGTAGAATCAACATGACCCAGATAATTCAAAACAATCTCTCCAACCTGAAGGTTGTACAATATCTCTCAAACTAAAAGAGAGGGGCCCGCTACTCCAAGAGACAGGGTTCCATGTGCAATTTAATTGTCAACAATACAAATCCCTCGGAGAAATCAGTTCATTCTATTCAAACATTCCACACTTCATTTCATTCGAACTCATGTATACATCTACACCCATCTTTAGATGGACCCAAAAGACAATTGTTTCACCAATTTGTTTTTAATATATCCAGGATTTCCTCTGGGGTGAAGTTGGCTTCTGGGGCCTAACTCTGGCCTGTCGTGAGGTGCGGAATCGCATTACGAGCCAAAAAGCCTGCATTGTCGTCAGAAGTACATGTGGTATCTGAGGTGTAAAGTGTCTGGTAGTAAGTCTTGAAGATCTCCAGGATGTCAAGTTGGTAGATGAGAGGTGGTTCATCACCCCGGATGGCTGGTATGATGCAGGAGGAGTCATGCTGCCATAATATCAATGCCAAACGATTGCCCACTTTTATGCCCCACTCATAGTGTCTCTGTTTAAGGCAAAACAGTGCTTTTTCTGCCTTGAAAGTATACAGAGCGTTGTGCTTGTATTTGGCCTGCTGCAGAGTCCGCAGTGTAGACTGTGGATGGCAAAGGGAGTATTGGGCTATGAGAGATGTGAAGGTGGATTCAAGTTGGACTTTCTTGAGTGAGGCCTTGCGTTTTCGCTGGGAGGTGTCACGCATTAAGTCTCCACATGCCGTGGCTTTACCGGCCACCCAGAGGGTGCCGGGAGAGGCAATCGACCCCTCACTGATGTCTAAGAAGGTACGGAGATAGGAGTGCAACCTGTCCTTGTCTGCTGGAGTCTTGTAAGAAGAAAGGTTTAGTCTCCAGCAGAGAGGTGGAGGGTGCAGGGCACCCAGGTGTAATCGGAGCAGAATGGAGTCATGGTCCAAAGCCCCAGAGGGAGCTATGTCATTGTCTATCAAATGTCCAAGTAATCGAGTTTTAAGTTGAAAGAAATCTATTCAGGATCTGGTTCCATGTACACAGGAGGTATAGGTATAATCCCTCTTGGTATAATGAAGCAGTCTCCAGAAATCAGTCAGAGAAAAGTCTGAGATCAGGTCCCAGAGAAGGCTCCTTTCCATGGTGTTATTTGATAAAGGGTGATTAGTTTTGTCCATGTTCCAGTCGTCCCCCAGGAGAAGTTTTGTTTTGGAGTGCTGTTGGAGGATCCTGACCAGTGCAGCATAGGTAGCCTTCTTGGATTGGGTCGGCGTATATAGAGCCTATGAGGAGCACTTGGCCATGTTGGAGATCTTAATGAGTATGAAATGGCCATGTGGGTCTCACCAGACCTTTAGGGTTTTCAACAACATGTGCTCAGCCAGTAAGATGGCAACACCTCCTTTCGATTGAAGTTTGTGGGAGTGGGCTTAACCCTCCCTGGTTCCAATTTGCAGGTGTGATACTCCCTTCCCACCCACTCCAGATGAAACTTCTGACTTTCTACATTAGAGAGATGGGTCTGCTGTAGGAAAGCACTGCCAGGCTTCAGGGATTTGGTATAACAAAAAATCTTTTGTGTAATGGGTGAGACCGTTTACGTTCAGCAATATTGCTGTGAGAAGGTGTCTCTGTGCCTTGCCCCCCATGTTGACAGTATCCAGTGTGGTGTGTGAGGTGGGGGGAAATGGGCTGGGAGCTATCCAACAGATAGGAAAGGGGGGAGGAGAGAAGAGAGATTAGTGCAGGCATATTACAACCCACAGCTAATAGAAGCTTTCTTTGGTCGTAGCGCAAGGAATGCAACTAGGCATTGAGGCACAGCGAACAAGGTCTCTCAGGTGTGCAGGGTATGTAGAGGGCTAAGGTGTCTGCTACATATCAGGTCCCTGAGTGGGGGGAGCGGGTGACGGCAAAGATTGTGTTGTTAACTGTTTGTATTTGTATTTGGTTTGTATAGCGCCAGAATCGACTCCGAGGAGTATCTCTGCGCTTTGGACGTGAAACAGATTCAAATACAGTACTGTCAAACTTAAAAGCAAAACAAAGTAGTTTTAAGTAACTTTCTAAAGTGAAGATGGTTCGAACATTCTCTTAGATGCAAGGGAAGTTCATTCCAATATTTTGGACCAAGATAAGAGAGAGCTTTTCCTCCTAGTCTTGCTCTCTTGATTCGGGGAACCTTCAGCAGAAGTTTAGTGCTAGAGCGTAGAGATCTTGGGGGATGATAGAAAGTGAACTTTTCTGATAAATAACTAGGGCCAAGATTAAACAATGCCTTATGGATAGTACAACAGACTTTAAATTTTATCCGTTGACGTATGGGTAACCAGTGGAGTTTTTGGAGAAGAGGGCGGGAAGCTGATCTGGGAGGCACGTTCAGAACCAGGCGTGCCGTCGTATTCTGAACCACCTGAAGTTTATTAATAGAAGTTTCATTGGCAGAGAGTAGCAGACCGTTACAATAGTCTAGGCGACTTATTATGAGTGCCTGAGTCAATGTCCTTCGAACAGAGTCTGGGAGCAAAGGAAAAACTCGTCGAAGTAGGCCCAAAGTATGGAAACATGTACCTACAGTCTGGCCAATATGTTCCTTAAATGTAAGGGCATGATCTAGACGGACTCCTAAGTTCTTAACAGAAGTTTTTGGAATGGGGGTTTTCCAAGATTAATAGGCCACCAATTTGGTGACCATAATAGAGGAGCCTCTCCAAAAGTAATACCTCAGTTTTCCCAACATTACATTGGAGAAAATTATTTTTCATCCATTGGGAAATGTCATTCATGCCCAAAGAAAAGGTCTCTTGAACAGTGGGAGTAAGTTCATTGAAAGGAAAGAGTAGCTGCGTATCGTCGGCATATGATATTGGAATAAACCCATATTTTCTTAGGACATTGGCCAAGGGAGCCACATAGATGTTGAATAAAGTAGGACTCAAACAAGAGCCCTGTGGGACTCCCTTGGACAGTTCCATGGGCGCCGACCTATATGAGCCAAGGTTAACCGTCTGAGATCTACCAGATAGAAAACTTGACCTCCACTGAAAGGCGGAGTCTCTTAGACCAATTTCTCTCAACCTTCTGAGCAGAATTTGATGGGAGACCGTGTCGAATGCGGCAGATAGGTCCAGTAGCACCAGAATTATAGAATGGCCCTTGTCTAGAGTCATTCTGATGTTGTCCGTGACTACTAGAAGGGCTGATTCGGTGCTATATTTGGGCCTAAAGCCTGACTGAGAGGAGTCTAGGCAGCCCGAGAGTTCGACATGGTTTGATAGATGTTTATTGGCGTGTCTCTCTATTAGTTTACTCAGAAATGGTAAGAGCGAAATGGGACGGAGATTGGTCAGATCAGTCAGAGGGGTCTTAATATTTTTGCGAATCGGGATTATCTGCGCAGCTTTCCATTCCGGTGGGACAAAACCTTCCTTTATTGATAGATTAAGAAGATGTTCAATCAGTGGGATAATTGAGGGATTAAGGTACTGGTTACTCTCGCGGGAATCAAGTCGCTGGGTGAGCCAGACTTCACTTGATGCATTAAAGCCTCTACATCTGCTAAGGTTAGTGGGGGGAAATTCTCAAGCAGCATGGGAGGTAATTCTGATGTTTCTGTGGGCATAGGCATCTGGTATGGGTTTCCTGAAGAAACAATTTTTTCATATATTGATTCTATTTTTTGTGAAAAATGTGAAGCAATATCATTGCATAGTGTTTGTGAAGGTGCTTCAACATTCTCACAAGCCTTAGGTTTTACAAATGACTGAAGAATATTGTATAGGACTTTTGGAGCATTACCAGCCGATGCGAGTTGAGTAGAAATGTGGTTTTTCCGTGCAATCTTAATGCTACTATGGTAGCTTGACAAAGAGGTTAAAAACTGAGTTTTGTCACTTTCCTTGTGGGTGATACGCCATTTCTTCTCAAATTTTCTACACTGTTTTTTTTTTATATGTAACTGGGGGGAAAACCAGGCGGCTTGAGGGCGTTTAGAGTGGGTGGTAAAACGTTTTAGGGGTGCAAGATGATCAATGGTCCGAGTTAATGCCAGATTATAATTGATTAAGGCCTCTACTAAATTGTCTGAAGGTTTATTTCGTGGTACTTCCAGAGAGGCTTGAAAATTTTCTGGAGAGACCTTTTGCCATTGCCTACGAATCATAAAATTATCCAAATGTTGGCCCCTATGTTCTTCTTTATGGCTCTTAATAGAAAATTCAATTAAAGCATGGTCAGTCCATGTTAGTTGTACTGGTGCCTCACACCATACATTGGAAGAATTAGACAAAACGATGTCTAACGTATGACCAGCCGTATGAGTGGGACCTTCATTTTGTTTATATAAACCTAATAGTGCAAGATCATTCAAAAAAGCTAATGACTCCACATTGGTGGGGCATTCACTATGGATGTTAAAATCACCTAATAAAAGAAAATTATTGCTAGCATGTTAACCCGTACACATGTGATGATGAGTGGCATGCCATACAGATCTGACTCAATAATGCTTCGTGGGCGGGGTGCAGCATCTGCGGAACATTTGTCTTCAAAGAGGAGCAAGACTTGTCTCTTTGAGGCTCTTTATGGGTGTGGCAAGGTTTAGGACCTCCGGTCCATTGTCTGACGACCTCCTCCAGTCACTGTTGCTCATCCTATGGTGTCCCCCAACTGGCCTGTTTGCTTTGTCAAGGTTGGATCATCCATGTGACCAGCAGCAGGACCCAGGTCCATGTCACATTGGTGAAACCGTCTCTAGATAGCATCCCAGTTGGACAGGGTCGTGGAACTCCGTTGTCTTCTTGTCATGGCATTTTCACAGGAGCCTATAGTGAATGCAGAGTTGGGGTGGAGCTGAAGAAATCATTTGCAAGTGTTCTGGGTTTACGGAGAGAAGTATGAATATCTTGTACCCAATAAGAAAAAAAAGGTCTATTCTTTTTCACCGCTTGAATCACCTGCCTTTGTCTATTGGTGTCAAAGAAAGCATGCGATAATCTGCCTCAGGCCTTCGCTGGGTGATTGTCAGCACTGCCGTATCCTATGAGCCCTTTGAAACTTCAAGGGAGGGTGAAAGGCCAGGCTAGAAAATCTATAATGTCATCGTCTTTCATCTTTTCCAGCACCCCGGAGAGCTGGAAGTTAGCCCCTCTGGGAACGATCTTCCAGTTCCACAAGCTTTTTCTGGAAGTGCCAGTGATCCTGTTCCCAGTGAATGGAGGCTGCCAATATCTCCTTGATCTGGTCCAGTCAAGATTCAGCCTTGGACAGTCTGGTATTGAAGGAGGCAATATCCTGGCGGATACCCTGAGTGTCTGCTGAGGACTTGGAAGTAGTTTCTACCACCTCTGAAAGGGTAGACTTTTATTTTTTTTAAACATATTTTATTGAGTTTTTTAAAAGAGAAAGAAAAAAAAAAACATTTCAATATGACATTATTAATACTGTGACAACGTCGCGTAGTTACATCACATAATTATCGGGTGAGTAACAGCATTGCTTATATACTTAACAAAATTAGATCAGCAAACAAACTCCCTCCCTCCTCCCTTCTACAATTAACTATTACCCCACCCACCCTCCCTCCCCAGACTCACTACTGTATCTACATGGCTTAGTGGCAGCAAACGAGCCACGGTATTGTTCATGGTGTCAAGTACATAACTTACAGGCGTACATATAATAGTCATATGGGGTCCATGTGGGGACTGTTATACGTTATGGCCATGGTAATTGTACAGGGTCCAGATGTAATATAACATTTCAATGCAATGATGGCTCAGCAGAAATAAACGAATCCAACAACGTATCCCACTCCAAAGAAATTGGATTCTTCCTCATCCCTCTATTCTCTTCTCTTCTAATCTCCATACTTTCAGCCCTCCCCCATCGAACAACTTTGCCATGCCATGCCAGTGCCATCGGCGGTTGCGCAGACTTCCACCGCATTGTAATTGAACGCTTTGCCAGTATTAAAACCAGGTTTGCAAATCTGATCTGCCGTCCCTGTGACTTGCGCTTCTTACAAATTCCCAGTATGCAGTATTCCATTGTATTGTGCCCCGTCCCAGGTGCTACCTCTCTAATAACTTCGAGGACAGCCATCCAGAAGGGTGTTAATCGTGGACATGCCCATAACATGTGGATTAGTTCAGCTGGTTGTGTATGGCATCGAGGGCAGGCATCGGCTGCACCTGGGAACATTTTGCTCAGTCTGTTTGGAGTCAAATATGCTCTGTGTAACAGCATGTATTGGATCAGTTTGAACTTGGGGTTACGGGATATTTTCTTGCGATATTCCAGCACTTTCTCCCATTTTTTATCTGTCAGTTCACGTCCTATATCTCCGGACCATTTCTCTCTAAGCTTCTGCAGCGGGATTACCGCGTGTGATCGGATACTTCTATAAAGCCATCTAGTTAGGTGACCTCCATTGCCCATTAAATACAACATATGCGTAAGTGCATGCGTCTGGGGCTCCATGCCGTCAAGTGACCAGGTACGTCTCATGTATCTACTGATGCTAGCGCGGAGGATATACAGCGAACTGGGAACCCCTAGCTCCCTGACAAATGTGTCATGGTCCATAAGCATATTGTCCATGAACAACATTCCGACCGTAGTGACTCCCTCGTCCGACCATTTGGTCAGACATTTTGTGGAGATTATTCTGGACGGAGTAGGGATCCCTAACATTGGGATATTAGGGGAATAGGGGTTTAATTCTTTGGTGTAATGAATAGCTTTCTTCCAGTAGTAAATGGCCACTTTTAACAATGGTGGTGGCGCTGACAATAAGGGTTTACTTCTTGGCAATAGCAAAGTATGTAGCGCGCCCCCTCCCACTCTTTCTGTGACATTCCTATTTCTTGCAGGTGGCGCCCGATGTCCAATATGAAAGCCACTGGAGCTGGCTGGCATAACAGTATGCCTGGAAGTCTGGAACACCTAGGCCTCCCCGATCCGTATTAAGTTGTAATTTAGGAAGACCTATCCTCCTGCATCCTTTACCCCAAATCAATTCAGTTAACATTGTGTTCAGTGTTTTGAATATATGCACTGGGATTATTATCGGGAGATTAGTAAAAAAGTAAAGCAATCTAGGGAGCATAACCATTTTAGATATGGCCACTCTTCCTGCCACTGAAAGCGGCAGTGAAGTCCAGAACGCAATTTGTGTTTTTAGCGCCCTGACTGCATGGCCCAAATTACCATCCAATAGGTCCTGTGGTTCCTGATATATTTGTATGCCAAGATATTTAAACGTGACAGGTGCTACGGGGAATGAACAGTGACCAAAATGAACGGGTTCCAGACGTGCATTGTCCTTAAAATAATAAGCATAAGATTTGGACTTATTAATGGCAAGTCCCGAGATTTTTTGAAAATGTCAAAACACGTGGAAGTGGCTCTTTGGGACCCCGTAGGTTATTGAGATATAGTATAATGTCATCCGCATAGGCCGAGAGGATATGTGTAGTGGCCTCCATCTTGATACCCCTATCCCCTGCCACTGCCCGAATTTTAATGGCTAGTGGCTCGAGCGCCAACACAAACAACAGGGGCGATAAAGGGCATCCCTGCCGCATACCCCTGGCTACTTGGTAGGGCCACGAAATATGGGCTCCTGTTCTGGTCTATGCCATGGGGCTCGCGTACAGCAGTCGGACCCAGTTCACATATGCATTAGGTATTCCGAACAGCGAGAGGACCCTTAGCATATAGTCCCAGTGCAGGGTATCAAATGCCTGTCTCAGGTCAAGTGAAATGCAACCCGCCCTGACATCAGCCATCGGCACCGAGGTGAGTATCTGATGCAGACGTCTCGTGTTAAGGGATGTACTCCTACCTGGGATAAAGCCGCATTGATCTATGTGTATCAACTTCGGTAAGTAGCTATACAGCCTACGGGCCAGAATCTTACTAAGAATCTTATAGTCTGTGTTTAATAAAGAAAGGGGGCGATATCCTGTCATCTCTGTGGGATCTCTGCCTGGCTTTGGAAGGGATGCAACCAAGGCCTGTGTTGTGGTGGGGGGCAAAAAACCTTCTTCCAGCGCAGCATGGTATAATTTTTCTAGGTGGGGGACCAGTTGTGCCGAGAATGCTTCATAAAATTCCTCGGGCAGACCATCAAGTCCAGGGGTTTTGTTTCGCGGAAGAGCTTTTATCGCTGCTCGAATTTCGGCTTTTGTTATTGGTGCTCCCAATTCTTTAATTTGGGCTTCCAGTAGTTGGGGGAACTCCAGCCCATCAAGAAAGTTGAATAACTCCTCTTCTCGGAGTTCCTCAGGTGGTGCATATAGGCTCTCATAATATTCCCTAAATGCTGTGTTAATTCCTAATTGTGTATGTACTGTGGTTCCCTTCAGTGAGTGAATCTCGTGTATATGGGCAGTGGTCGGCATATCTCTTATAATCCTCGCTAGGAGGGAACCCGCCTTATCCGCCTCTGCTTGTTGTTTCTGCGTGTATGCACAATAGTCAATAATTCTCAACTGCTCTACGAACTCTGCATACTTTATGTGTGCTTCCTGCAAGGCCGCTTTGTTTGCGTCGTCCACCATAGCGGCCCGCTCGAGTCCTCCCAGTCTGTCCTCCAGCTCCTGGAGCTCTCTGGTCACTGTGGCGCGGACCCCCACCTGAGCGCCAATGGCCACCCCACGGATGACTGACTTAAAGGCCTCCCATTTGACTTGCCGAGAGCTTGCAGTATTTGTGTTTTCTATAAAGTAATTTGATATGGCAGTTGAAAGGGAATCACGGAACACCGGGACTTCCAAGGTGACTGGCCGCTACTTCCACGTCGGCACAGGAGTGGGGACCCTGCCCCATTCAAGAGACATCTCTAGGGGGTTATGATCCGATAATGTCTTCCTGAGATAAGTAGTGTGGGTAATGTGTGCTAGTAGCGGCATAGAGCAAAACACCCTATCAATGCGAGTATGTAACATATGTGGTGGGGAATAAAATTAATACTCCCTGAGTGTCGGGTTGTGTATCCGCTGGGCATCCCCAAGTGCCCATCCTGCAGCCCAGCCGCATAATGCTTCAGCTTGTTTCTTACTGTTAGCCCCTGATAGTGGTGGGTGTGAACGGTCTAGATCCACATTTAGAACTGCGTTAAAATCCCCTCCTACAACCCAGGGGTATCCCTCCCAGTCCGCCAATACCATGTTTAGTAACCCCAGGAATTTGTCCTCTTATACATTGGGAGCATATATACTGCCAAGTACCAGGTGTTCTCCATCTAACGTACCCCGTAGAAGCACATACCTGCCATTTACATCAATTTTTTGTTCCAGGATTACAAACGGGGTATTGCTCCAGATCCATATAGCTATCCCCCTCGCAAATGCCAAGTAAGATGTACAGAACAATTGCCCCGCCATTTTTTCCTTAATTTAATAGTCTCGGAGTGAGTACGGTGCGTTTCTTGCATTAATACGATATGGGCTTTCCTCCTGTTTAGCTGAGCATGAACCCTATGTCTCTTGTGGACAGACCCCATTCCCCTAACATTCCAGGTCAAAATCTTATAATTCCCGGTTGTCGCCATGCAATAATGTGTATTCTTGTGTCAAACATACCCCTGCTAGACCATAAGCATCGGATACTATTATCGCAGCATGTGAGTCTACCCATACCAATAACAATCCCCAATACTAGGTTCCCCCACAGAACGGCAGAGGACCAAGCTATGATGATAGTAACAAATGTACAGTTTAACAATTGAGACAATAGTGCAGTTGCATGGGGGGGGGGAAACCACAAACAGAGATATATATAGTGGTGTAGTTGCTGCATTTGTACCACAGCCGGCCCAGCTCTGGCCCTATCATAACAAATATGTAAACATTGCCAGACCATCATATGTAATATAAAACATTTTGGCTACGTTCAGCGTGACTCCCCAGTTTCCCTGCATACAAACCAAGGAACATCAGCCCAGGTAATCAAACACTGTCTGAGGGTTAATAGAAGGGAAGAGGGCCAGACTGTTTTCAGAGTCTGAATGTACTGTAGTGTCTTCTGAAGAATCACGCGATTCCGCCATCGATTGTATATCCCGGTCATCGAGTGCTGCAGACGCTAGAATCGCCGACTTCTGACCTTCAATTATTTGATCACGAGGTGGACTTGTTGTAGTATCTGTGCGCTGCAATTTTTTGCGGTCCTTTTTTCCTTGTCCAGCCTTTAGGGATTTGTGTGATTTCGGCCTTGTAGATTGAGACAAACTTTGCGATGCGCACTGCGACAGCGTAACCTCCATCCATTCTTCTGCTTTCTCCGGGCTATCGAAAAAATGAGATTTCTGCTCATGAATTACTTTTAGCCTGGCTGGGAAGAGGAGAGCATATTTCAAGTTGCGTCCTCTCAATTTCTTTTTCACGACCTAGAACGATGTTCTCATTCTTTGTACTGTTAATGTGAAATCGGGATGCAGAGAAATTCGTTTGTTCTCAAATTGGATCGGGGCTTTTTCACGGGCTCCACAAAGTAGAGTGTCCTGGTCCTTAAAATTAAGGATGTGTGCTATTATTGGCCTAGGCGGGGCGTCAGGGGGGGGCCGTGTCGGTATTCTGTGCGCCCTCTCCACACTAAAGTATTCAGTAAGGCCTTCTGGCGCAATCGTGTCTCTTAGCCAATGTTCGATACATTGAGTGGGATTCTGCCCTTCCCACCGTTCCGGTAATCCCACTATTTGTACATTATTGTGACGAGCTCTCCCCTCTGTATCATCCACCCGGTCCTGAAGACTTGAAAGTTGTCGCCGCAATTGTTCCAGCTGTTCTGAGTGGGATTTGTGCTGGGGCATTATCTCTGCAATGTGCAATTTATTGGTGCGGACCGTTTCAGCCAGTTTACTATGGTCAGCCTTTAGTAGCGTGAAACCTGAGGTAAGAGCGTTCAACTGTTGTTCAAGTGCCTTTCCAGAGTCACGCACCTCTTGTAATATTAGGTCCAGTTTATCCACTTGCCCTTCCATTGCCGTCGGTGGGATATAATCTAGTCCAGAGACGTTGTCTGTCTCACCTTGGCTAGCGTGATCTGGCCCTCCCGAGGTCTGCGGCTCTGTCTGCCTCCCCCTAGTGCACCCCATATTACTCAGCAGTGCTGCGTAGCGTGTAGGAGACAGTATTTGTAGTCTCTACTCAAGCAGTATTGTTCGTTTCACGTACAGCTTCTTCAATCCTCCCGCCCCGAGTCCAGTCCAGCAAAGTATTCAGACAGAATTTACGCCAGTGTAATATTTCCTGGTCCCTTTATCAGCCCTTCTTATCTCGCCTGGGTTACTGGGGATAGTGTTAACTCAACAGGCCGTGGAAATTAGGGCCCAGCGTCAGCCAGCAATCACTTCAATTATGTAGTTCACGGCAGGGGACGCGTGCGGCCCAGCCGGGCCCCGAACTCACAGTTTGGTGTATTTCGGGGGGCAGAGAGGCCGTCGCTGCCCACACACGCGGGGGTCTTACATCAGCCCTCAGTCGTTCTGTGGCAGCCCGCTGTGGTTTTTTAAGGGGCCGTAGACGCTCCGATCTTTTTCACTTTCACCCTCACTGCGCTTCTCAGTTCCCCGGCACAACCAGGGCCTCTTTGCGTCTCCTCCGCCAGCCCTCACAGGCTCTGTCCAGGGTAGTTCACCTCGAAGCTTGGGGAGGGGAGGTGTAGTAATGCGGTAGTTGTTTTCGGCCTCTCTGGGACAGGCCGACGCCTTCGCCTGTAATATACTGTCGTCTCCGTAAGGCGATCCGGCCTCGCCAACTCAGCTCGTCTTCCCTGCTGACTGTCGTAGTCTGGGCTCAGTCGTCGGTGCCGTTCTCTGCCCACAGCGCATACCTTTTCCGAGCAGCAGCCACAGCAATGTTGGGGATCCTCTCCATATCGCTCCATTACTGGTCTTTCGTGTAGCCACTTCCGTACCGCCACACCAGCCTGCTGTGCAACACCATCCAGCCATCCTCGCTGACTGGGCCGCAGCGCCGGCGTCGTCGCAGCCAAATTCAGGCTCCGTACATGCCGCACACCGCCTCCCTGCCCCTACCGAGTCAAACGAGGGCTACCGGGGCTCCATCCAGTCGAGCAGGGTGTCGGATGGCCCGGCAATGGCTAATACATGTCCGCCATGCTTGGCGGTTAGCCACGCCCCCTCTGAAAGGGTAGACTTAAGTGTTCCAAGCTCCCTCAAGATAATGCCCCAGGCTAAGTCTGGTGATGAGTCTGTTTCCTTCCCAGGCTTAGTCTGTTTCCCGGTCACCGTCTCCATGAACAGGAGTTGTCTGGAAGGTTTTGACATGGTGGAAGGTAGGCGAAGCGGCGGGGGAGGAAAACGAGACCAGTGGTACAGTGGTGGGTGCCTGGGATTTCCAGCAGGTGAACAGGCCCAGCTGTTCCTGGTCTCCTTTGGTGACGCATCCTAAGTGCAGAGAAGCGTGGTGTGAATGGAAAGAAGATGAAGTGCGGCTCTGTTCTCCCAGTGGTAGCCGGTGCCAGATGATGCCGCAGTGGAAATGCCATATGGAAAACTGGTGCTCTGGGATGTGCCCAGATTGTCTGTGCAGGGAGGTCAATCTTGGGTAGGCGATTCGTGGTGCGGCTGCACCACGAGGGCATGTCCCCTTCCTGTGTCTGGGTTGCCCGCGGCTCCCGTGACTCTGTGGGCCACAGGCCCCATTCACGGTGATGGCACTGATTGTGCTGCTGTAGACACAGGTGATGCAGGGCCCTGCAGGCCCTTACCACTTGTGCCGGGAGAAGAAGGGAGAGACATGTGGGAGGCCCATTTGTATGGCACCAGGCCCCAGTGGACGTCTACCAGGCCCCGGTGTGAGCATCGGGGATGCATCCCCAGACACCGGCAGTGCTGTGGAGCAAGTCACGGCTCCCTGTGACCAGAGGCAGCCTCAGGGGTGTAAACCCATCATTTCCTGGTGGCTGCACCCCATCAGATAGGCAGGAGGTAGCGCAGAGGCCGCACTCCAGCACTACATCTGCCGCGATCTTGCCAAGGAGCCAAGTTCCACCCTCCAGCAAAGCCCTTTCAAGTGTAAGTGGGGCTGGCCACAGATAGGTGGGACAAGAAGATGGCAACTTTCTAAAAGTATTTTCAGGAACAAAGGTCTCTACAATCAATGAATAGATAACAATGCTGTGGAGACAAGAATAATGTTCAGGAGTAATCAAAAATGGATATGTATATATATGTGTGGGAAATTAGCCTCACTAGGGTAATCCTCAACGGGTGTTAAAAACATGAAAACAAACAGGCATGAGACATTAAATGACCATCAGTTGTATCCACAATGGGGGTCACTTATTTACATCAAGGAGAACACTACTGCAAATAGAAGTCATATACACATATTTTAAGAGTCAAAGTGTTTAAGGTCGACGACGTTTCGATCCGTGATTAATGCAGGATCATCATAAGGACTTGAAAATACATGCCTGATTACATTTATTGGTGTGCAAAGAATACGTCATCTTATGTATAATTAACAACATCTGTGGAGGAAATTGGGAAGAAGAAAAGGGGGGAAAAAGAAAAAGCAGAAATCAGACGTATGTACCACTTTGAGCAAGAGAATGCAGTTGTACCAAGGTAAAGCGTGATATATGTGAGATAAACATGCCTATAATGGTGTAATTGCCCTATAGGCAGTGAAAAAGCCAATTAACCACATCAAAAACGGACGAGAAGGAGAATAGACCACGTCCTAGGTCTACAGAAATTGGTAGTCTATCATGCACCATGCATAGAGCGGCTAAAAATGCCATGCGATAAGAAAATTATATATCCACGTACCTATCATAGTGTCAGATGGACGACATGATGGGGATTAATACACATGGCCAAATAGAGGTAGTAAATCTGAATCCAAAACAGAAAAGCCAAGTTACGCTCCGTAACAATCAAACAATTTACAAGTTAGCTGATAGTAAGCCTTAAAATGTACCACAGTAGTATTTCCATAGGCAAATATAAGCACAATCCACAATGCGGAGAAATTTGTAGCCTTCACGGGAAAGGTCCCACGGAGAGCAATCCTCAATCCCAGGGTCGGGAAATCTACAGGAGGAGGCACAAGGCTTTACCTTGCTACAAATGCATTCTCTTGCTCAAAGTAATACATATATCTGATTTTTGCTTTTTAGGTCGAGACTGGGCAGTGCATGCGCTGCTCTGCAAGGCATGCAGTATTACAGTATGGACTTGAAGCTCCGCCAATTCTACACCCATATTTTTAGTTGGCTTGTGTCACTGTCCTTTTTAAATGCTGGCTTATGATTCGTCAATAGGCTTGTTAGTACCTCCTTAGTACCGCATTGTCTTCATTTGTAACCTCCCATGAGGACTGGCCCTTTTGCTTCTGTTGTTACACAGTATGACTTATGCTATTTTTTTTAATGAGTTTCTGCTACTGCAGGCACGACATGCTTTCCTGCAACATTCAGTGCGCCATGTTCGCTTTCACTTTCCAAGCAGCCCGGGCAATGGCGGCCGCTTCTTTCAAATGAAATAGGTCTCGCATTTACAAGAGTTTGAACTATTGGCATTGTAAATGACAATGCCTTTTCTTTCTGTGTTAATTATCAAAACAGATAAATAAAAGGCATTGTCCTTTACAATGCCAACAGCTTAAACTCTCTCAAATGCGAGACCTATTGCATTGCAAATGCTTGATTTGTTTGGGCCTGGAAAAGGGTTGCATTTGCCAGGTCGAAATGGTAGTTTAAAACTGCACTACAGGCTGCAGTAAGGCCTGAGACATGTTTTAAAAAGCTACTTTAGTGGGTGACACAATGAGTACTCCTGCCCACTAGTAGCATATAATTTACAGGCTCTAGGCACTGGTAGTACCATTTACCAGGGACTTAGAAGTAAATTAAATGTGCCAATTTGGTGTAGTCCAATGTTACGATGTTTGACGGATAAAGTACAAGCACTTTAGCACTGGTAGACAGTGGTAAAGTGCAAAGAGTTCTAAAGCCAGCAAAAATGATTTCAGCAAACAGGAAGGGTGGCTGAATGAAAATATATTTGCAAAGTGCAGCTGCTGCTTCACTCACAAGAAGCGTCCTGGTGCTGTGCTGACGGAGAGAGAAGTACTAGATTACACCTCCTAAAATGAAAAAGTCTTCAAATGGGCTTTGAACAAGCTTTCATTAGGGACTGTCCAGAGATAATATGGTAAAGCTTTCCAGAGGCAAGGAGCTAGGAAAGCAAAGGATCTGCCCCCTTCTCTGGCTTTACACACTCTAGGTATGCATAGCAGGTTTTGATTAGTGGTGTGTAATGCCCTTGCAGGAATATATTTTTTGATTTTATCCTGTATATACCGAGGGCCATTATAATGAAATGCCCTATGGATAATCATAACTCCTTTAAATGTAATTCTAGACTTGATTGGTACCCAATGAAGTTTCAGACTTTTCCGAATATAATGCCCTTTTGGGATGTTTAACCTAAGATGAGCCGCTGTATTCTGAACTCGCTGCAGCCGGCTTAACAATTCCTGAGGAGATCCAAGATAGAGTACATTGGCATAGTCCAATCTAGATGTGATTAATGCAAGTATAATGTTTTTCTGAATGACCAAAGGAAGATATTTCAAGGTCTTTCTTAAAGATTTTAGAAGTAAAAAAAAAACAGATGGAGGCGGTGGCCTGCACCTCAGGCTTGAAAGATAAGGCCATTTCCAATAGGACCCCAAGATTTCTGGCAACTGTTGTTGGACTGGGGGATACCCCTAAATCAGTAGGCCAAAGTCTTGTGGAATCAAACGTGGAAGGTGCACCAAAAACGAAGATTTCTGATTTGTCCAAATTAACCATTAGACAACTGCGATGCATCCAACTGGCGACTGCAAAAAGGCAGCCTTGAAAGTTACCCACCATTGAGTCATCAAGCTGTTAGAATGCCAGCATAAGCTGTGTGTCATCCATGTAAGAAACGATGTTCAGACCCCAACTTTGAGCTATAAGCACAAGTGGTGCCATATAGATGTTAAACAAAGTGTGGCTTAATGCTAAACCCAGCGGGACACCACAGCACAACTCTCTGAACCAAGAGGTAAACGGTGATAGGAAGACGGCTTCCTGTCTATCCGATAGGATTGGAGCCAAATCCAAGCCCTACCCACAATCCCTGCCTTCTCCAGTCTCTGCAGGAGTATTTCGTGGGACACCATTTCAAATGCGTCAAACAAATCGAATAAAAGGACTGATTCTTTTCTTCCCAGGTCCAGATTACATCTGACATACTCAGTGACCTCCAAGAGGGCAGACTGTGTGTTAAAGCCCGAGCAGAAGTCAGATTGAGATGAGATAAAGATGCTATTCCTTTCAATGTGCCTGGTGATCTGGAGATTTACCAGTGTTTCCAGCATCTTCCCCTGCACAGGGAGAAGTGAAATAGACCTGTAATTACTCAAGATATGAGGGTCAGAATTGTTTTTTTTTCAAAAGAGGCACCACCAGTTCCTTTTTCCAGACTGTTGGCATGCTACCCAATTCCAGAGATAGAGTAAAAAGGGCATTAATCTGCAGGTTAATGGAGGCAGCACCCAGAGACAAAATGTAAGGTGGACAGACATCGAGGGGTGATCCAGATCTAACCCTTCGGATAATATGAACCGATTCAGCTAAAGTAATCCTCTCATAGGACTCAAGCAGGAAACCCTCCTTTTCATGCCCAAGGTCAGGATTTGATCCTAACGATGAGTCATTCTCAGTCATATGGAAATTAGAGTAGATTATTTTCCACTTTTTGTCATGAAAACAAATTGATAGGTCTTCAGCCACCATATGAGAGGCTGAATTTTCTGATTATTAGCCTCCGGATTCAGAAAAGTTTTAACAATTTTGAAAACCGTTCTTGGTGCATTCTCCGAGGCAGCTTTTTGTTTGCCAAAAATATCTATTTTCGCTCTTTTAATATTTTTGTGGAACTGCTTTAGAACAACTTCATATGACAGTTTATTTTCAATATCATAATTCAAACTCCATTTTCTTTCAAGCTGTTTGCATCTTAGTTTTTCCGCCTGAAGACTGTAAGAGAACCATGCCGCAGAGGGCTCACTTCTCTTCCTTGTGCCTTTTTTTAAGGGGAGCCAAATTGTCGAGACCTTGCAACAAGGTTGAATTAAAGGAATTGGCTGCTCATCAATTCCCTCAGACGTATTTACCACAATTTACAAACACATGTTGACCAAGTTTGAGTCGGGGATACTGATCCAGCGGGTTACTATCAACAAGCATTCATACACTGAATACTCACCTGGGCCCATTCATTCACACTAACTAGCAATCACCGCTGGGGGGGAAAATCAGTCGTACTCTTTATCAAAATCCCTGCTACCAATTACCTTTCCTGATTGAAGAGTAATGACTTACCAATGGACCTTTGATAACTGGGGATAAAATGAGAATATACAAAACATAATTTTTCATTAACCACCTGAAATAACCACTGACTCAGGAAGTTTTAAAATGTTTATCTAAATTCTTTAGCAGAGTAAATTACAATCCACATAATACTTAATCGCATATTAAGGAGGAAGCACACTATTGTCACCTATTGATCATAAATGACGGTCCCTCAGAAAGGAGAAGATAGAGACAGCAGTGCAAACTAAAGATTACGCATTTATAGTTACCTAAAGGTGTGAAAACCAAACCCCTTGGCCAAGGAGTTGGAAAGAGGGTCCCCAAGAAAAGATGAAGACCAAGACCTCCGGACCAGGTTCAGGACAGGATAGATGACCTTTCTACCAATGACGCCTTCGTCGTTCCCCTCTCTGACACTTCGTTCCTCCTCGGTTCTTCCGTGTCTTCTTTCTAATGGAATCCGCCACCCCCACCTCAGGACTTCTTCGGACAGCGGTTCAGTCTGCAATCGATCAGCTCTCGTCTGTGTCAGCATCTGATTCTAAGTGCCTAGTCTAACTAATTAGCTAATTCTATATCTATTATACCCTTCTACACCCATGTACCTCCCATTAATGTTTCAAAATTATGGGCCCACTATTTCTGATTGGACAGGGACAGGGGGTTGATCCTCACACCACATTAATATAGTCAACTTTCTTAAGCCCATTGTTTTAAAATACCGCCCCTCTCAATTAATACATTTGCTTTATTTCCCACCCGTCTCACAACGATTTAATACAAAGTATATACAAAATGTATCAATTTGTAGGACATTTCGGTTGAACTGTGAAGGTGATCAGCGGGTCATGTCCTTGGACATTCCCAAGTTGAATTCATCGCTTTGCTTTGTTAGTTTTCAGAGCGTATGCGCAGGTCACATGGCTCTCGAGCTGCTGTTCAGTTAACCCAGGCCCATTTTGCGAACTAATAGAAATCAAAGAAGAAACATATTAAAATCAAAAATAAATGTTTTCACTGTATACCCCCTACTTCTAATCTATTCCCATTTAATTATAAAAATCTATCCCGCATTAGTAGCGTTAGAATACCACATTATTAATTGCAGCAACACAAAGCTTTAGCATGTGAGAACATTAAGCGGCCATTTTAGCATACACTGCGCAGAAGCAAAAAGTTTCCCTCCAAGCAAAGAAAGACGTCATACCACGTGACATGGTTGACACATGCGCAGTAGGATTCCCGCGTATTATCGGCCATTTTGGATTAGACAAGGATTACTTATTAGTGGGAAACACATAGGCAAGCATCTTCTAGATAAAATGTAGTGTTTGCACATTATTAATAAAGACATTACAAGGTTTTAGTACACATTCATTAATACTGTGAGAAGATTGCTTTCGAGCAAGTCTCATTGTGAGTCCTTGCTCCATCAATCCCCTCTCTGATGGCGTTTCTGAGCCATCAAAATTACCCACAACCAGATGCCAACTTCTAGCATATTTCTGTCACATTTTCAATTTTACACTGTCTATTTTTATCCTTTCCTTTCAGTTTCTTGTAAATTTCACTTCTCAGGTCCTCTAATTCAATCTCTTCAAACTTTCTTTTCTTACCTCTTCCTGTTACCCTATATGTTTTCTTCTTTCTACAACATTTGCACCATATCATTATTGACAATATTGTTATTGCTAGCCCTACTAAGGGTACTATTATTTTACCTATAAATCCTTTCCCTATATTAGTAAACCAGGTACCAATTGACGTAATACTATTTGTCAATCTTTCCCATACATTATCATTTTCCAGTGGTTTCAGTTCATTCTCAAGTTTTGTTATATTCTTTATATATGTTCCGATTTCTGCACTTTTGTCCGGAATATACGTACAACAATGTTTTGTTTTCAACAATTTACAGACTCCGCCCTCTTTTGCTAACAATATATCAAGAGCAAGTCGATTTTGCATAACCATAGATCTAATCGCAACCATCTCTGCATTAATCATTAGAAATCCTCCAGCAGAATCCGTTGATAAACGATCAACCACTGTAGACAATTTACATATTCTCCTTGAGTTCAGAATTACTCCCACTGAAGGTATCAATGCACCAAATATGTCACCTAAAATTTCTGAAAAACTAGCTCTTTTACTACGTGTTAATTCACTATTATTTTCATTGCTCCCAGTGTTTCTTTTTATGTGGTATACCTTTGGAAAAACTATTCCAAAATAACAACTTTCATACCACCGTGCAGGAAGCCTAAAGTAAGCCTTATTCCCACACACATAATATATTCCAGGAAAAACTGAATCTGTTCCTCCTTTTAGTCCCCAACCTCCAAGAATCAAGAAATTATGTTCACATTCACTGGTACCAATAAAAACATTGTTATATTCAGTCTTTAACCTATGAAGACAAATTTTCCTTGTCTTTACAAAATCTAGAAACATAGCAGCTTGAGCCTTGCCAGGTTTATAAATACCCTCTTTCTCAGCCCAAGGTGGAAGATGAGCCTTTTGCTCAGTCGCTTTCTTTTGGAAATTCTGTCTTCTATTTTCTACTAAGTTTAAAAATATCTTTTCTTCTTCATGTAATGAACATGTTAGATTGCTTCTATGTGCGTGTGTTATGTCTATCGACTTCATTGTTAAGAAAAATTCTCCCATAAATTGTGCATCTTGACTACTAAGCACTGGGTTCAGATTCTTTCGAATAGGAACCTCTGAAAATATCACATCTATATTTGAATAATAATACTGAAGTTTCCCTGTTCTATAAAATAAACTAGTTAGTACACTGCATGATATACCATAAGTTAAAGGCAAATGATGATATGTTAGACCCTCTGCTACTGATTCGGGTAACTTCATACAAACATAACAGTCACTAACTTCCATTGTATCTACGTACTGAAACAATAATTTAGTAAAAACATTTAAACTAGTATCGTTATCTGTTACAACGTGATGAAAATCAGGTTCATCCTCTGCTTCTATTTCTACTCTATCACTTTTCAAATTATCTATCCTTCCCTTTGTGTCGTTGTTATTCTTTTTGTCCATTATCATAAGGTAAGGAATTGCTACAATCACAACTAACCACACTATAAGCATCACTACCAGACTACATATGCATATAGCACAGCATCTTTTACAACATTTCCGTTTCGGTCTCCCAGAAACTCTGTCGTCAGCCATTTTTGACTAAGAATATTTCTCTTCTTTTCTTTTTTCCTTCAAATTTTAACGTTATCAAGGTGATTTCACTTCTTTTTCATAAGTCAGTTCCGCACTTGTTCCTTCGTCACCACTTTCACTTGTCTCTGAGCTTTCGCAGTCTTCGAGAATTATATAAGTCCAATCAGGACCTTTAAACTTATTGTTCACGACTTTCAATCTTTAGCTTTTTCGTTTTTCAGTTCCACTGGTTTGTCCAGATAAGCTTGTCACTTCATTTACTTGTTCTGGGTCTTCACTTCGTGTTACTATGTGGTATTTCACTCTTTTAATGACACTAGGCCAATGATCCCCCTTTCTGACTTTCTTTGTTCGTACTGTATCTTCACTTTCCGAGTCTTTTCCAAAAACTCCTTTATTTTCAAGGTGTGGCACAAATTGTTTGTCCTTAATTTCAGTTTCCCACTCTATCTGCTCTTCTTCAGGTCATATTGATGTCTCTTCAGTTGCCTGAATGTGAGTCTCTGCTAACTGGCCCTGTTCAGAATTGACGTTTTCGTGCTTGACGCTTTCTTGTTCGATGTTTTCTTGGTTTTCTTCTCCCTGAACGTGTTTTTCTTGTTCTAACTGGTTCTGATCAGGGCTTATTGCACTCTGTACTTCTGCAGCCTGACCGCATTCTTCTGAACCTGTCTGTCCCTGCTCAAATTTTGTTGTTTCGTTGTCAATTTGAGCCCAATTTCCTTTCCCTATATTGGCCTGCTCAGGTTCTCTTATTGTTTCAATCTCCTTATCCTGAGCTGGTTCTTCTTCACCTATCTGGTCCTCTCTAATTTCCTCCAATCTGGCTCTGCTCCTTGTTTTGATGAAGACTTCAGGTATATCTACCACTGGTATCCAGTCCTGACTTGTGCTCGGTTGTTCTTCTTCAGCTACTTCCGAATCTATCACTTGGGATTCTTCAGCTGTCCAACCTTTAGCTTCCTCAGCTATTGATGCTGACTGAGGATCTTTTTCTTCAGGAGCTGGCACCTTTTTGGTGTGGCTTACATGAATCCAATTAGGCAAGCCTGCACATTTCACTGCTGTGTTTGTAACCAATATAACCTGACAAGGTTCTTCCCACCTTGGTGATAAGCACGTTTCTCTGGTGTGATGCTTCACTACCACCCAATCTCCAGGGTTCAGATCATGCTCTTGTTCAGGCTACCTGGAAACTGCGTCTTCTCCAACCTGGTGAGAGACAGAACGCAGTAGGTCAGCCAATGCTTTGCAATAATCTAGAACCATATCATCAGTTATGTTCAGCAGTTTATTTCCAGGTACATGGGCTTGTCTCATTGCTCTTCCCATGATGATTTCATGTGGACTCAATCCTGTATTTCTATCAGGAATGCTTCTGAGTCCCATTAAGACAAGAGGCAACCCATCTGGCCAATCCAACGATGTGGATGCACACATTTTTGACAATCTTGATTTTATTGTGCCATTCATTTGTTCAACCACTCCAGAAGCCTCTGGGTGGTACGCACAGTGCAATTTTTGTTCAATTTTAAATGCTTCACAGATTATTCGAATTACATCATTATTAAAGTGACTTCCTCTATCTGATTCCAAAGTTACTGGGAAACCGAACCGTGGAATGAGTTCTCGTAACAATAGTTTTGCAACTGTTATGCTGTCATTCCTCCTGGTAGGGTAAGCCTCCACGCACCTTGAAAACAGACACACTATGACAAGTACATATTTCAGTCCTTTACATGGTGGTAACTGAATGAAATCTAACTGCAATCTCACAAATGGACCCTCTGCCTTTCCAATTTTTCCCAAACCAATTACTGTTCTCCTTCCTGGATTATTCATTTGGCAAGTTAAGCACCTCTGGCAAAGACTCTCTGCTGCAGCCCTAAACTTTGGATTGTACCAATTTTGTCTGAAAAGTCTAATCGTGGCATCTCTCCCTACATGTGTGTCTCCATGATACATTCTGGCCATTTGTGAAATCAGGCAATCAGGTATGACTGGTCTGCCATCTAAATAAACCCACACATCGTCATCTGTTCTTCGTGTACACCCTATTTTTATCCAAACATCCTTTTCACTCTCTTCAGCATCATCCTGCAATCGTCTCACATCATTCCATGTTTCAGGTGTTGAACATAGCATAAGTTGGCAGCTGATTCCCATCCTTTCGACTTTTCTGTTTACTGCCAATCTGTTTCTGGCACAGTGTTGAGCAATTAGGTCTGCGTATCTGTTACCGGCTACCACCCAATCATCTCCTGACTGGTGTGCGGCACATTTCACCACTGCCAATTCTTTTGGTAATTGTATTGCCTCCAATAATTCCTTTACAAACTGCCCATTTTTGATTGGGGATCCTGAAGAAGTCATGAAATCCCTCTGCATCCACAGTTGGCCAAAATCATGCACAACCCCGTACCCATATTGACTGTCCGTAAATATGGTTACTTTTAAATTTTTCCCAATTTTGGAGGCTTTAATCAAAGCAATTAATTCAGCTACTTGTGCAGATTTGACTCCTGGTAAATAGGATGCTTCGACTATTCCAGAAAGTTCACATACAGCATAGGCTGCACTCAATTTGCCATCCTCATGCCTTAAGCATGAGCAGTCCACAAACAGCTCCTTGTCTGGGTTTTTCAGAGGCATTTCCTGTATGTCAGGACGCGGTTTGGTACACAACTCTGTGACTTGCAAACAGTCATGTTCTGTGTCATCCTTAACTTCTTCACTATATGGATCTGGTAATAGTGTAGCAGGATTTACAATTGTGCATCTAGCTATGGTCACATTTTCAGCTCCTAGAATTATTCGCTCATATCTTGTCATCCGACTAGGTGTGAGATGCTGAGTTCTAGTTCTTGTCAACAGGATTACAACTGCATGTGGGACGAACACTTTAACAGGATGTCCCATTAATATTGACTCGCTTTGTTCAATGCTCATACATGTAGCAGCTACTGCTTTTAAGCAGCCTGGCAATGCTGCAGCCACTGGGTCCAATGTAGCAGAAAAATATGCTATAGGACACCTGTCTAGTCCATGTCTTTGGGTTAGGACTGAAAGTGCACAACTTTCTCTTTCATAGCAAAATAATGTAAATTCTTTTGCATAGTCAGGCATGCCCAGGGCAGGTGCCTCACACAAAGCATTTCTTAATTTAACAAATGCACTGGCACTTTCATCATCCCATTCAATTTGATCTTTTGCTTTCTTTTTGGTTAACTGAATTAAAGGCTTCGCTAGTAGTGAAAACCCTACAATCCATTGTCGACAGTATCCCACTATTCCTAAAAACATTCTCACCTCTCTTTGTGTTACTGGCATTTTCATTTGCTTAATTATTTTTATTCTTTCAGAGGTTATTCTTCTCTTTCCTCTTTCAATTTGGTGCCCCAAATATTTAACGGCCGTTGTACAAAATTGTAACTTTTCAGGTGACACTTTGTGTCCTTCCTCAGCCAAATGGTTGAGTAATGCAATTGAATCTGCCACACAGTCGTCATGGGTTCTTGATGCGACTAACAAGTCGTCTATATATTGCACCAAGACTGAGCTTCTGGGCATTACTAATTTTTCTAGGCACCTTTTCAGCATCTGATAAAAAATGAGGGACTTTCTGTGTACCCCTGAGGAACACGATTCCACACATAAACATGATTTTCGAATTTGAACGAAAACAAATACTGACTATCTGGATGCAATGGAATTGAGAAAAATGCCTGGCACAGATCAATTACGGTAAACCATTCTGCATTCCATGGTATCTGGTATAGGATCACTGCAGGATTTGGTACTATAGGACAACAAGGTACCACAATTGTATTAATTTTTCGCAAATCCTGGACGATCCTATATTTTCCACTAGGCTTTTTCAACCCCATGATTGGCGAATTACAAGGGCTACTCATGACTTCTTTTAATATACCTTATTTCACCATTCTGCCAATTTCTTCAGTAACTCCTGATTTTACTTCAGCACTCATTTTATACTGCCTGGTATTCGGGAAAATTGCGCCTTCTTTTACTGTTATTTTTACTGGGTCTATATTTGCTATCAGACCTACTTCTCTTCCAGTAAAATCCCATACTTGTGAGCTCACTGTAGTTTTTAACACCTCTGGTAATTCATCTTTGGTTATCAAGGAGAACATTTCATCTACCTCTGTACCTTGCTTGGCTATCATGAATTTGTACACATGATCTTCATCCGGGGTCTGTATTGCAACACCATCCGGTGTGCAGAAAATAGTGCAGTTCATCTTGCACAGTAAGTCTCTGCCCTGTAAATTTACTGGACTGGAATCACACACCACAAATTGGTGCATTTCTCGGAAGTTTCCTATTCTTACTTCCATGGGCTCAGTAAGGGGTGTTTTAATCTTTTGATTTGCTACACCTACAACTTGGATAGCTTCTCCAGAGAGAGGGAGGTTTGGGATGTCTGCTGTTCTTACAGTAGAACGGGTAGCACCAGTGTCCAACAGAAAAGTGATTTCATTACCTTTTACTTTCCCTTCAACATATGGACCTGACTGATCTACCGGCAAGGATGCACCAAGTACGCATTCCTTTTCCCCCTCTCTTAGGCACCGTCATTGATAATCATATGGATTAAAATCATCCTGTAAAAGAAACTGTGAAGTTACATATTGATTCTTACCACTTCCTCCTTGATATCCGACATCTGTACCGTGCTTTGCTCTTCTTACATTACCCAGTATAGGGGCAGGTGGCAACTGACTCTGAGGATTTACACCCTGCTGTGAGTCATTCTGCGTCTGTGAATTTAAATTATGATTTGGGCCATTATTATTTTGAATCTTTTTACATTCGTTCTTCCAATGTCCCAACTTTCAGCATCCATGACAAGGAAATTTCTTTTTAGCCTCTTCTCTGCTCATTCGTCCTCTTACCTTTCCACCTTTCCCTGTGTCACCATTCGTTCCAGATTCTTTTCCCTGACTTTCAGATGGATTATCCAAATTAATTCCCCTGTCGCTCAGCCATTTTCACTTGGGCCCACATCACCTTTTCTTGTAGTTTCTTATGTCTGTCTTCAATGTCATCTCCACAATATTTAGCATATTTCAAAATCTCATCAATATGCTTTCCCTGCCAGCATAACATGTGTTGCTTAATCATTTGACAAATCTCTGGTTTAAGACCGTAAACAAATCGATAGACAAACTGACTCATATTTTTGTCACCAATATCCTCAAAACCGCTATACTGTTTGAACACCTGTAATAGACGTTCATAGTAGGCATGTACCGATTCATTTGCTTCTTGGGTAGTTCTGTCTATTTTCACCCAATAGATTCGCAGAATCTGCCCCTTTGTGACTGGTATTTTTGCATTTGAGATGCATCATCCCAAATGCAAAAATCGCAATGTAAGTAATCGCAAAAATTGCAAATTGCGATTCCTTAAATGCAATGCAAGAAGAAAATTGAAATAGCGATTTCGCTATTAGCCGTCGCAAATTACCGTCAAATAAAACTGGACGGTATTTTGCGAAAACTTTGAAAAATGCACTAAAGTGCATTTTTCAAAGTTACATGTTACACACACACATGCCCTTGGGGCATGTGTGTGTCCAACATGTGGTCACATGGCAATTTCAGGGGTGCAACAGGGTGTCCTTTTGGCACCCTTGAAATTGCATGCGCAATTTGCGAGTACCTATTTGGTTCTCGCAAATTGCGCATGCAATTTCCATTGATTCCTATGGGCCTCAAGGCCCATAGGAATGAATGGATAGCAATTCCTTAATTGCGAGTCGCAATTTGCGAGTCGCAATTAAGGAATGTTTAGGGATCGCAAAATTGTTTGCGATTCTTACATGCATAGGCAATTGCGATTCTTTAATAGCGATTCTTTAGAAATCGCAATTAAAGAATCGCAATTGCCTATTTTGATGCATGTGCACCCTAGTTGCCTACTTCTTTGCCACTGTGCCTACGTGCTGATCCCGGAATTAAATGGGCAACGGAATACTAGTAACCCCGCCCAGGCTCCAACCACTAAAGTGCACAGCTCCCAAAATGGTATTGCGGTATGGAGTGCGAGGAGGAAACACCATTAGGCCTCCAGTTGAAAATATATCCCAGACCCTCCGTCTCAGAACCAGAAAAAATCCAATTTTGAAAGAAGACGGAGCTAAAAAAATATGAAAGCAAAGAATCTAGGTGTCTACTTCCTTGCTGCTTGAAGGCAAAAAGTTTGGTGGAATACCACGCCAAGGATGTCAGACCTACTGCTGACAATATACATAGGGTGGGCCTTTGAACTATTAGCTTATTTGGATCAGACTCTTTCATCCATTGGCCTGGACCCTGTCAATCACATCTAAGATCAGCCCACAGAAATATTTCTCTCTCACTTTGTACTATTGGCTACTTTGTTTATCATTCCTCTCCTACAGAGTATTTGCAAAGCAGTGGATGAGGGACTATTTTAAAGTCGCATTTTTGTCACTTTTAATTCCTTATCTCATACATGCATTATCTACACAAATAATGTCATTTTACTACTACAGGCCCTACCACAACTGCAATACCACCACTAATATCACCATGTCCCGAACCATTACTAATGCCAACACAATACCAGCGCCATCAATGCCATGACCACCAGTACCACACATCTACCAATGCCACACTCCACCAATATCACCAGTAACACACCAACATACCACCACCAATATCAATATTAGCGCCACCATCACCAATCCCATCTCTAACACCACCATCTATACCATAACCATCAATACTACCAGGATCAACACCACCTCTTATACCACCAACACCAATAGCACCACTGCAAATACCACCAAATATACTGGAACCTGTTGGCTTTTCCCAGTGCTTGTTTTTCTCTGATCTGTGCCTCTGGGGTATGTCCCTGTCCAGAACTGCTCAGGAAGTTCGTAGTTTAAGAGTAAAAATCTGTTGTTCATTAATATATGTCTTCTGTTCTGTAATTACATTGAATTAATGATTTAGTGTGGCGGGACTCTGAGTCCATTCAGCAGCAACTAACACCCTTGCACTACTACGTCATACATACTCACATATATACCTCTATCAAAGTGTATAAAAAGACTCCTCTTCTACAAATATACAAATAAACATGCATTTTCTTTCCTTTGTGTATACCAGTACTACATTTAACCACCCTTTCTGTCATAACACTTGTAAATTACTTTTCAGAAAACATTTCCATCCTTTTTTAAATTGTTCACATTAATTTATACGCTAAATTATATAAGAATGTCCAAATAAAAAAATAAAAATACCTACTTTACAGCAACTTTATATCTAGCACATTATCAATTTCTGAAAGCAAAATAAATTAAATTTCCTCGTGATACATCAGATACTACTTTTCTGCTAATGCCACTGTAGTTGTTGACTACAAAATTACAGCACACATATGTTCATCCACATGTGATTCACAGTATAATTTATCACTTTAATGTAACCTTGGCAAATTCCCTAAAAACAAATTTGTTTGTTTGCCAAATTTCCTTTCAACGCTTTCCGCGAAAGGATTGTGAGGGGTGGAACCTTGTATCTCAACTACCACTATTTTGCTTGCTTCCACCTAGACCTGATTTTTTCCAACACTTCCCAACTGTAACTAGCATAATGGGTCTACTGTTAGCTGCTGTGCCATGTACTGCAAGTCCAATTTCTGGTTACATTTTCTAAAACACAAAAAACACTTGGGACACAAATTCCTGAAAATAAAGTCAAATGTAGAGAGGTAGTGGAGACCCAACCCTGGTCCAATTTCCAGTGTCCTCCCGATATCATTTAATTAACGCATTACCATTGTTCACTTGGAAGATAAAGAATAATTATTTTGAGAGTTTATAAACATAGAAAACAAGAAGTTGCTTTAGAAATGATGGTACTTCTGAATATCAACATTAACAATATTGTGGCATACTAACATAGAAGACAGAATATCGAGGACAAAATATCAAAAGGTACAGATGTACTATTCTAAACTCCACATATACAAACCTTGAAGATATATTTACCGAGGTATAGGTACATATATGTGGAGTGAGGTGAAGAAAATCTAAACTTACGTACCTGTTGATATTTTATTCCTGATATTCTGTGCTGAATATTCTGTCCCATCGATATTGTTGATTCGATATTCAGGTGGCACATCCTTACAGATTTGGGTGGAGTAGGATACATTCTGATCAAGCTTAAATCCTTGTTTGAGAATTGCAGGAACAGGAGCCAAGAATTGAGGCCACCAGCTTGATGACAATGCAAATTATGGGCCTCGTGTGATCGCCATCTTATTGAAGCTAAGTTTGAGGCAATGAAGGGTGATACAATTAGTCATCAATGATAGACTCTGATGAAACCTAAATTGAACCCTGGGAATTATCATCCAATCTAAGCATGATTTGTGTGTCACCAGCATAGATCATGAGCAACATGCCAAAGGATCTAAAGAGCTTTGCTAGAGGAGACATGTAAAGGTTGAATAAGGTAAGTATTAGCAACGATCCCAGCAAGATGCTGAATTGAAGAGGGCTGAAGGTGGATTAAGAAAGTAAAAGTGTCACATCCTGTGAGTCATCCTGTACAAAGGAAAATAAACAGCACAGGGCTTTACCACGAATACCTACTTCATTCAACCTGTTAATTAAAGTCATTATTCAAAGCCACTGAGAGGTCCCACAAAACTCAGAGGGTAGTTCTCCCCTAACCGTGCATAATTCTAAGGTGATTCGTAACTGTAATTACAGCAACTTCAATGCTTTAAAAGTGCGGTTGTAGGCCTTGCACCCTGCAAGCTTTAAGTGCACAATGTGAAAATTGAGCTAAACCACATTTCTGGATAGGTATCTCTCAGTGACAGGATGCAAAAGCTTATTTCAGTGCATAAGCTAAAATATCTTTTTCTATTTTAAAATTATGCTGATGAATAGAAATCGCATTCATCAAAAGTACAATTAGGAAATAACAATAGACTTTATTTTAAAGTTTAATAAAAACCTAATTCAGTGCAAAATATAGATTTTTGTTAATTTAGCTACAAAAAGCACTTTATTAAAGCTTGTTTAGCTCTGCCTCAATTCTGAACAGTAGTTAAAACAATTCTGAATATGCATCCCCTTCTCCAGTGACAGTGGATAGCTTTAATGAGATGGGAAACATCCTTCCCAGGCAAAAAGAGTAGATATGGCCCACTGGCAAGAAAGAAGACAGAAGTTAATTATAGGTCACCAGCTGCCATTTTTCATGAAATATGGGCGAGTGGACTGAAACAAGGCAGCAGATGGCAACAGGAAGTCTAGGCTGGAACCTGGGCATTTGGCATGTAGTTGGTAAATAAGGTCATAAAGTGAGGAAGGCCTTTGATGGTCGTACGTTTCTAGCAAATTGGTCGATGATAGCAGCAGGAGACAACCTGGCCTCAGCATAAGCCTGCGTTGGTTTTCAAGTGGAGTTCCCACATTGACATAAGACAACTCTTCGTTGGTCTTCCAAGCTCCATATACTGGTCTTGAGGTTTCCCCATTTTAAAAGACACCCTGAGTAAGGTTTCCTGGTCTTGTTTACCGGAAAGCATTGGAGAATACTGGTTTGGGCATGGACATTGTCTCAGGCAGGATTCAATCCTATTGTAGCCTTTTAGAATAAATGTCTTCTACCACCTCCTCAGAACGGAAGTGAATTGGAGAAGAACAGAAGAGAATGACCCCACTGCTGTGTCTGTGAGATTACTGAAGCATGAATTTACTTGCACTTGTAGAACAGCTCTTGGGATGCAGGCAAGAGTCAGACCTGCTTGCAATATTTAGTCTCAGAGAGGTGAAATGCTGGCGAAAGGCATCTTGTAACAAAAACCCACAGATTAGCAGGCCCTCTGCTGGAGCCCAGGCTGGAGTGATTGATTGAATCTGCCCCCAGTGCTGAACTGTGGCCTGGACCCTAAATGTTTGGGAGCATTAAAAGTGACCAGGAAGACGTTATCCAGCAGCAGAAGAACCTGAGATGCTTGGCTATAGCAGGAAGCATGCTGTTGGAATAGAAATGATTTATGCTCACGCATGTTCCATGTAAGTTAGCATTCGCTGCGACATTTTCTTCTTTAGCTATCCTGGCTGAAGAGGGGTGAAACCCCGAAACCGGTCCTAGGATGCTTGTTTCCAGTCCAGGGAGGACCTGGCCTGGCAGTTCGGGCTGGACTGTTCCCATTGGGCGCAGGGTCAAGACTGATTTGCATATGGCTGGGTCCAAACTGGAATGGCATGGTGAGCAAAAAAACGATGGATTTAGGCCCATATCTCTGTACTGGGGTGAATGTATGACATTGTTCTGCATTCTGTCCATCAATTGTTCTTTTTGCATTTGTCACCCCGAGTGGGATGGGTATGCCCAGACGTGGGTCCCGTGCTCTCCATGCCACTGGAGTCAAGCTATCCTGGCTGAAGAGGGGTGAAACCTCGAAACCGGTCCTAGGATGTTTGTTTCCAGTCCAGGGAGGACCTGGCCTGGCAGTTCGGGCTGGACTGTTCCCATTGGGCGCAGGGTCAAGACTGATTTGCATATGGCTGGGTCCAAACTGGAATGGCATGGTGAGCAAAAAACTATGGATTTAGGCCCAGATCTCTGAACTGGGGTGAATGTATGACATTGTTCTGCATTCTGTCCATCAATTGTTCTTTTTGCATTTGTCACCCTGAGTGGGACGGGTATGCCCAGACGTGGGTCCCCTGAAACCGGTCCTAGGATGCTTGTTTCCAGTCCAGGGAGGACCTGGCCTGGCAGTTCGGGCTGGACTGTTCCCATTGGGCGCAGGGTCAAGACTGATTTGCATATGGCTGGGTCCAAACTGAAATGGCATGGTGAGCAAAAAAACGATGGATTTAGGCCCAGATCTCTGTACTGGGGTGAATGTATGACATTGGTCTGCATTCTGTCCATCAATTGTTCTTTTTGCATTTTCTTCTTTGGGCGCCATTTTAGGCTGTTCGAAACTGATCTAGTTTAATTCCGAGAAATGCTCCTCTTTGAGTTTCGTTTCTTTTCTTTGGTTTTGTTTCAGTAATGAGCACACTGTTCATGTAGCACATAGCTTTCTCACCAGATAGAGGCCCTCTCCCCCTTGTCTGGTGCCGGGCTCCAGATGGAACCACCTTGGACCATGTAACTATTTGTAAGATAGGAGCGCTGGACTGTTTTTTCTGTATTTCACTGTTTTACCGCACCTGCTTGGAAAATTCCACTGTGGGCGTGTTTTCGCCCGGTTACGAAACGTACATAATGTATCTCTATTCTTGTTGATTTCAGTTCCCTCTGCAGCACTCCTAGCGCCTGGGCAGATGGGGCTCCGCTCTGAGTGTATGTGAATAAACAGTTATTGGTTTGTATTCTCTACTGTCTGACCGACTTCATTTAGTACGGAAGACTGAGAGGTGGTCATTAGTGACCCGGGTGGCCCTAAACGGGTCACTTCCTTCAATGCAATGCAAAGTGGGCTGTGAGTCCTTTTTGGAGCTTTGTCTGCAGAAGAGCACCTAGATGATTGGAAACATTTATGTGTAACAGTCTGAAAGGTACTTGATTCTACAACTCTCCTGTTAGCTTTTTTTGACTAGTTTCATTTTTAGCTCTGTGGCTACTTTATGTAAGGCAAAGGTCTAACATTGACTTTCCTAATCCCACTGTTCCTATGAGTGTTTTAACATTTTTCTTCAACAATTCGTATTTTCAGATATCACTTGGTCTGTGTGGCTTTGCTTCTTATTGAACTGGGTTTTACTTTAGAAAGCACAGGTTTGCCAACTTTAGGAGAGAACATACTTGATCTGCCCCAATTTCTCAGATTCATAGAATCCTTCAGAGCACATGGTATCAACACACAAATACAGAGAGTTAGCTTTCGTCAGTCCCCTTCAGAATTTGACTTGTTTAGTCATCCTCCTTCAGCCACTGCTTCCTCGAACTGTCTTTCCCATTTTCAGCCCACAGGAGTATTGTGCAATTATACATTTTGAAGTGGTAAATTTTAAAGGAGCCCATCTCCAAAATTGCATATATGATGACAATCAAAAGTAGATTCAGTCTGTACACTCAACATATTTCAGTGAATGGCGTCATTGGGAATAAAAGCCACACTCCCCATGCCTCTTCCCTGTCTATTTGCATCTTTGAAATTTTATGACCCCAGGGCATCATGGATTTGCAATTAATCCTTTCATTGCTGCTTTCTGAACACTTCAAATTAAGCGCTGCTCATGGAAATGCAACAAAGGTTCAATTGTGTTTGCTGCCGGCTAACAGCCGTGGCCTGTGTAGGTAAGAGAGGTGGGGCCGGGTGGAGGGGGGATTTCGACAGACGACGATGAAGGAAAATTAAATAAATAATTAATTTTCACTCATTGTCGTCTGTCGAAATCCCTCCCTCACCTGGCCCCACCGCTCTTACCTGCACAGGCCACGGCTGCGGGCCAGCTTCGACATACATGCATAAAGGTCCACTGACAGACACTAACCAAAAGGCAAATATATATTCATGGTATTTTGATCTCCTATGTTGACATTTTATATATTGCCTAATATTTGTTAATGCAAAGTCATTTAACATTGCAAATTCATACTTCAACACCACACACAACTTGCAGATGTTTTCAAAATGCTCTATAATCACTAACTACTCAATCATTAAGCCTTTTTTGTTCAGGGTTTTTGCATCACTGTTTTGTGATTAAACATCCAATAGTTGGAACCATTTCAGCACTCCCAAAAAAGATGCAAGTGAATCTAGTGAAAAAACAATTTTATGATGATAGACACAGTAAACTGTCACCTTATTAGTATGATCCCTAGAATGATAGGGTTTGGTGATTCCAGATAGTACAACCACACTTGGTAAAGCAAATAACATTTTACACACATTATTTAGCACAACAAATGCTCAAGGTTTTTCTCTGTTCCCATAAAAATGAAAAGAAAGGATTCTTGAATATTCAAAAGGATGATTGTGAGAAAGCAGGTTCATACAAAGGATTGTGGGTATGTGGATGTCCGATTCTGCCTACACTGGTCACCTCCCACATCTACCAATCCCTTTCTGTTCACTTTCAGAGTTCCCCATGCTTTATTTCAATTGAACATATCCTTCAGAAAGTATTCTTACTATATTTAAGCCCTGTGTGATGTGACTTGGCTGGTGTTCTTTGAGGCACTCTCTCTGCATTTATGCTTATCCATGTGTTCTTTCATCCACATGCACGTACCGTAATGGGTACAAGAATGCATGTTTATACAATTGAGATGAAACACAATCTGATGCATAAGTGGAGCATGTGTCAGACCATTAAGTATATCTCTGTGTATGCTTGTGAATGCTCCTTCTACCAATCACTCTAGGCTGCGCTAGGTCTACAATCCCATCCTTGCATTGACTGTTATATTTAGCTGTTTAACCGACATTTATCCTGATTCCTGTTGGCATCGGGGTCTGACCGGCGGGATTGAGTGCCGGAGCCGCTGCTGTGGCATGCCAGCCTAGAGATTTGTCCCAAAAGTGGATGGCTGGCGACAGTGAGGCTGAACAACACTGCAGCCTGAACCAGGCTGCACTGTGAGCAACAGGCCCCTGAGCACTGACCGAGACAGAGGAGAGAGTGCATGGTAACGTGCAATTACAGGAGGGAACTGAAGACTGGGGTCGGAGAAGCTTAGAAACCGACCGAGGCAGCCACATGTGAGGGTGAGTGAACTCTGGTGGGCGGGCGGCCCGCCAGCTAGAAGGCCGGTAGTGAAGAGGGCCATGACCACTCTGCCCGCCATAACAGACACAGAAAGTCCCTGCCTGGTGCTGCCGGGCATCGAGGATCGTGGGGAATCACTCGCTGCTCCCGCCTGGGATAATGATCTGGGAGTGAGCCCTGGATCGCGATGGACATTGGCTCTCACTCCAGTATTGGCCTACATGAAGAGGCATCCTGCAAGGGGAGACGGCACTGAGTGAGAGACGATACAGAAATCGTGCTGGTTTTTGAGACCTCTTGACCCGCTGTCTGAATACCGCTGTGTGCTCTGGAGCGTTTGGGGGGCCTGGTGTCTGGTACTGCATTGTGACACATAGGATTGTTCAGGATTTATGAAAGGTAAATGAAATAGTAGTGCCATGTTGTCCTGTGCTACCGAATCCAGCTACCATACTGTTTCAAATCCCATATACTGCAGAGTGGTTTACCGTTATCAACCTGTGTCAGGCTTTCTTCTCGGTGCCCTTGCACGAGGAAAGCCAATTTCTTTTTTCCTTTGTATTCCACAAGGGTAAACAGAGAGTCCATCCATTTGTAATCAAATCCTGAAAAGAAATCTAGAAACCCTGAAAATGCCAGGCAAATCAACTCTTGTGCAATACATAGATGAACTGCTTGTGGCATCAGAAACGCAAGATGCACATAAACATGGCACCATTGCACTTTTGAACCACCTGGCTGAGAAAAGACACAAAGTGTCTCCAGGGAAACTGCAGTATTGTCAAAAAGAGGTTCAATATCTGGGATACATTATTGTGAAAGGAGCTAGGACAGTGTCACCAGAGAGAGTGGTAGCAACTTTACAAATGAATCCACCACAAACTCAAAAGGAAATTCGAATGTTTTTGGAAATGGTTGGCTACTGTAGACAGTGGAAAGCAAACTTTTTCTTCGTGTCCAAACCTCTACTGAGGTTGACACATAGAGACGTGTCTGATCCGATTCCATGGGACAACGAATGTACAAAGGCATTCCTAAAGCTGAAAGAGAAATTGTGCTGTGCCCCAGCACTAGGAATGCCAGATTATACAAAAGAATTCACATTGTTTTGCAGTGAGTGAGATGGTTGTGCTCTCTCGGTTTTGACTCAAACACATGGAGGATCTCAAAAGCCTATTGCTTATTTTTTTAACACCCTTGACCCTGCAGCAGCAGATCGTCCCGGATCCCTTAAAGCGGCAACCGCTGTGAGCACAAGTTTGGAAAAGAGTGAAAACATAGTGATGGGATACCCTTTAACTGTCATGGTGCCACACTCCAGTGGAGCTACTGTTAACGAGAACAAAGACACAATATATGACCCATAATAGGTTGACCCAATATGAACAGAATATACTCTCTTCTGACAATATTGTTTTGAAATGATGCACAGTGCTGAATCCTTCGACGCTGTTACCTGTAAATGATGATGAAAATTGTAATGAAAGTGAACATGATTGTCTAGATGTCACGGAATTATGCACCAAACCCCACCCTAATATTAAGGACAAGCCCCTGATTGAGCCCGATCATGTATTATTTGTAGATGGCTCATGTTTGAGAAGAAATTATGGCACACTTAAAGCAGCATATGCCGTGTGCACCATATATGATGTGGTCGAAGCTTCATGGAATGAGAAAGTTTTTTCTGCCCAAGTTGCTGAACTGGTTGCTTTCACTAGAGCCTGCAGTTTAACTGCACAAATGAGAGTCACCATATTCACGGACAGCCAGTAAGGGTTTGGTGCTGTCCATGATTTTGGACAATTGTGGTCACATAGCGGTTTGGTTTTCTAACTTGCTCAGGTACCCCAATCAAAAAGGGAACATACATCTCCAGACTTCCATACCTGGCTAAAGTGCTTGAGCAACATGTGCTTAGAGTGCTCTCATCCGTTTTGGAAGAGCATCAGCTACTACATGCCAGGCAAGCGGGATTTAGAGCCCACTATAGCACTGAGTTGGTGACGCTCTCAGTGCTAGATGAGTTACGGATAACAGCTGATAGGAAGTCCCCCTCAGTGCTGATCCTGTTGGACCTCTCAGCCGCGTTTGACACAGTAAACCATGCACAACTGGTGGATCGTGTCCGTCGGCTGGGAGTCACTGGGACGGTCCTCCAAAGGATTGCCTCCTTTTTGGAGGATCGGTCCCAAAAGGTCCAAATAGGGGTACGTAAATCTAGTCTTGGCGCTTTGCCATGGGGAGTCCCGCAGGGCTCTGCGCTGTCCCCTCTGCTTTTCAATATTTATCTCCAGCCTTTGATAGCAGCATTGGCTAAATTGGATTGTCAGATATATAACTATGCCGACATACTCAACTAATTGTCCGCATTGATAACTCCTCTCAGGCACAGCTCAAGGTACAGAACATCCTTCGGTTTATTATGAATTGGATGACTCTGAATTCACTCAAAGTAAATCCGGACAAGACGGAGGTCCTTGCTATTGCTTCAGGGGCTAGCACCTGGTCCAGTCTCTTCTGGCCACAAGAGCTTGGCACTACTCCGATACAGGTGCCAGCAGTGAAGAGCCTGGGTATCAGGTTTGACTCTAAGCTAACGATGGATAACCAGGTAGCTGCTGTAGTGGGGAGCTGTGTGGGATTGATGAGGAAACTAAGGAAACTTGTACCCTTGTTGTCTTTCGCTACCATGCGTACCGTGGTGTCGGCTTTAATCCTGTCACGCCTGGACTACAGCAACGCAGTATACCTAGGACTCCCCGATAAACTTTTGGGGAAACTTCAGGTGGTTTTAAATGATGCAGTGAGACTGATCCTTAAACTGCAGAGAAGAACACATGCCACACCATTGCTACGGCAGTTACACTGGCTCCCTATTAAGCAGAGGGTCAGGTTTAAGGGCCTGTGCATTGCACATAAGGCTAAGTATGGAGCGGCGCCTAGCTACATCAAAAACCGTCTGAAGCCTTATGTGCCTGGCCGCTGTCTTCGTTCATCAGGGACACACCTGCTGGCCTGTCCGCGCTTTTACAGAACCACCTTGGGGGGACGTGCCTTCTCGGTTGTGGTTACCCAGATCTGGAATAAATTACCAGAAAGTCTGCACGGGGAGACGGCTCTCCTTCCATTTAGGAAGAAACTTAAGACCATCCTGTTCACCGAGGCGTTTGGATAAGTTCACCCCAAATTTTGCCCTATCTGCAAGTTATATGGCATCCCTGGGTTCATGGTAATAGCGCTTAGAGACCGTTGGTGATTTGGCGCTTTACAAATATAATTGTAACATAACATAACATCAAGAACCTGTTGAATGCTCTAAAATTACCAGGAGAAATTGCTGTGGTGAAGTGTTTAGCTCATCAAGGAGAAAGTGTATACATTGCCATGGGCAACGGATACGCTGACTCAGTACCCAGGTATTCCGCATTGTTAGGCTGTTCCTTTCTTAATGGAAATTTCACATGTGAGTCTAAAGAGGAGAGTTATTTTGCAATGTTGATGAAAGTTACTGATACGTGGGATGAACTGAAGCAGGTGCAGGAAAATGTGTCAGCAGGAGAACAGAATGGTTGGGTAAAAGCAGGATGCGAGAGACCAGTGTTACTGGATAGGTTGTTGTTTCCAATGACACAATACTACCATGGATACACACATCTAGTGAGAGATGCAATGGTGAGACTTTTCAGGCAGAGTTGGTACAACCCCAGATTCAGAAAGTTGGCAGAAGAGATTTGCCATTGGTGTATAACTTGTCAAGAATTAAATGTAGAGAAAAGAACACGTCACTCTAACACACCTAGAGAGTTCAGGTGGCCCATTCAACAGGATGCAAATGGATTTTATCGAGATATCTGCACATAATGGGCTGAGATATATCCTAGTGATTCAGTGTGTCTTCTCAAGATGGGTGGAAGCCTACTCAACTAGAAGAACGATAGTCTCACAGTAGCTAAGCTTTTATCACCAGAATTAATACCTAGGTTTGGCATTCCGATTTTTATTGAGTCAGATATAGGAATGCACTTCAACAATGAAGTGATGAAGATGATCTGCACAGCCTTCCAGATTGAACAAAAATTACACTGCAGTTACAGACCAGAAGCCTCTGGTATTGTTGAACAAATAAATGGTACCTTTAAGTCTAAATTGGCCAAGGTCTGTACAACAACCTCTCTTAAATGGCCAAACCCTTTAACCTTGGTTTTAATGAGTATTCAGAGTACTCTGACAGGAAACTGGGATTATCACCACATGAAATATTGATGGGCAGGACAATGAGATTACCTGCTGTCCCTGCAAATGCTCTTTTGAATATCACAGACGATATAATATTGAGTTACTGAAAAGGTTTGGCTGGTATGGTTCGTTCTGTCTCTCATCAGGTTTCAGCTGCCACACAAGACCCGCATCAAGAACAGTGCCATGACCTCAATCCTGGTGATTGGGTCGTGATTAAGAAGCACGTTCGGAAGACTTCCATGAACCCAGGCAGAAAGGCCCTTTTAGGTGATCCCAGCTACACACACTGCTGTTAAGTGTGCTGGAGTTCCACACTGGATTCATGCTTCCCACCCCAAAAGAGTGAGCAATCCAGAGGAAGTGCCTTTGTTCTATGATCCTAAACGAAGAGCATTGGTAGTTGCACCACCAATATGGAGACCACCCAGACCAACAGCACTGGTGCCAGTCCAGCCATTGGAGGAGGAAGGGGGTGAAGATCAGCTAACGGAAAGCCAAGTGCAAGTACCTGAAGTAACCCAGAGTGACATTGAGATCTCTAATGAAAAAGAAGCAGAGATCGAATCACAGAGTAAAAGCGCTGCTGATGTGAAACTCAAGGCCGGACTGGGAACCCCAAGCAGGGCTGGCAATTTAATCGGACCGGCCCCCACCCCCAGGGGTGGCAGTGTGAAGCACTACTGCTAAACAAAACTGGCCCCCAGCACTGCTGCTTTTGTTACTGGGGGCCGATACTGCAGCATCACTGCAAAACCGGCCCACAGTAACAAAACCGGCCCCCACTGCTCTAAAACTGGCCCAACCCTTCCAGCCTCCCAGGCAAACGCCCAATGCCCGCTATGGCCAGTCCGGCCCTGGTGATACTGAGACAAGAAAAAGAACCAGGTGAAGGAACCAGCACTAGAACAAGGAGAACAAATCAACAAGCAGAATGGCCACAAAGCTATGAAAACAATTTACATTTACAGATGTGGAAATTTATAAAAGTGCATTAGCACTTACAAAGCTTTTTTCTTTATAGGAAACGTTTTTGTTTCAATGGAGAATCCCCTCTCCCCCTCTATGCCCCCATTAATTGTAAGAATGTTGAATTCCTACTCCCACCTCAAAGAACATTTACTCATGGCCTTGACAGAAGTAAATGTATGTGCCTATTCAGAATGAGAAATGACCCACAAAAGTCTGGTGAATTTCTACAAACCAGAGACTTTGAAGGAGGGCACCAACTTCTATGAAGTGTTCTCATCCTGTCGTGTGTTTTGTGGCCTCCTGGTCTGCCTTGCTACATTGACTTAGGCCTGGCTGCCATGATGCCTTTTTGCGCACGTTACTTTGTGCCGTTGTTTTTCCAGCCTCTGCTTCTGCTCGGCTATTTTAGCACTGTCTGCATTTCTGTCTTTCACCTTTTCTCCTGTTCCCTTTTGGGCTACGTCTGCACACCATGTACAAGGTCGAAAAACAACGTCCCTTGTTCCTGCTGATTTGGCCAGTCCCTCGCACTTAGACATAACACTATGTACAGCTGCCCTGGAGAAATTTGTGTGCTTTTAATGTCGTGATTTTTCACTGTTAGACACACTTGGATACAAACCTTTCCAGAGAGAAGAGCTGTGCTTGTCTGATGATGTAAACCTTACATCTAGATATTGAGGTATGGGGGTTCGCTCGACAAAGCCCAGAGGCCTTCTGTTTTTATAATAAACAAGCAACTAGCACGGGGAGGGTGGTGTTGTCATTTAGCCATATATCCACTGCTTTATGAAATGCTTTCCCGTTTGTATTCTATGGAGTTGTAACTATGCTGCTTATATTATCCTTATGCATTATGCTGATAGTACTGGCACGTGTACTGTATCTTAGAGCACGGTAGTTGAAATAAACATTTCAACCTATACAGTGTCTCTTCTTACGCGCGTTGTGGACAGGTATGAGTGAGTTATGAAAGGGTGTTCTTGCTACTGCGAGTCCTGAGAGAGAGATACCGTGTTCTGGGTTGTCTAATCATTGGTAGTATTGTTGCTAATGAGACGCTACAGCTAGTCGGGTTGGGGTTTTAGGTGCTAAGGCTTATGGTTGGCTCACCACTATATTCCGAGGTCCTATTATCCTGTGCATAGCTCTGTGTATGTGCAGAATCCCTACAACATGGCGCCCAACGTGGGGCACTTTTTTAAGGTTGTGGGCTCTGGCCTTGTGACCTCTTTTCAGACTATTTTTGGTGTGATACCAGCTTTTATTCATTCTATTTTTTCCAGCGTCTTTGGTGGCTTTCCGTTGATCCTCGCCTTGGCGGCTGGTATACTGCTTTTGGTCTGTTTACTACGCAATGGCTGCACCTCCTTGGGCCCTTCTCGACCCAGGTCGTCTCCAGATGCTCCGTGAGCGCATACTCGCTGGTTTTGGCATCCTGCCGTTGGCGACGCTCAGTGTGTCCTATAGACTTTCTTTTCGCTTTGCGTATTTCACTTGCGTGCAACCTGTGATGTCTTGCATCAGATGTCCTTTCTCGTGGTCCTTGGATTATTGCCTCTCCAATACGTCTCTGTCTCGACCGGATTTTGTCCTGCTGGTGGGTCCCTTAGAGGCCCATGAACGGGACTGTTCCGGTGCAGGCTACATGGCGCGTGCGGCTGCACTGGGGATTTTGGCACAATGGGATATCTGGGCGGCTGCTCAGATTCTCCTACAACAAAGTTATATTGAGTACCACGCAAGTTGTACCGCAATGCTGTTCGCTGCTCCCTCTTGCGAGGACCATGACTGCAGCTTTGATTTACTGGACTGGATGGCGTCGCTTTTTTCCGACGATTCCAATGATGTCCTCTTGGAAGGTGTGGCGTTTTTCTGCACTTACACTCTGTTGGATTGACAGGGCCTTCGCTTTCTGCGACCTGCCTCGCTGGATTTTTTTTTTTTTAACCTCTCCATTGTTTTTTCATCTCCCCTTCGTTGTCCTTCCTGGGGACCGCTCCACGATGGACTTTTCTGTTCTGCTCCATCTATTTGGACTGTGTCCTCTTCTTGGACGATGGACTGCCCAGGGGAGGGTGTTGTGTGTTTTGTGGCCTCCTGGTCTGCCTTGCTACTGATCCAGCGCTATCAATAAAATTTCTTCTCCTATATGCTTTGGACGTCCAGGTACAAACATCCCTTTTCCACAACTTATATCCATATGACGGTGGGGCCCATAACACCGCATAAACATTCACTCTCTCATATATTCCCTGGATTTAATCCGTTTTACTTAGGAGAAAACAGTAAATGATTTGCTGGAAGGAGACGGGATACCTTTTAAAACGACATAATACTTTTCAAACTTTAAGGTATTCCGCTCATTGGTCGATGGACCAACTAGTAGAAATCAGTTGATGGTGATTAAGACCAGCTCAATCACTATAAACCTTTAAACATTTATATTTATAATTGAGCTAAAGAACCACAGACTCATTGTTTTAAAGATAATAAAGTTTATCTAATTTTTAGAAGCATGAATAAGTTTCAAATTTATTATTCAGATTAATACATTTATCATCATTATAAGAATACATTTAAGTTGCAATGCATACCTATTAGATGGAAAAATAAAGTTCGTCACAGCAATAAATTCAGATCACAGCATAGAACTCCCGAAAAACTGTCTATCTGTCCTGTAAAACAGGCCTTCTCGACGGATCACCTATATGGTGTTTCCCGCCACAATCGAGTTCTTTTCCCTTATAGTATTTAAGAATAAAAAGGTCTAATAGTATTTAAAAAATGGAAAATCTATTAAAAGCAAAAAGGTTTCTCCATCAGCAGCGTCCTGTGCTCAATAAAAATATAAAACAGCAGCTCCCGCAGCAGCTACACCAGCAAAAAGCAGTAGCATCAGAAGGAGAGTCCCCCCTCCCTCAGAGTAGGTCTTCTTATACCCTAAAACTAGCTTACTAAGTGAAAATGTTACATCTTTGGGGGCAAGATTCTCTCTAATTGGTCCATTTGGGGTCAGTATACATCTCATTATGAATATCCTTACTCCAACCAGTTCTTTGTGGAAAGTTCATACTTCTGTCGTTTCTCACGGATTCATGACATTACCCATCCGCACATTGGACTCAATCTGTATCCTTTTCTGATACTTTAAGTTGAACAGTTCATTGTTTATTCACATATCCACTGCAACTTCTCACACTGTTCGCTATGTCCTTCTTTGGCACAAGTTTGTATAATAAGGTCATCGCAGCCTTGACCACGCTTCCATCCTAGGCTTTGGGACGGTCACATGATCCCTTTGTTCACAGCCTTTCTCACTTTCGGAACACATTTCGCGCCTGCGTACTCTAGCTTGTTTGCTTCGGCAGCCATTTTTACATCGCGGCACAACAGGCCTAAGCGAACTATTTATAAAGATAAACAGAACATAGTTAAGAATAAAGAATATAAACCCTTTCGTTTCCCTCCCATCATTCTACGTACCCCAATTAAGTGTTACCTAGCAAAAGCGACATATAAAGCTATTTCTTACTTACCAACCGCTTTACTTTGCCACCACACAGTTTATTTTCAAGCACAAATCATGCAATTATTATTCTAATTAGTACGCAAATCATTAGATTTATGTTATCCACGTTAACAAATGTAAGTAAATTAGTTTGCACGGATATGGCGTGTTACCCACGACCCTTATCATGACACATACATGGTTGGTTATTTACTGAGATGAACTTGTGTGTTAATTATTCAACATAATTATTAGGAGGTTAAATTTTTCGTTTACCCTGCTCCATCAACTCCCCCTTTGGTGATTTTTAATATCACCACAAAAACCCATGTTACACAATTCTGTCAGATAGCATATTTCTTGTCCAGTTTGTTTTTGTTAGTTTACACAACTGTATCCCTTTCATCTTGTCTCTTTGTTTTCTTATACATGTTTTCTTTTATTTCTTCTAGCTCTATTTCACCCATCTCTCTTTCTCTTTCTTTATTTATCTTATTTTCTTTTTCTATTTTATTCTGTCTTTTTCTTCTCTTTATACATACAATAATTAATTTTAATACTAGAACTATTAGTACTATTATGGTTGCTATTATTATGATTTTCCCTATTACTAATCTACTCATTCTACTAAACCAATTTATTACTGAGGAAAAACTCTTACCAAGTTTTCCCTACGCATTTTCAACCTCCAGTGGAACAAGTTCTTTGTGCAAATTGGTAATATTCTTAATATACTTTTGTATTTTTCACTTTTATCTGGAATGTAAGTGCAACAATGTTGGACTTTTAGCATTCCACAGACTCCGCCCTCTTTTGCCAAAGAATGTCAAGGGCAAGTCGATTTTGCATCGCCATAGCTCTCATGGCAACCATTTCGGTATTTACCATCAAGAACCCTCCAGCAGTATCTGTAGATAAACGATCTACTACTGTGGATAATTTCCGAATTTTAAATGCATTCAAAGATATTCCCACTGCTGGTATCAATGCTCCAAAAATATCACCTACTATTTCTGAAAAGCTCTCCCTTTTCCTACGTGTAAATGTCTTTACCATTTCGTGTGTTCCCTTTTCTGTTCTATCTACATGAAAAATCTTTGGAAAGACCAGGCCTAAGTAACATGATCCATACCAATGGTCCGGCAACCTGTAATAAGCTCTGTTACCGCATATATAATAGATCCCAGGAAATATTGGATCTTTTCCCCTTTGAATCCCCAACCTCCTAAAATGTTATAATTGTCTTGGCAATCACTGGAACCCACGAAATAGTTGTCATATCTTGTTCTATTTCTTCTAATGCACAACCTTCCCTGTTGGGGCCAATCCAGAGTCATAGCGGCATTTGTCTTTTTCTTGTCATGATTTTCTTCCTCAAATGCCCAAAGAGGTGTTTTTGTCTCTTCTATCACTTTTCTTTGAAATTTTACTCTTCTATCCTCGACCATTTCTAAAAACACCTTTTCTTCATTCCTTAACTCACAGGTAAGGTTGTTTTTAACTATATCATCTAATGTTAGAATTTTATTTTCTATGAAAAATTCACCAAACGTTCTTGCTTCTTTCACTTTGTTTAGTTCAGAAATTATAGGAATCTCTGCAAAAATCTTATCTATATCAGTATAATAATATTCTAATCTTCCTGTCTTGTAAAATAGACTTGCTAGAACACTACATGTTATCCCATATGTCAAAGGAAGGTGATGATAGGTCACACCTTCTGCAACAGACGCAGGCAATTGCATACAAACATAACAATCTCTCACATCCATTGTTTCTACATACTCATATAATAATTTAGTAAAAACATTTTTTGAAAAATCTGTTATTGATTTGTCCTTATGTAACTCTGCACTACTTTTTAATATAGCTGTTTCCTGCATGTTAGCTCCCTTTTCTTTCTCTGTGTTATTCTTTAATATAGACGTTTCTTCTACAGCTAATCTAATTGGAATGGTGATTGCTAAGATACTCCATACGGTCATTAATAATCCTGTACAAAAGAAGCACATCTTACACCATCTACGTAAGAACTCACATCTACAGGTTCTATTTTTAGTATCTACCATTTTGCTCTATTACCTATTTTATATGTACAGAAAATGTGTCACCACACCTCAGAAATGACCTCTTAGCCACCCTACGCTCTCACTTTGTCTCGTTTGGTACTTTCTTTAGTTCTTTTCAGAACTCTTTCTGGTCAAATCCAGTGTTTTGTCCAGTCCGGTAGAAATTTGTTCAAATTTCTTTAAATTTGTTGCACTTCACCTTCACCCATTAAATTGTAGCTTTGTTCCGGGTTCTCGTGAGTGATCTCTTCTTCTTTGATATCAGTCAACGCAATGTATAGCCATTCAGGCGATTTATACTTCAGGTTAGCTTTCTTTACTCTTTTTGTTTTCTGCAAGAGTTTTCCACCTTGTTTCTCTTGTTCCTTTTGACTTGTTATTTCATTTACTTGTTCTGCATTCTTTCCATCTAACCTTATGATCTTGTATCTCAATCTTTTAACTTCGTGGGGCCAATTGTCTCCTTTTCTTGGCCTTTTTGGTTCACTTTATTTTTCATCTCTTTCTGTTCTCCAAGTTCTCTTTCTTGACTCTTGTTTTTCGTTTCTTTCTTCTCCACTTTCTTCTGACTCTGTTTCAGTCCTTTCTTTGTTGTCTCTTATCTTAATTTTTAGAATTTCACTTCCTTCATCTGTTTTTAATTTTCCTTGTGTTTTCCTTTGATCACCTACTTCTGTCCCTCCTCGAGGTTCTTCCGAATTTGTGTCAATCTCTCTATCTGTTTCTGAATTTCCCTGTTTCTTTGTTCGTCGATCTGTCCCTACTGCTCCTCGGGAGTCTTCCGATTCGTCTACCTTTCTATTTGAAACTGTCCCTTCCTCGTCTATTAATATAATTTCTGAAGGATCTTCACCATAACTTGTACTTGGTTGCTCACTGTTACTATCTTTTTGCTCAGTTTCTTCTTTTATACTATCAAATTATCAATTTCTTTTCAGATTTTCATCACAATCAGAATGCTCTGTATCAGACGCTGAACTGGTGTCTGAGATCTCCAGATGTCGACTCACATGTCGATCTTCAGATTCTGGAACTTTTGCTATTTCCTCCTCTCCTCCTGTCGTTACACTTGTACTTGGGTCTTCCAGATGTCGACTTACAGGTCGATCTTCAATTTCTGGAGCCCTGTTCGTCTCTTCCTCTGCATCAGATGCTGAACTGGTATCCAATATTTCCAGATGTCAACTTACAGGTCGATCTTCAGGATCTGGAACTCTGATGGTGTGGCTGGCATGTACCCAGTGTTTTACTCCTGCACATTTGACTGCAGTTGTTGTCACCAGGATCACTTGTCGTGGTTGGTCCCAGCGAGGAACCAAACAGTTTCTTCTTCGGTGGACTTTTATTCGGACCCAATCTCCTGGATTCAAGTCATGAGCTGGTTTTCTTTCAAGAGTGGTCGCATCCGGTCCAACCTGATGAAACACAGAACGTACCACATCAGCCAATCCTTTGCAATAATCCAACACGAGATCATCAGTTATAGTCAGTAGTTTGTTGACAGGTACATGTGCTTGTCTCATTGCTCGTCCCATAATTATTTCGTGGGGACTAAGTCCTGTCTTTCTTTCAGGTATGCTTCTGATAGTCATTAAGACCAATGGCAAGGCATCTGGCCATTTGAGTCCTGTGGCTTGACACATTTTCCCTAGCCTGTTCTTTATTGTTCCATTCACTTGCTCTACTATTCCAGAAGCCTCTGGTCTGTATGCACAGTGCAATTTTTGTTTAATACTAAGTGCTTCACAAATCAGTTGAATCAATTCGTTTTGAAAATGTGTTCCTCTATCTGTTTCAATCGTTACTGGAAAACCATACCTTGGAATGAATTCTCGCAGCATAAGTTTAGCTACTGTAATTCCATCATTCCTTCTGGTCGGGTATGCTTCCACCCAACGGGAAAACAAACAGACGACTACAAGAACGTATCTTAGTCTATTGCTTGGGGGCATTACTATAAAATCCATTTGCATTCTCGTGAAAGGATCTCCCTCTCGTCCTATTGTTCCTAGACTCACTACTGTCTTCCTTCCTGGATTTAGCTGTTGACAAATAAGACATCTTTGACAAAGACTCTCAGCTATGGCTCTGAATTTTGGATTATACCATGTTTGCCTAAAAAGTCTGATCATTGCATCTCTCCCAATATGTGCTTGTCCATGGTACATCCGTGCCATGTCAGAAATCATGCTATCAGGCATAACTGGTCTTTCATCTCTGTAAACCCAAACTTCATTTTCCTCCCGTTTTCTGCATCCTGCTTTTATCCAGCTATCTTTTTCCTCATCATCTGCTGCTTCCTGTAATTGTCTCACCTCATCTCATGTCTCAACAGGGTTAGTAAAAAGCAAAGGACATGAAATATGCTCTCTTTCTCTGTTTCTGTTTAGTGAGACGACATTTTTAGCACAGTACTGTGCGATTTCATCAACAAACTTATTGCCAACAGTTATGTAGTCTTCCCCATTTTTATGTGCGTTGCACTTCACCACCGCAATCTGTTTAGGCAGCTGTATCGCCTCAAGCAACTTTTTCACAAATTCACCATTTCTTATTGGGGTTCCTGCAGACGTCAAGAAACCTCTCTGGGACCAGATCTGCCCAAAATTGTGAGCCACTCCAAAGCCATATTGGCTATCCGTGATTACTGTGACTCGGACATTCTTTCCCAATTTGCATGCTTGAATTAGAGCAATCAACTCCGCTACTTGAGCAGAACGTATCCCTCTCAAACAAGATGCTTCCATTACAGCAGCTACTGTGCAAACTGCATATGCTGCACTCAGAACTCCATCATTCGTTCTCAAACATGAGCCATCCACGAACAGAATATAATCTGATTCCTTTAAAGGCTCATCCTGTATATCGGGTCTCGGTTTTGTACAATATTCAAGTACATTCAGACAATCATGATCAACTTCATCCATTTCAATCACACTCTCTTCATCTGGCAATGATGTTGAAGGATTCACATTTATGCATCTGTCAATGGTGACATTGTCTGCACTCACAATTACTTTTTCATGCCTAGTCAGCCGACTATGTGTCATATATTGGGTTTTGGTTCTTGTCAAAAGAATTTCCACAGAATGAGGGACATATACTCTTAGTGGATATCCCATCACAATGCCTTCACTCTGCTCCAGACTTACACAAGTAGCAGCAACTGCTTTCAAACATCCAGGCAACGCTTTTGCTACTGGGTCTAAGACAGCTGAAAAATATGCAATGGGTCTTTTCATGTTTCCGTGTCTCTGCACTAGGACTGAAAACGCACACCCATCTCTTTCACTACAATACAACTTAAAATCTTTTTCATAATCAGGCATTCCTAATGCCGGGGCTTCACACAGTTTTGTTTTTAGTTCTCTGAATGCTTTCATTTCCTCATCATTCATTTCAAAAGGATCTTTAACATCCTTCTTTGTCAATCTCTGTAATGGTTTTGCAATCAATGAAAATCCACTTATCCATTGTCGACAATATCCAACCATTCCTAGAAACATTCTTACTTCTCTCTGTGTCATTGGAGCTCTCATTCCTTGAATTATTTTTATCCTTTCAGTCGTTACCTTTCGCACTCCTTTTTCAATCTTGTGTCCCAAATATTGGACCTCTTGTTGACAAAACTGTAATTTTGATGGGGACACCTTATGTCCTCCTTTTGCTAAATGATTCAGCAAAGCAATTGTGTCAGTAACACATGCTTCCTTTGTTTTTGATGCCACCAATAGGTCATCAATATACTGAACCATCACGGATTTCTCTGGCATTTTTAAATCTTCCAATGATTTCTTTAGAATCTGATTAAAGATCGAGGGGCTTTCTGTATACCCCTGAGGAATTCGGCACCATGCCAAAATACGCTCTCCGAACCTGAACGCAAATAATGGCTGGCTATCTGGATTTAATGGGATAGAGAAAAATGCATGGCATAAATCAATAACTGTGTACCATTCTGCTTCGCGTGGAATCTGGTATAGAATTACAGCAGGGTTTGGTACTATTGGGCAGCAAGGTACAACAATTTTGTTTACCTTTCTCAAATCCTGTACAATTCTATATGTTCCATTCGGCTTTTTCAGTCCCATTATAGGTGAATTACTTGGGCTGCTCATTATTTCTCTCAGAATTCCTTGTTCAATCATTTTATTTATTACAGGTGTTATTCCTTCAATTATTTCTGGTGTCAATTTATACTGTGGCGTATTTGGGTAACTTGTTCCTTCTTTTACAGAGATTTTAACAGGGTCTACTCCTTTCATTAACCCTATATCTTCACCCGTAAAATCCCACACTTCCTGTTTCACTGTTTCTTTCAGTTCAATTGGGATTTTCTCCACGTCAAACACAGGGAACAACTCACTCACTTCTGTCTCTAAATTTACCAATGTCATTTTATAGAGTACATCTTCATCTGGGGTTTGAAATGCAATCCCGTCTGGAGTAAAATAGATGGTGCAGTTCATCTTGCAAAGCAGATCGCGTCCTAATAGGTTCACAGGACTGCAATCACACACCACAAATCGGTGCATATCACTGAATGGCCCAATCTTTACCTCCACTAATTTGGTAAGAGGTGCCCTAATTTGCTGATTCGAAACACCCACGACTTGGATATTTTCACCTGAGAGAGGAAGGTTTGGAATTTCCACTGATCTAACAGTAGAACGGGTAGCTCCAGTGTCCACAAGGAATCTTACATTTGCACCATTCACTTCTCCATCCACAAATGGACCTGCTTGATCTACCTCTAGAGTTGCGCCAAGCACGCACTCTTCCTCCTCTCCTAGGCACCGTCATAAACTTTCATCCGACTCATTCCCATCCTGTCGTAACCAGTATTGAGATATGGCAGCTGCGCGCGGCAATTGTGTTACCTGCTCTCCTCTGTAGAATCCTGTTTCTGCACTGTATCTTTGTGGATTTACACTCTTGGGAAGTGGTGGTTGAGGCACCTGACTTTGCTGAGTAACTACCTGTGGTTGCTGCAGCTGTTGGTAACTCACCTCACTCTGCACCTGTGGATTTAATGATTGATTTTCCGCATTAGTTTTTGGAGGGAATTTACACTCGTTTCTCCAATGTCCTAATTTTCCGCAGTTGTGGCATGGCCACTTTTTCTTTGCTTCCTCTATACTCATTTGACCTTTTCCTTTACCTATATTTGGTCTGGATTTCGCCTGTCCTGCCTCATTAACTTGATTATTCAATTGAGCTTCTTGTTTTTCTGCAACTTTCACCTGTGCCCACATTGCTTTTTCTTTCAATTTACGCTGTCTACTCTCAATGTCATCACTACAGTATTTAGCATATCTCAAAACCTCATCTACCGTGCTATTCTGCCAACAAATCATATGTTGCTTAATCATTTCACTTATCTCTGGTTTCAACCCATAAACAAACCTATATACGAAATGGCTCATGTCCTTTTCATTTAGTGTCTCATATCCACTATACTGTTTAAAAACTAACAGTAGCCTTTCATAGTACGCATGTACAGATTCCTTACTCTCCTGTGTGGTTCTGTCAATCTTTACCCAATCCGTTTCTTTTGGTGGGATTTTATTTTTCAAAAAGGTAATAACTTGGTCATATTTCCTCATCACTTCTGGTCCTGGCGCTCCTGTTTTAGCGTCTCTTGGATATTCTACAGTTGGCCAATCAATAGTAATCTTACATTCTGTCCACAAATCAGCTGGTACTACTATGTCAAATAATCCATCCAAATCTATCCATAACACTTTCGAAACCTTAACAAACCTCTCCACTTGTCTGTACCATTCTACTGGTTTTTCTCTTAATTTTGGGAAGTCATTTGTAAATGACAGTATATCTTGTCTAGACCATGGGACATGCACATAACTACCTCCTGGAGTTTCTCTCATCGGGTACTCCCTTACAATTGATTCCTTGTCTGTCACCGCAAAAGCCAAAGACGCTTTATCAGTCGTTTTCTCATTCCTTTTAGTCCACCTGCTTCTCCATCTATCCACATCACCCCATTTTCTCAGCAAAACAATTCATTCTTTTATTTGGGTTAACCGTCCTGATGTGTTCAAATTTTCTATATCTTTCTCGCAAAAATCTACTCTATATGGTTTCTGCAAACTTCTCACCTTTACAAATTCTACTCCTAGTTCATTTGCTGTTTCTTCTAATTTGTCATGTAAATTTCTAGCTCTCCATGTAATGCTCTTACATAAGAACATTATCTCATCATCCTGATAAGTTTTTAATTTTTCTGTACCAATTGTCCCTAAGATCAATTCTTCCATATCTATTTTTAACCTAATTACATCTAATGGTTTTGATTCTGTCTCTTTCGTTTTCAGGGTTTTCATCCATTCATTCAATTCATCCGGAGTCGGACCTACAGGTGTACTATTTAATTCTATCCAATTTTTACTTCTTTCTGGTGTCTCTGACGCAGACTCAGTTCCCATAGGAATCCTCCTAAACTCATTCTCATTTACCGTCAAATTAGTAGGTGGGCTTGGTCTATATGAACTGACCAAATTTCTTGCACCTTCATTGTCTAATTCCATCCCTTCTTTTCTTCTTTGCAAATTTGAATTCATAGGAATGACTAAAGAATGCTCTTCTATCTTTTGATTCTCGAAAACTGGTATTACTGGACCTATCGTTACGGGGTACAGTTACAGCTTCCATATTCATTGTCAATTCTCTTATCTTTTCAGTCAATTCTCTCGTAGTTTTTGCTAATTCAGTTGTATTGTCACTTTCAACTTTCTCACTTTGTGGGGTTTTCAATTGATCTTGTGACCTATTTATCTCATATCCCCGTTCGGGATTTTTATTCCTCCCAGTTTCCATTGGCGGTGCATTAGGTGTCACCACCGCAGAATTCTGTTGGTATGGAGGTGGGTTTCTGTTTAAAATATCTTCCAGCAATTCATCTTCCGTCTCACTACCACCATACCCGTACCTTTCTGTAACTAAATGCATCTTTTTCTCTGTGCATTTTCTCTTTGCTTCTTCCTCAACTGTAAAAGCTGGAAATAAACCTCCTGTCATATTAGCATATCTCCAACGCTTTATTCTGTCCTCATGATTCACTCCCCACAACCTTCCGGGTACAAACTCATGATTTCTTAATCCTCTGAATCTTTCTCGTTCATACATCTCATCTTCCCATTCACTTAAAGCTTCAAACTGTGTTGGTCTAGGCTCAAGCATTGTCATCTTCTCCCTCAAATTCCGAAGTACCGCTACGCTAAATGAACCATTCTCAGGAAATGCTAATGCTCCATCATTTTGAGTATATTTAGTCCAATTTTCTAACCATATGCAGGTATGATATCCGTACTTCAACATCATATGTGAAGCTGGCGATTTCGGCGGAGGAATTACTTGTCCCTCTCTAGTCACTACCTTTTTGTCTTTCTTAAAAACGTTCTTAACTTTCGCCATCCACGACGTTTTCTCTCTACCATACTCATAATAAGCCATAATTCACAATCTCTTTCCTTTCTCAAAGTCCGTAACTCAACACTGTTCTCTATGCGTTATTCGGACCTATCACAGCGCGACTCACACCAACGCTCCAATCCTAAGCTTCTACGTCACAGCTTATTCAACCAATCCTAGCGCGTCTCACACCAACGCACCAATCAGAGCGTCTTCTGTATAACTAGTGCACTGTCCAATCCCAGCGCGGCTTTTGTCAACGTCAGTTCTGCTCCTGACCCTCCTTTACAAAATTTATCGGCAATTTATTTTTCAACTGTTCTTGGTTAGTTACGACATAAAAAACACATTTCCATTGTCTGATTTCGCTAACAAAAGTGACAGTTTTATTCTATCTCGCAAGAATACAGTTTTGTTCGATAAGTGTAGCACTTCCCTCTACCTTACCCTTCTTTCAAGCAAGGGGTAAACCCGTTTCTCTGGGGATAAAACACATGTGGAGACTACACTGCTCCTGAGAATTAAGGCCAGAGTTTCACAAGAAAACCGGTTGCTATTTCACTCACACACCTTTTATACGGAAAATGTCCCTATCATAACACAACTTGTGTTATCACCAATATGAACTCAGACAATGCACTATTCCATGTGACTTCTCTTGCCACACGTGTCCACTTCCTACTTCCCGGAATCTTCAAAACCTTTGACTTACATATAACGTAATACCATACAACATGAAGTGTTATACATAAAAAATAATCAATAATCAATAATTAATAATCACCAAACGAATCTATAGTAACCATAACTCTGCTACCAAGAAATCTGATCCAGCGCTATCAATAAAATTTCTTCTCCTATATGCTTTGGACATCCAGGTACAAACATCCCTTTTCCACAACTTATATCCATATGACGGTGGGGCCCATAACACCGCATAAACATTCACTCTCTCATATATTCCCTGGATTTAATCCGTTTTACTTAGGAGAAAACAGTAAATGATTTGCTGGAAGGAGACGGGATACCTTTTAAAACGACATAATACTTTTCAAACTTTAAGGTATTCCGCTCATTGGTCAATGGACCAACTAGTAGAAATCAGTTGATGGTATTAAGACCAGCTCAATCACTATAAACCTTTAAACATTTATATTTATAATTGAGCTAAAGAACCACAGACTCATTGTTTTAAAGATAATAAAGTTTATCTAATTTTTAGAAGCATGAATAAGTTTCAAATTTATTATTCAGATTAATACATTTATCATCATTATAAGAATAAATTTAAGTTGCAATGCATACCTATTAGATGGAAAAATAAAGTTCGTCACAACAATAAATTCAGATCACAGCATAGAACTCCCGAAAAACTGTCTATCTGTCCTGTAAAACAGGCCTTCTCGACGGATCACCTATATGGTGTTTCCCGCCACAATCGAGTTCTTTTCCCTTATAGTATTTAAGAATAAAAAGGTCTAATAGTATTTAAAAAATGGAAAATCTATTAAAAGCAAAAAGGTTTCTCCATCAGCAGCGTCCTGTGCTCAATAAAAATATAAAACAGCAGCTCCCGCAGCAGCAACACCAGCAAAAAGCAGTAGCATCAGAAGGAGAGTCCCCCCTCCCTCAAAGTAGGTCTTCTTATACCCTAAAACTAGCTTACTAAGTGAAAATGTTACATCTTTGGGGGCAAGATTCTCTCTAATTGGTCCATTTGGGGTCAGTATACATCTCATTATGAATATCCTTGCTCCAACCAGTTCTTTGTGGAAAGTTCATACTTCTGTCGTTTCTCACGGATTCATGACATTACCCATCCGCACATTGGACTCAATCTGTATCCTTTTCTGATACTTTAAGTTGAACAGTTCATTGTTTATTCACATATCCACTGCAACTTCTCACGCTTTTCGCTATGTCCTTCTTTGGCACAAGTTTGTATAATAAGGTCATCGCAGCCTTGACCACGCTTCCATCCTAGGCTTTGGGACGGTCACATGATCCCTTTGTTCACAGCCTTTCTCACTTTCGGAACACATTTCGCGCCTGCGTACTCTAGCTTGTTTGCTTCGGCAGCCATTTTTACATCGCGGCACAACAGGCCTAAGCGAACTATTTATAAAGATAAACAGAACATAGTTAAGAATAAAGAATATAAACCCTTTCGTTTCCCTCCCATCATTCTACGTACCCCAATTAAGTGTTACCTAGCAAAAGCGACATATAAAGCTATTTCTTACTTACCAACCGCTTTACTTTGCCACCACACAGTTTATTTTCAAGCACAAATCATGCAATTATTATTCTAATTAGTACGCAAATCATTAGATTTATGTTATCCACGTTAACAAATGTAAGTAAATTAGTTTGCACGGATATGGCGTGTTACCCACGACCCTTATCATGACACATACATGGTTGGTTATTTACTGAGACGAACTTGTGTGTTAATTATTCAACATAATTATTAGGAGGTTAAATTTTTTCGTTTACCCTGCTCTATCACTACATTGACTTAGGCCTGGCTGCCATGATGCCTTTTTGCGCACGTTACTTTGTGCCGTTGTTTTTCCAGCCTCTGCTTCTGCTCGGCTATTTTAGCCCTGTCTGCATTTCTGTCTTTCACCTTTTCTCCTGTTCCCTTTTGGGCTATGTCTGCACACCATGTACAAGGTGTACAAGGTCGAAAAACAACGTCCCTTGTTCCTGCTGATTTGGCCAGTCCCTCGCACTTAGACATAACACTATGTACAGCTGCCCTGGAGAAATTCGTGTGCTTTTAATGTCGTGATTTTTCACTGTTAGACACACTTGGATACAAACCTTTCCAGAGAGAAGAGCTGTGCTTGTCTGATGATGTAAACCTTACATCTAGATATTGAGGTATGGGGGTTCGCTCGACAAAGCCCAGAGGTCTTCTGTTTTTATAATAAACAAGCAACTAGCACGGGGAGGGTGGTGTTGTCATTTAGCCATATATCCACTGCTTTATGAAATGCTTTCCCCGTTTGTATTCTATGGAGTTGTAACTATGCTGCTTATATTATCCTTATGCATTATGCTGATAGTACTGGCACGTGCACTGTATCTTAGAGCACGGTAGTTGAAATAAACATTTTAAACTATACAGTGCCTCTTCTTACGCGCGTTGTAGACAGGTATGAGTGAGTTATGAAAGGGTGTTCTTGCTACTGCGAGTCCTGAGAGAGAGATACTGTGTTCTGGGTTGTCTAATCATTGGTAGCATTGATGCTAATGAGACGCTACAGCTAGTCGGGTTGGGGTTTTAGGTGCTAAGGCTTATGGTTGGCTCACCACTATATTCCGAGGTCCTATTATCCTGTGCATAGCTCTGTGTATGTGCAGAATCCCTACAACAATCCATGAATACTCACAAACCAATCTCTAGGAGTGAACATGATTGGTTTATCCTGGCTGGATGTCTGTGGGATCCAATTAGTGGTTCTCAGTATGGGTGAGACAAAGCAAGAAAGAAACAAAACAGAACCAAAAAGAAGAAAAACTTTGTTTTGAATAGGAAAAACATGTTGGTCTGTCTCTGTAATCACTCATGTAAGTAAAGAATAAGACAAAGAAGCCTGTACTTAGAGTAATACAAACACATTTTCATCTAACTTCCGGTTTAAGTCAAGACACATTGATACCAGGTTACGTTTGATTCTTCTAGGGGATGAAACACATGACGGCTCCTTGCTATTTTGCTTTCATTTGTATGAACAGTTGATATATTATCTCTGCATGTATTATCCTTCTTGTTTCTGACTTTTAATATGGCTTGAGTCTAAATTACCATAGTTATGAATAAACTTTCGTTTTAGTGCTAGAAAACTATTGAGCTCATATGTTACTTATTAATTGTATGTGTGTTCTTCGATTAGAATTGTAACTGTTAGCTTTGGCTGGAAATCTTTTTTAGCCTTTTCGTATCGAGAACCATAATAACAAGGTTCCCTATGGTTTAACACCACTCTCTAAAATAACATGAATTCTATTACTCTTTGAACAAGTATTTATATCATTTGGATGTGTGCTAACAATCATACAACTGCTACCCCTGTAATAGTTCTCAAAAGAAAAAAACATTCAAATATGGCCACCATGCCTTCACACACATCCGTGACAACCGTCTTCGAATGATTTTCCTTTGGTTTTAAGAAAAATCCTTTCAAGATGGTAGTAACTCCTGTGAGTGCATGCAAAGCTGCCATCGAGGGGAAAAGATAATTGACAAAGCCATTAGGTTTAATGGGTGAAACCTATTGACTTTGTCACTGCCTTTTCTCAACTGCTGAATAGCAACACTACAGTCCTTAGTACACAACTCCTGCAGTCTCTGGGGCTCAATATCAGATGACCTGTTCTTCCTATATACAGAAGACACTGATTACAACTCAACCTAACTATCCTGTGAAATAAACTGGTGCAATAGCTGTAGAATGGCTTACGTTGGCTCTCCCAAATGCCTTCCTGATCAAGGATGGCGTCCACCACATGCACCGCAGACCGACCCCAAAGGTCTGCAGGCAATCCATTGCTCAGGGCAAGCCCCCTTGCTGGCAACATCTTATTCAAGCTTCACAGAGGTCAAGGTGCAATTATCTCCTGTGCCCTGCCACCGGAATATGCCTTGTCATGTTGTACACGGAGCATTTGGCATGTCCAGGGTGAGTTAATGAGGTAGACAAAGTGCGGCGCGTTGTCTGTGGGAATCAGAGCAGAAACATATGTGTCTGTCTATGGTCATTGCTGTACCTCCAATTAAAAGAATGAGTAAAAAGAAAGTAACACGACTGCATTGTTCTTGATGTTTTCCCATTTGCAGTACTCATTCAACTGCCAGATCTCTGAAAACTGTGAACACCAAGAAATGTGAACATTTTATGTAAAGGTGAGGAAATTAAGGTAGATACTAGGGGACTGATTAGTACACATGCAATTAGCTAGTAAATCAAGTCCATGGCCTTTTGATGTACCCTACTTCATGCAGCTCTTTTTCAAAAATTCGGAACAAAGTTATGTTCATATGTTAAAATGGAATGTTAGTATGTTAGTATGGAATCCTACATGTAAGAATGGAATGTAGAATGTTAGAATGTTAGTATGGAATCTTACATGTATGTATGGAATGTTAGTATGGAATCTTATATATTAAAGCTCCTCTCTGATCAGGGCATTACCAGTTAATGATGTTATTTTTTCTTAAATTGTGTTACGTTACGTTATGTTTTGTTATGTTATGCTATGGTGTGTTATGGTATGGTATGTCATAGCATGTTATATTATGGTATGTTATGCACACAATCTAAGCAAGTTCACATATCAAGCATGTGGTAAATTGCAACAGCAGACTGAACACCTATTCTCTCCTTTACAGCTCCCATCAGCTGAATAACCACTGCTTTTTAGATGAATCACTGAATTCTTCCTTTCAAGTCTGGACACTGGAGACCATAGATCACAAAAGACCTAGCCTCTATTTTGTAGGACATTTGCTTATTATCAGTTTGAGAAAGACAAGTTTCACCCACTCATTAGTATTAATTGCCAAGCATCCAGAAGTTAGTCATGCATTTTAATTTGTACCTTGAATGTAGTGCTCTTACTTAATAATATGAATACCCCATGTTCCACCTAAATCAGCAATTCAGCGTAATTGACATAAAATTACAGCCTGCCCGTCTTTTGTGTGTTTCATAACTGATTCATATTCCTGTGGAGTCTTCTCTACCTTAAAGTGCAGTGCTTTGAAACTGATTTCTTTACGATCAGCAAATATATTTACATAAAATCCATTTACTGACAGTCCATGGAACAATACAATTAAATCATAATAAAAAAATAATAAAATGCACCTTGACTATATATATATATATATATATATATATATATATATTATCTACTGGCGGTCGCCAGTAGATAGTTATAGTTACAACCTATTATCCATAGGAAATCCGCGACATTCTATTTGAAATAACTCTCTTGCCGGTTGACGTATCTTCGCGAAATTTTCAAACTTTGTGGCCCGCTCCGGTCCGCTCCTACCCTGAAAGTCTCGGGGGCTTCGTCAAGCGGGGGCCGAGAAAAAGGGGGTCCCAAAACGCGTTTTCCCATGCACTTTTCCATAGGAAACTTTAGACACGGCTACAGCCCGAACTGCTGAACGGAATTACACCAAATTTGGCAAAGAGGTAGTTCTTGGTTCAGAAAGAACCCTTTTGTTAAATGGTGTAAATCCGTTCAGTAGTTGCTGAGAAAATGTAAAGTAAAAAGTTAGTGATATCTATGGCCGAGTAGGGTCCGCGTACCCTCCCGATCACGAGCTGCATGTTAATTGGCTGTCAGCTGGCTGTCAACATTCCGATTCAGGAAATGTTGGCAGTCATTTTGTCCCTCGGTAGAACCGAGGGACAGAAACAAGTGCGCAAAGCGCACAAAGGGGGCAGGGTAGAAACACCCTGACCCCCTAGGTTTGCTCAGGGGTCCCACAAGGACCCCCTGGGCAACAAAAAAAAAATTTTTTTAAATCGGCAGGATGCGCTCAGGGTGCGCGAATCCTGCCGAAAAAATCGAAGCGCTGGACTCCCGCGCTTCGATGTCAATTGGCCCCGGGTGGGCCAAGTCCCGGGGGCATGGTGGGGGGATAATTTAATGTGTGGGGGCCTCAAAGGGCCCCCAAGCCCCGGGACCGCCACCCCCCGGGCTTTTTAAAAATGGTGCGGGAGGGCTCTGAGCCCTCCCGCAGCCCCGGAGACCACCACCTCCCCGGGGCTTTTTTTATACATTAGAAAACCTGTGTGGGGGCTCCAGCCCTCCACACGCCCGGGACCGCCACCTCCCGGGGCACTAAACATTTTAATATGGGGGTCCGTTACGGACTCCCAGAGCCCCGGGACCACCACCTCCCGGGGCTGTGTACTGAATGGGAGGGGGCCGCGCGCCCCCTCCTGGAGCCCTTGATGGCCCTGGGGACCACCACCCCCAGGGCCGGCTCCTGCAGTGTCCCGGGTGCCTACCCCGGGACACTGTAGTTTGCTATGGCAGGGACGGGAGCCTCGCGGCTCCCGTCCTGCCATAGCAACTGCTTTGATATTGGAAGAGAGAGCAGGGAAACCTGCTCTCTCTTCCAATATCCAAAGCCGACTGCTTTTCCACATGGGGAGCAGCATGTCAGCTGCTCCCCATGTGGAACAGCAATGCCGGCTCCCAAGGGACGTGGGGAGCCGGCGGGACTGTGGGGGATTGGGGACCCCCCCACAGTCCCCAACGGAGAGGGCCAGCCCCGGGGGATGGGGTCCCTGGGGCAAGTAGTGGCCCGGGAGGGGTCCCTGGGGGCCAACTAGCCCACCAGGAACCTCCAATATGCGCCAGGGGGCTGCGTTGCAGAGACGTGTAGAGAGGCCACACCCTTTTACACCTCTCTGCAACGCAGCTCTGTGGCGCTTTCTGGATGTACCTGTTGGGCTAGTTGGCCCCCAGGGACACTCAGGATTGAAGGGGATTTAATTCCCCATCTTAAAACGCGCCACGGGGCCTGTTTGCACACATGTCACCTGAAGCCCCACCCCTCCCTTCACCACTGTGCAAACGCGCCCCGTGGCGCGTTTTAAGTTGGGGGATTAAGTCCCCTTGAATCCTGAGGGTCCCCGGAGTCCAACTAGCCCACCATATACCTCAAAAGCGCCCACAGAGCTGCGTTGCAGAGAGGTGTAAAAGGGGCGTGGCCTCTGTACACCTCTCTGCAAGGCAGCTCCCTGGCGCATACTGGAGGTTCCTGGTGGGCTAGTTGGCCCTCAGGGACCCCCAGTATTCAAGGGGAATTGCTCCTCTCTGCAAACGCGCCAGGGGCGCGTTTGCAGAGTGGTGAAGGAAGGGGGCGGGGCCTGCGGGCCCGATCGTTTTAAAAAAAAAATAATAATTTTTGTCCCCTTCCTTTTTTCTCTTTTTGGGCCCTGGGGACCCCATCCCCCAGGGCCTTACCCCTTTTTTTAAATTACAAAAAAAAAACGGGAAGGGGGCCGCGTGGCCCCCTTCCCTGGGCCTGTATTGGCCCCGGGGACCCCATCCCCGGGGCATGGCCTCTATATTTATTATTTTAAGTGGGGCAGCGTGGCCCCCTCCTCTGGCCATTTTAAGGCCCCGGGGACCCCATCCCCCGGGACCGGCCTTTCCATTTTTTTTTTCTCTTTTTGGGAAGGGGGCCGCGTGGCTCCCCTCCCGGGCCACTACTTGCCCCGGGACCCCATCCCCCGGGGCTGGCCCTCTCCGTTGGGGACTGTGGGGGTCCCCAATCCCCCACAGTCCCGCCGGCTCCCCACGTCCCTTGGGAGCCGGCATTGCTGTTCCACATGGGGAGCAGCTGACATGCTGCTCCCCATGTGGAAAGCAATCAGCTTTGGATATTGGAAGAGAGAGCAGGTTTCCTGCTCTCTCTTCCAATATCCAAAGCAGTTTGCTATGGCAGGACGGGAGCCGCGAGGCTCCCGTCCTGCCATAGCAAACTACAGTGTCCCGGGGTAGGCACCCCGGGACACTGCAGGAGCCGGCCCTGGGGGTGGTGGTCCCCAGGGCCATCAAGGGCTCCAGGAGGGGCCGCGCGGCCCCCCTCCCATTCAGTACACAGCCCCGGGAGGTGGTGGTCCCCGGGGCTCTGGGGTCCGTAACGGGCCCCCATATTAAAATGTTTAGTGCCCCGGGGAGGTGGCGGTCTCCGGGCGTGTGGGGGCTGGAGCCCCCACACAGGTTTTCTAATGTATAAAAAAAGCCCTGGGGAGGTGGTGGTCCTCGGGGCTGCGGGAGGACTCAGAGCCCTCCCGCACCATTTTTAAAAAAGCCCCGGGGGTGGTGGTCCCCGGGGCTTGGGGGCCCTTGAGGCCCCCCACACATTAAATTATCCCCCCCACCATGCCCCCGGGACTTGGCCCACCCGGGGCCAATTAACTATCGAAGCGCGGAGCCCGCGCTTCGATTATTTCTACCGGCAGGATTCGCGCACCCTGAGCGCATCCTGCCGATTTAAAAAAAAATTTTTTTTTTGCCCAGGGGGTCCTTGTGGGACCCCTGAGCAAACCTAGGGGGTCAGGGTGTTTCTACCCTGCTCCCTTTGTGCGCTTTGCGCACTTGTTTCTGTCCCTCGGTTCTACCGAGGGACAAAATGGCTGCCAACATTTCTTGATTCGGAATGTTGACAGCCAGCTGACAGCCAATTAACATGCAGCTCGTGATCGGGAGGGTACGCGGACCCTACTCGGCCATAGATATCACTAACTTTTTACTTTTCATTTTCTCAGCAACTACTGAACGGATTTACACCATTTAACAAAAAGGGTTCTTTCTGAACCAAGAACTACCTCTTTGCCAAATTTGGTGTAATTCCGTTCAGCAGTTCGGGCTGTAGCCGTGTCTAAAGTTTCCTATGGAAAAGTGCATGGGGAAAACGCGTTTTGGGACCCCCCTTTTTTCTCGGCACCCGCTTGACGAATCCCCCCGAGACTTTCAGGGTAGGAGCGGACCGGAGCGGGCCACAAAGTTTGAAAATTTGGCGAAGATACGTCAACCGGCAAGAGAGTTATTTCAAATAGAATGTCGCGGATTTCCTATGGATAATAGGTTGTAACTATAACTATCTACTGGCGACCGCCAGTAGATAATATATATATATATATATATATATATATTTATTTAGTGGGTGCTTGACTGGCTGTATAAGTGAGTGATTAAACATGTCTTAGGGAATGTATGGGTGAGTGACTAATCTGTGTCTATCAGTCTGTCAGTTGGTGTGTAAGTGGCTGCATGGGTTGGCGAGTAGGTAGATGAGTGTCTATATGGGTTATTGATTAGTTTTCTGAGTATCTGTATGGGTGCCTGAGTGTCTGTGTGGGTGGATGAGGGGTTGTGTGACTCCCGGCATGGATACATGAGTGGGTAAATCCCTGGGTGTATGGGTTCATGAGTGCATCTGTGAGGGACTGTATGGGTGAGTGAGTGTGCGTATGTCTGTGTCGGTGGGTGAATGGATGTCTCAGTGGTATATGGATGAGTAACTGCATATGTGAAAGGCAGTATATGTGAGTGTTGGAGTATATAAGTGACTGTATGTGTGAGTGATGATTGTGAGAGGGGCTGTATGGGTGAGTGTGCGCCTGTGTCTGTGACTGTATAGGAGAGTAAGTATTTGTTGATATCTGTATTAGTAGTGAGTGTGTGTGTGTTTCTGTATGGGTGAGTAAGTGGCTGTGTGATTGAGTGTTTGGGTGAGTGAGTAGGTGTGTGAGTAGCCCTATGGGTGACTGACAGTGTATGAGTGGCTGTACAGGTGTATGAGTGGATATATCAGCAGCTGTATTGGTGAGTGACTGGCTGTATGAGTGCCTGTATGGGTGAGTAAGTGGATGTGTATGTAGACCTATGAATCAGTGAGTGGGTATTTACATACTGGTATTTATGTGTGTCATTGGTTTCAAGAATGGTAGTCTGAAATGTGGAGTGGGTGTATGATATGTTATATTGGGGTGTGAGTAGGTGCATCAGAGATTATGTGGATGATGTCATCAGTGATGTCATTTGAGATATCATCAGTGATGTCACTGGCCATGTCATCAGTGTTGTAATATGTGATGTCATCAGCAGTGCATTGTGGGGCACAAGTTATAGTTAGCTCAGCTAACTATAACTGCTGAATTTCTCTGGTTTTGTACGAGTGAAATGTCAGCCTAACTATAACGTTCCTGAAACCTGTGGATTTTTCAGTGAATATCTAAGGTTTTCTAAATGCTAATTCCCAACCATAACATCCCTGAAACCTGTGGTTTTTTCAATGAATTTCTAAGGTTTTTTAAATGCTAATTTCTAACTATAACGCCCCTGAAACCTGCTTGTTTTGTGAATAAATATATAAATATACAAAAAAGATTTTTTAAATATATATCAATGTTTTTATATACATTTTCTATATAATTTATATATATATATGCATTAATTAGTTTTAAAAAAATATAAAAATGGGCTACAAGATGCTACCTTGCCATGATAATGGGGAATGATTAGATGAGTGCATGGGTAGTGCCTGAGTGATTGGATGAGTGCATGGGAAGTGCCTGGGTGACTGGACAAGTGTGTGGGTAGTACCTGAGAGAATGCAGGAGTGTGTGCATAGTGCTTGAGTGAATGGTTGAGTGCAAGGATAGTGCGTGAGTGATTGGATGAGTGCATGGGTAGTACCTAAGTAATGATTGAGTGCAAGAGTAGTGCCTGAGTAATTAGATGAATGCATGCGTAGTGCCTGGGTGATTGGATGCATGCAAGCATAGTGCCTGAGAGAGTGCATAAGTTCATGGTTAGTGCCTTAGTGAATGCTTGAGTTGAAAAGTAGTGCTTTAGTGATTGGATGGGTGCAAGAGTAGTTTCTGGGTGATTGAATGAATGCATATGTAGGGTTTGGGTGATTGGATGAGTGCATACGTAGTGCCTGAGAGAACGCATGAGTTCATGGGTAGTGCCTGAGTAATTAGATAAGTGCATGGGTAGTGGTTTAGTGATTGGATGAGTGCATGGGTAGTGCCTTGGTGACTGGATGAGTGCATGGGTATTGCCTGAGAGAATGGATGAATGCATGGGTAGTGCCTGGGGGACTGGATGAGTGTAAGAGTAGTGTCTGCATCATTGGATAAGTACATGGGTAGTACGTGAGAGAATGCAGGAGTGTATACATAGTGCCTTAGTGAAGGGATGAGTGCAAGGATAGTGCCTGGGTTATTGAATGATTGCATGGGTAATGCCTGAATGATTGGATGAGTGCATGGGTAGTGCCTGAGTGATAGGATGAGTGCATGGTAAGTGCCCAAATAACTGGATAAGTGCATGGGTAGTACCTGAGAGAATGCAGGAGTGTATGCATAGTGCCTTGAGTGAATGGTTGAGTGCAAGGATAGTGCATGAGTGATTGGATGAGTGCATGGATAGCACCTAAGTGAATGACTGAGTGCAAGAGTAGTGCCTGCATGATTGGATGAGTGTAATAGTAGAGCCTTTTATCTGGCAGCTTCACTACTCAACGACTGCTCAGAATGTTGGGCCTAGCCAAATATAAAACAACAACCCTTCCCATGTCACTAGTGTAAGTCTCACCATGTTTCTGAAGGCTTCAATGCGTGTGTCTGTACCTTTTCCTAGTGACATGATACATAAAAAGAAACCTAGAAATAGTAGAATACCTGTGTTTCAGACCGCATGCTCTCTAAGTTTCTGTAGAAGGTGTATGCATTCCTTTCTGCTCATAATACAGGGCACGTGGGTATTCAACAGTCTATTTGAGGAGCTCTGTGACACCTACATAGGTAAGACATGTCTTCCTCTGTGACCGAATGATGGAGCGGAACTGGCCACGCCCCCTTTCTCCACCACTTTGCGAACACGTCTCCTAGTGCGCTCTTGGTTGGGGGATGAAGTCCCCTTGCCTCTTGAGGGTCCCTGGGGGCCAACTAGCCCTCCTGTTACCTCCAGTAAGCCCCACACAGCTGCATTGCTGAGAGGTATTCAGAGGCCACGCCCCCTTTTTACACCACTCTGCAAACACGCCTCCTGGCGCACTGCTGCTTGGGTGATGAAGTCCACTTTAGTCCTGAGATCCTCAGGACCTCAGGACACAAGGGGACCTCATCACCCCACTAGCAGTGCACCAAGAGGTGCGTTTGCAGAGTGGTGTAAAAAGCAGCGTGGCCTCTGACCACCTCTCAGCAATCCCACTGTGTGGGGCTTACTGGAGGTACCTGGTGGGCTAGTTGGCCCCTCAGGACCCTCAGCAGCGACGAAAACTTTATCCCCCAACCAATAGTGCGCCAGGAGGCGTGTTTGAGGAGTAGTGCAGAAAGGGGGCAGGGCCTCCGGTGAGTTACCGGTTCCTATATTTTTTTTTTAATTTAGGAAAGGGGGCTGTGTGGCCCCCCTACCCTTGGCGCTTTTGGGCCCCGGGACCCCATTCCCTGAGGACTGACCCATTTTATTTTTTATTTAATGAAAAGGCAGGGGGGCCGCGTGGCCCCCCTCCCGAGGCCGATATATTCCCCGCGGACCCCAATCCCCCAGAGCTGGGCCTTTCTATATATTTTTTTTTATACCTAAAGGGGAAGTGGGCCGTGCAGCCCCTCTCCCCAGGCCAATTTCGGCACCGGGGACCCCATTCCTGGAGGCCCAGCCAATTTTTAAATTTTTTAAAAATGTTTTTTGAAGGAGGGGGGCCCCCAGGCCATTTTACAGCCCCAGGGAGTGGCCCTCCTCCACTTTCGGCCACGGGGACCCCATCCCCGGGGCATGGCCACATCTTTGGGGACCTTGGTGGAGCCACGAGGCCCCCGCGGTCCCTGCAGGCTCCTCGCCTTCTGCAGGAGCCGGCATTGCTTTTGGGCAAAGGGAGCTGCCCTTTGCCCAAAAGCATTTCTGCTGCGCTTCATGGAAGCAAGAGCATTTTCAATGCTCCCCTTTCCATGAAGCGAAGCACAGTTTGCTATGGCATGGCAGGAGCACTGTGCCATAGCAAACTGCAATGTCCTGGAGGTGGGCAACGCAGGACATTGCTGGAGCCGGCCCTGGGGGGTGGCAGTCCCCAGGACCATGGAGGGCTCCTGGAGGGGGCCCGCACGGCCCCCCCTCCCATCATCTGTGCAGCCCTGGGGAGGTGGTGGTCCCCGGGCCGGGGGTCTGCAATGGACCCCCACATTTAATTAATTGGTGCCCCAGGTAGGTAGTGGTCCCCAGGACTGTGTGGGGGGGCCCGAGCCCCCCCACACTTTACTTTTTTAAAGATAGCCCTGGGGAGGTGGCGGGCCCGAGGCTGCAGGGGGCCACGTGACCCTGGCATTTATTGCATATAGCCCCGGGGAGGTGGTGGTGGTCCCTGGGGCTGTGTGGGGGGGCAGGAGCCCCCCCTGTGAGAAGTTGGCCTGGCATATGCTGTCCACTAATTATAGTGGCACCTTGCACCAGTCCAAACAACCCCTTATTGGAGATAGGTTAAAGACAACCTTATTGAAAGCTATCCTAGTGGTAAGAGCAGCCTTCAGGCTAAGTCTTGAAGGAATGTAAAGCAGCTTGTTTTACCAGTCTATAATCTCTTGAGTGACCAAATGAAAGAGCACCACACCAGGTATATATTCAAAATATATGTATTTATTGCTAAACACACCCCTCTAGTCTCTTTATGAGGCTAGAGTTCGAAGTACATAAGTTAGAAGTTATTTAAACACAGTAATAGCACAAATACACGTTTGGGCCCTAGGGGCGTACCAAACCATATACCAATAAAGTGGTATGCGAACCACGACTGAACTAGACACTAGGCCTAGAGCCTCTAGAAGTGCTTGGACCACAAGGAACCACCCAAGGTAGTGACACAGGGGACCCACGGGAGACAGCGTGCAGTGTAAATACACAACCGCGATACGCCGTTGACTTCTATGGAGAAAGTCGGGATCGGGAAATTAGAGAAAGGGACACTTAAAAGAGGACTAGGACAAAACCCTTTGAGATCTAGGACTTTGAAGAGTCTCTACCCACGGGAGCACCGGAGTACTCGTGTTACCTCACCCAGGGAAGCCGGGTGCATAGGGGCCTTTCGGGGTCGGGTTTCGTCGTCGATTCGAATGGCGATCTGCTGCAAAGTGCTGCTGGCGGCCAAGAGAAAAGTGTCCGGGTGGATCCAAGAGTGGATCGGAGTTCTGAAGAACCTGAAAGCAGAGGGGACAGAGTCTGGGTCACTAGCCAGTGACCAGGAAGGCGATGGACAGAGGCCCACCGATGTCGAGTGCTTCAGGTGCATTGACGGTCATCTTGACTCTTCAGCCACGAGGTCCAGGAGGTGTTGTTGGTGACCAGGAGCAGGATTCGGGCTGGTACATGATGTCTGTCGAGTGCTGAGGTGTTGGCGACCGGATTGGACCCAACAAGCCTTGGCAACGGCAAGTCTTGGTGAAGATGTAGATCGTCGATGGTGCAGACCAGCAAGGTCTGTGGAACTCACCCAGCGAGGATAAGTGAGGGCAGGCCTGGAGCAACCAGGATGCCAAGTAAGAAAGGGATTGGCCTTCGTTAAGGGCTACTAGCCAACGGGCTAGCGACCGCGAAGGAGCCTCATGACGCCACACGTGGATCTGGCTTACAGGACACTCGTGGAGTGGGGGCCAGTGATCTTCGGTGCAGGTGGTGCTGGAGGCTAGGGCTACTCGGAGCCCAAAGTACGACTTCGTGGGAGACCCATAAGAGGATGCACTTGCAAATGTGCTCAGTGTCCAGGGGTCATGGTCTCAAGTCACCCACGATAGCTACGGGCCTCAGCTTTGCTGGGGACTCAGGGTAGCCTCGGGGAAGTCTGAGAATCTACCTCTGGTGATGCGATGACTTCGGCGTCCGACGGGAGCTTCAGAAATGCGAACCGGACAGATGCTTCTTTGGTGCCTGCCAAGCAGGGGAGTCACTCCTTGACCCCAAGGGAGATTCTTCTGTCCTCTAATCGTGAGTAGAGCGTCGAAGGTCCAGGATTCAGTTTCAGAGTTTCGTCCAGGGATAATCTAAAGTCCTAAGGACTGGGTTCCTATACTTATATTAAGTATAGGGGTTGGACTACTCTGTGGCCCCACCTATGGGTGGGTCAGGGCAGAGGGGTGGCTACACCCTTTCCCTTTGTCCAGTTCACGCCAAAGCAGGGGCTGCAAGCCCTGATCTGGTTTGAACTGGGGTATGCACAGGGACACCAAATGTGCCCCCAGTGCAGGACTTCAAAGCACCCGAAAGTGCTCCCGCCCAGCCCCAATACACATTATCCTGTCTGGGGAGGTGGTCACACCTCCCTGGGACAGGAAACCTATTGTCCAGGCCTCCCCTGCCGGAGTTTCGTCCAGCAGCAGGAGGCCAGACTCGTGTCTGTGGCAGCAGCATCCATTTTGTGATGCCAGGGCTTTGGAAAGAAGTTACCGGGCTAGCCAGAGATAACATGTCTCTTCCTCTAGAAGGGTGGAATGCTACCCCCGCCACCAGAATTGGCGGGGGGGGGTAGTATTCCAAGATGTTTGACACCAAACACGACATGTTTAGGTGCAGCCATTCCAAAGTTAGCATTTAACGCGAGGTTATAATGCGCTTAAGAGTATATGGTCAGACTGCACTACAAACAGCGTCAGAGAAGGGTCTCCGAACGCTGCAGAGGGGCCCTGCTCATGCAGGGCACCCTCTCACATAGGAACCATGCACTCTGCCTTTAGGATTGGTAAGGCCTGCCTTAGGAGTGACTTATAGGTTTATATGTGTGTATGTATTTAGTGATATAGGTAACCTATATCACAGTAAGGGTGCATGCACCACCTTACCCAGGCTGCAGTAGCAGACCTGTTGTGTCAGTTTGGATGGCTTTCCAGGGGTGGCATAATATATGCTGCAGCCCCTGGTAGGCCTCTGAGGTACCTATGCCCTTGGTACATAGTATACCATATACTAGGGACTTATAAGGGCACTCCAGATTCCAATCAGTGATGTGCCTAAGGCACATGGAAACCATTTTACAGAGAAAGCAGATAGACTGGGGCCCTGAATAGCAGGATCCCAGTCCAACTAAGTCATAAACCAGCAAAACACCATAAAAAAGTGGGGGGAAACCATATAGTCAGATTCCACCTTCCTACATAACCCCCCCCCAAATGAAAGGAGATAAGGCTAACCTTGGCCAGTTGAGCCTTTATTGACTAAGTGGCCATATAAGGAAGCACCTGCACTAGCATGGTTGCCCCCTGTCTTATGGTCCACTAAGCAATCCCTCACCCTAAGGGTATGAGAGGGATCTCCACCATGGGGAATCACTACCTGTGGTGTGCTTAGGTAAAGTACAAGGCTGGTGAGGTGTCTGAGTAGGGAAGTGAGGCCCTAGGAATGTTGGCCTCAGCTTCCTCAGATCACTGGTCACCATGTATGCCTGTCTTTCCATGACTGAGTTGCACTTTGCTCTAAGGGTCAACCTTTGGCTGCCTACAGCTGGGGGTTGGGTCCCTTTGGCTGGACTACTGGAGGGACATGGCAGGTTTGGAACCTTCTGGTCCCAGGTTTGCCCTTGCCTACCAGAGTCCTTCTGGGGAGGTCCCTACATAAAGGTATGGGGGATCCCTCAGTGGGTAGAGGAATTTTCACCTGGCTAGGGCTACTAGACTGGGTGCCCCTAATCTGCTGAAGGGGGGTTCCTCTGGACAGGGGGCCCTGGGGGTCCACTGACCTCCCTGACCTCTGCAGCCCTGGGCTGGCTGAGGCAGGGTAGAGAGGGGCAGGTTACCTGCTCCAGACTGGGTACCACCTTGGAAGGGTCCTCTGCCATCAGGGGTGTGGCCAGGCCAGGCCTGACTACCTCTGGGGCAGATCCTTCACTAGGGGTAGGGTCAGTTCCCTGAGGAGGCTGACCCTTACCTACTGTCTGGAGGGAAGAAGACTTTTCTTCAACCCTTGTGCTCTCTTTTGGGGGAGAGTGGGCCATTCTTTCAGGCTCCATCTCTCCAAATTCTTGGGCTGGGGCTGTGGCCATTACAGCCCCACTAACCTTTACAGGGACGCCCAACATCCTAAGGTGGGTTTGGTGTTCAACTTCAGCCCAGGCTGAAATTTCCAGATCATTGCCCATCAGGCAATCTACAGGTAAGGTGGGGGACACTGCCACTCTCTTTGGGCCTGTGACCCCCTCCCAGCTGAGATTGACTATGGCCATGGGGTGATCTGTTCTGACACCATCAATGTTGGTCACCTGGTATTTAAACTCAGGTAAAAGCTGGTGAGGGGGACTAGTTTCCCTGACACCATGGTGACACTAGCCCCTGTGTCCCTAAATGCCACAGCTTTCTGACCATTAATCATTGGCTCCAGTCTGTACCTGCCCATTGCTGTGGGACCCATGGTAAAGGTGGCAAATCCTACACCACCATCAGAGTCAGAGGAGTCTGTTGAGGGGTCCCTGTCTGAACCAGGGCCCACCTCTGTTCCTGTTGCAAAAGCACCTAACTTTTTGGGTGCACTACTCCCAACTGGAGGATTACTACTGGTAGTACCAGGAGGGGGTAGTAGTTGCTGGGGGAACATTTTCTTTATTGCCAATCCTGGGGCAACTGGGATCAGATTTCCAGTGCCCAGGCTTTTTACAGACATGGCAATATGGTTTCTTTTCAGGAGAGGAAGGAGTTTGGGACCCACCCCCAGAAGAGGAATTTTGGGGCCCTGTAGGGGACTTATCCTTAGATTTATCCCCACCTTTCTCTTGGGACTTAGTAGAATCTTTCTTCTGGTCACCACCCTGATTTCTAGTTTTTACTCTGGTTCTGACCCATTTGTCTGCCTTCTTTCCCAATTCTTGGGGAGAGGTCAGAGCAGAGTCCACCAGATACTGGTGCAAAAGCTGGTTTTGACAATTATTAAGGATCTGCTCCCTCATAATCAAATTGTACAATCCTAAAAAGTCATGCACTTTGTTGCCATGTATCCAACCTTCCAGAGCCTTTGTAGCACAATCTACAAAATTAACCCAGTCTTGAGTCTGAGCTTTTGGGTGTCTCTGAACTTCAACCTATACTGTTCAGTGGTTAGGCCAAACCCATCTATCAGAGCACTCTTCAAGACTGTGTAATTGTCAGCATCCTCTTCTCTTACAGTGAGGAGCTTGTCTCTTCCTTTGTCTGCAAAGGAGAGCCACAAGATTGCTGCCCACTGCCTCTGGGGGACCTTCTGAACTTTACAGGCCCTCTCCAGTGCAGTTATCCATTTGTGGATGTCATCCCCACTCTGGTAGGGAGGGACAGTCTTGTTTAGGTTTCTATGGTCATAAGACCTTTCCCTATCTCTAGGGATATTGCTGCCACCATGGGACTCTAGTCCCAACTTTCTTCTCTCTCTAAAGAGATCTAGGGACTCCCTGTCTATAGCCAGTTGCTGTTTTCTGATTTCAAGCTGAGCTTCCTCATATTGAACCAGCCTCTTTCTTCTCTCATGAGAGGATTCCCTCCTATGAGATGAGACAGAGCTCCCTATTGAGGTGCCAGAGTGGTTAGACTCCTGAGAAGGAGATCTAGACTTTCTGGGCACACTCTTAATCCTTCCTGGGGGGACAAAGAGGGCATCATCCTGATTATCCTCTTCATCTTCCTCAGGAGGGATTGGGTTATCCAGGTCAGGGTCATTTTCACCCTCCTGGCAGTTTCAGAGGGGGGGCTGGGGGTATTTCTACCCCTGGTCCCATCCTCATCTTCTGCCCCACCCTCAGCTCCTACCCCTTCAGTCCCCAAGGGCTTACTAAGGTCATAAGCCACCAACAACTCTTTAAGGTGTTGGGTGGTGGGACTTTGGCCTGTTCTTATTTTTCTCAAGTTGCATAAAGCTCTCAATTCCAAGAATGGGAGTGTATCATACTTGCAGGGTGGAAGCTCAGTGGCTTCCTGCAAGGATTCTTTAGATCCTACCCTTAAAGACATTACTAGTGTGGTGTGGTGTATGCACTACCTACTCTAGTGTGGCCTACTAAACTCTCTTGAGTTGTAGAAAGGGTGTGCTATCCCTTAACACACAACTCTAAGTTCAGTAGAACTTACTGTATTCTAAGCTTAAATTATATGTACCTTAGGTACCTTTAGTGGTTTTCAGTTGATCAATTCAATTGAGATTATCTGGTAAAACAATAGCAAGCTGGAATCCCACACGCTGCACACCAATGTGAGAAGTTGGCCTGGCATATGCTGTCCACTAATTATAGTGGGCACCTTGCACCAGTCCAAACAACCCCTTATTGGAGATAGGTTAAAGACAACCTTATTGAAAGCTATCCTAGTGGTAGCTATGGAGAGCAGCCTTCAGGCTAAGTCTTGAAGGAATGTAAAGCAGCTTGTTTTACCAGTCTATAATCTCTTGAGTGTCCAAATGAAAGAGCACCACACCAGGTATATATTCAAAATATATGTATTTATTGCTAAACACACCCCTCTAGTCTCTTTATGAGGCTAGAGTTCGAAGTACATAAGTTAGAAGTTATTTAAACACAGTAATAGCACAAATACACGTTTGGGCCCTAGGGCGTACCAAACCATATACCAATAAAGTGGTATGCGAACCACGACTGAACTAGACACTAGGCCTAGAGCCTCTAGAAGTGCTTGGACCACAAGGAACCACCCAAGGTAGTGACACAGGGGACCCACGGGAGGCGCGTGCAGTGTAAATACACAACCGCGATACGCCGTTGACTTCTATGGAGAAAGTCGGGATCGGGAAATTAGAGAAAAGGGACACTTAAAAGAGGACTAGGACAAAACCCTTTGAGATCTAGGACTTTGAAGAGTCTCTACCCACGGGAGCACCGGAGTACTCGTGTTACCTCACCCAGGGAAGCCGGGTGCATAGGTGCCTTTCGGGGTCGGGATTCGTCGTCGATTCGAATGGCGATCTGCTGCAAAGTGCTGCTGGCGGCCAAGAGAAAAGTGTCCGGGTGGATCCAAGAGTGGATCGGAGTTCTGAAGAACCTGAAAGCAGAGGGGACAGAGTCTGGGTCACTAGCCAGTGACCAGGAAGGCGATGGACAGAGGCCCACCGATGTCGAGTGCTTCAGGTGCATTGACGGTCGTCTTGACTCTTCAGCCACGAGGTCCAGGAGGCGTTGTTGGCAACCAGGAGCAGGATTCGGGCTGGTACACGATGTCTGTCGAGTGCTGAGGTGTCGGCGGCCGGATTGGACCCAACAAGCCTTGGCAACGGCAAGTCTCGGTGAAGATGTAGATCGTCGATGGTGCAGACCAGCAAGGTCTGTGGAACTCACCCAGCGAGGGTAAGTGAGGGCAGGCCTGGAGCAATCAGGATGCTAAGTAAGAAAAGGATTGGCCTTCGTTAAGGGCTACTAGCCAACGGGCTAGCGACCGCGAAGGAGCCTCGTGATGCCGTACGTGGATCTGGCTTACAGGACACTCGTGGAGTGGGGGCCAGTGATCTTCAGTGCAGGTGGTGCTGGAGGCTAGGGCTACTCGGAGCCCAAAGCACGACTTCGTGGGAGACCCAGAAGAGGATGCACTTGCAAATGTGCTTGGTGTCCAGGGGTCACGGTCTCAAGTCACCCACGATAGCTATGGGCCTCAGCTTTGCTGGGGACTCAGGGTAGCATCGGGGAAGTCTGAGAATCCACCTCTGGTGATGCGATGACTTCGGCGTCCGACGGGAGCTTCAGAAATGCGAACCGGACAGATGCTTCTTTGGTGCCTGCCAAGCAGGGGAGTCACTCCTTGACCCCAAGGGAGATTCTTCTGTCCTCTAATCGTGAGTAGAGCGTCGAAGGTCCAGGATTCAGTTTCAGAGTTTCGTCCAGGGATAATCTAAAGTCCTAAGGACTGGGTTCCTATACTTATATTAAGTATAGGGGTTGGACTACTCTGTGGCCCCACTTATGGGTGGGTCAGGGCAGAGGGGTGGCTACACCCCTTTCCCTTTGTCCAGTTCGCGCCAAAGCAGGGGCTGCAAGCCCCTGATCCGGTTTGAACTGGGGTATGCACAGGGACACCAAATGTGCCCCCAGTGCAGGACTTCAAAGCACCCGAAAGTGCTCCTGCCCAGCCCCAATACACATTATCCTGTCTGGGGAGGTGGTCACACCTCCCTGGGACAGGAAACCTATTGTCCAGGCCTCCCCTGCTGGAGTTTCGTCCAGCAGCAGGAGACCAGACTCGTGTCTGTGGCAGCAGCATCCATTTTGTGATGCCAGGGCTTTGGAAAGAAGTTACCGGGCTAGCCAGAGTTAACATGTCTCTTCCTCTAGAAGGGTGGAATGCTACCCCCGCCGCCAGAATTGGCGGGGGGTAGTATTCCAAGATGTTTGACACCAAACACGACATGTTTAGGTGCAGCCATTCCAAAGTTAGCATTTAACGCGAGGTTATAATGCGCTTAAGAGTATATGGTCAGGCTGCACTACAAACAGCGTCAGAGAAGGGTCTCCGAATGCTGCAGAGGGGCCCTGCTCATGCAGGGGCACCCTCTCACATAGGAACCATGCACTCTGCCTTTAGGATTGGTAAGGCCTGCCTTAGGAGTGACTTATAGGTTTATATGTGTGTATGTATTTAGTGATATAGGTAACCTATATCACAGTAAGGGGTGCATGCACCACCTTACCCAGGCTGCAGTAGCAGACCTGTTGTGTCAGTTTGGATGGCTTTCCAGGGGTGGCATAATATATGCTGCAGCCCCTGGTAGGCCTCTGAGGTACCTATGCCCTTGGTACATAGTATACCATATACTAGGGACTTATAAGGGCACTCCAGATTCCAATCAGTGATGTGCCTAAGGCACATGGAAACCATTTTACAGAGAAAGCAGATAGACTGGGGCCCTGAATAGCAGGATCCCAGTCCAACTAAGTCATAAACCAGCAAAACACCATAAAAAAAGTGGGGGCAACCATATAGTCAGATTCCACCTTCCTACACCCCCCACACATTTTTTTTAAAAAAATAAAGCTCCGGGGAGGTGGTGGTCCCTGGGGCTGCAGGGGGCCCACGTGGCCCCCCACATTTCATTAACATAGCCCCAGGGTGGTGGCAGTACCCAGGTCTGCGGGGGGCCCCGCGGGCCACCGCATCATAATCTGGCATTGCCCCTGGGACCTGGCCCACCCGGGGGCTTAACAGAAACAAAGTACGAGAAACCGCGCTTTGTTTTTTTTTTTAATTTTCAGTGATGTCATCAGTGATGTCATTTGAGATGTCATCAGTGATGTCATCAGTGATGTCACTGACCATGTCATGAGTGATGGAATATGTGACGTCATCAGCAGTGCATTGCGGGGGCGCGAGTTATAGTTAGCTCAACTAACTATAACTGTTACAGCAAACAAATGATGGACGGAATGCTGACAATGCAAACATTCTCCCCCAGTCAAAAGATCTGGGTTAAATCCATCGTTCTTTTGCCCACTACGCCACCCCAGTTTGGACCCAGCCATATGCAAATCAGTCTTGACCCTGTGCCCCATGGGAACAGTCCAGACCGAACTGCCAGGCCAGGTCCTCCCTGGACCGGAAACAAGCATCCTGGGACCGGTTTCAGGGTATGTCACCCTTCTTCAGCCAGGCTAGCTTGAATCCAGTGGCGCAGTGAGCAAGGGACCCACGTCTGGGCATACCCATCCCACTTAGGGCGAAAAGTGTTACAGCAAACAAATGATGGACGGAATGCTGACAATGCAAACATTCTCCCCAGTCAAAAGATCTGGGTTAAATCCATCGTTCTTTTGCCCACTACGCCACTCCCAATTTGGACCCAGCCATATGCAAATCAGTCTTGACCCTGTGCCCCATGGGAACAGTCCAGACCGAACTGCCAGGCCAGGTCCTCCCTGGACCGGAAACAAGCATCCTGGGACCGGTTTCAGGGTATGTCACCCTTCTTCAGCCAGGCTAGCTTGAATCCAGTGGCGCAGTGAGCAAGGGACCCACGTCTGGGCATACCCATCCCACTTAGGGCGAAAAGTGTTACAGCAAACAAATGATGGACGGAATGCTGACAATGCAAACATTCTCCCCCAGTCAAAAGATCTGGGTTAAATCCATCGTTCTTTTGCCCACTACGCCACCCCAGTTTGGACCCAGCCATATGCAAATCAGTCTTGACCCTGTGCCCCATGGGAACAGTCCAGACCGAACTGCCAGGCCAGGTCCTCCCTGGACCGGAAACAAGCATCCTGGGACCGGTTTCAGGGTATGTCACCCTTCTTCAGCCAGGCTAGCTTGAATCCAGTGGCGTAGTGAGCAAGGGCTGAATTTCTCTGGTTTTGTACGAGTGAAATGTCCAACTAACTATAACGTCCCTAAAACCTATGGTTTTTTCAGTGAATTTCAAAGGTTTTTTAAATGCTAATTTCTAACTATAACGTCACTGAAACCTATGTTTTTTAAATGCTAATTTCTAACTAAGCCTACATAGGTAGGACATGTGCAGAAAGAGGAAGAAAGGCACAGAAAGAAGCAAGAGGAGTGCAGAAAGAAGCAACCGAAATGTAGAAAGAGGCAACAGAAGTGCAGAAAGAAGCAACAGAAATGTAGAAAAAAGCAACAGAGGTGCAGAAAGAAGCAAGAGACGTGCAGAACGAAACAAAAGAACTGCAGAAAGAAGCAACAGAGGTGCAGAAAGAGGGAAGAGGGGTGGAGAAAGAGGCAAGAGAAGTGCAGAAAGAAGCAACAGAGAGGAAGAAAGGGGGAAGAGGGGTGGAGAAAGAGGCAAGAGGGGTGCAGAAAGAAGCAAGAGAGGTGCAGAAAGAAACAAAAGAAGTGCAGAAAGAAGGAACAGATGTGCAGAAAGAGGCAAGAGGGGTGCAGAAAGAGGGATGCAGAAAGAGGCATGAGGGGTACAGAAAGAAGCAAGAGAGGTGCAGAAAGAAGCAAGAGAAGTACAGAAAGAAGCAACAGAGGTGCAGAAAGAGGGAAGAGGGGTGGAGAAGGAGGGAAGAGGGGTGGAGAAAGAGGCAAGAGGGGTGTAGAAAGAAGCAAGAGGGGTGCAGAAAGAAACAAAAGAAGTGCAGGAAGAAGGAACAGAGGTGCAGAAAGAGGCAAGAGGGGTGCAGAAAGAAGCAACAGAGGTGCAGAAAGAGGGAAGAGGGGTGCAGAAAGAAGCAAGAGAAGTGCAAAAAGAGGCAACAGAGATGCAGAAAGGGGGAAGAGGGGTGGGGAAAGAGGCCAGAGGGCTGCAGAAAGAAGCAACATCGCTCCTGAAGTGTGGAAGGACCTGCAGCTACACATAAGAGCCTCCTTGCTTCTTGAATTCCACAAGAAGCTAAAGACCTGGCTTGGGAGTAGTACCAATGGACGCAAGGGTTGGCTAGGCTCACACTTGCTCAGCGCCAAGATACCCGCCGGGCGCTCTACAAATCTACACAGCATAGTGTTTACCAGCTCGCAACAACCACCAGTGTTGTTAAATAGCAGCCAACCTGGGGTGATGTGTGCAAGAAGAAAGGCTGTGCACATCCCTCGTACTGTACAGCAGCTATATTGTCTCCTGGCTTCTGCCGCACACATCATCAAAGCAGGCTCGCAACAGACCCGTGGGCACATCCTACACACACTGCCTGTAATGTAAACATGTATACTAGCTGTCTCTTGTAACTGTGCTCTCTGTGCCCAGGGCCACTATTTAAACTATTTTGTAACGTGGCATATATTTGTAAAGCGTTCTACTTCCATCAGCTTCTTGGCGCTAAATAACCGATGTTTATTGTTGCACAACTCAACGGTGCTCACATTATTGAGGATGAAAAGGGGAGTGGGCCCTCCCAGATTCGACTGTGTCACCATGCGGGTCAAATACCGATTCCTGCTGTAGGTGCATTAGTCCACTGAGCGACCAGTACTTCATGTATCTCCGTGTCCATCCAAACTGCTAATGTTGTCGCATGCATGACATTTGCTGCTACGCATTGGACTTTTGCTCAAATGGTGACAATTCCAAATAAATGTAAAGAACAAATGGAATGTGTATAATTCATGGCGGGATAGCTCATTGAGTTGTGTGCCTCCTGCAGCCACATGGGTCAAAAGGAGACATCTGCGGGTATGCTTCAGGCTCAAATACCGTCCATGCCGACTCCTCCTTTCAACATTTTGTGGGCGATAAATGGAACATCGGATTTAGTTATGATGTCAGAGATTTCATTTTGAAGACAATTGAGGGGGCAGCGTGTGCCAGTAAAATGGCCAATAATTACTGCTTCCACAATGTATATACAATAAAGTATAATGTTTTCTGCCGCAGCGAAGAGGAAATTATAAAACACACATACCAGAAAGTGTATCCAGTTTAAAACATGTATCGCTAACTAACTGGCTGGAATTTTCACAAGGATGCCACCTGAATGAAACATTTCATCGGTTTTCACTGAGCTGGTTTCACACACTCCCCTCTGTCTGATTTTACACGAGGCCTCGAGTCTGATGAAAAGAAATAAACTCGACGGAAGAGGATCAATCCAAGAGGGATCACTGTATGAATGTTCTGGTGCAGCACCCCTCTACAAACCAAATAGCCTCAAGGCACTTTATTTTAAAGCATCAGAACAGTGAGAATAGAGCTGCGCTGCTTGTTTATGGACTTAAAATATTTTAGTGAAAAATCGGAAATCTGCGCTTGTCAATCTGCACCTAAGAGTCGCACAGAGTTCAGTTACATTAGAATTATTGTAAAAGTATTCTGTAAGTCTGCATCTTCTCTCGAAGGTGAGGCTATCCTCTGCATATCATACAGCAACAAATTAATAAGTCTTTGCAGTTACCCAGGGAAGCACTTATTTGGAATACCAACAGCAGAAACAAAAGTGACAGAACTCCAGTTGTGGTTGACTATCATCCATCAGCTCCCAATTACAGAAATATAATGCAAAAAACATTTCCCTTACTGTCCACTTGTGAAAAATTGCAAAAGGTTTTTCTAAAACCGCCAGTCATTGCTTACCGCAGAGCTCCCAATTTACGATCTCTTATTGTGAGAGCTGAACTCAAGCAAGTTGTAACATATGCAGGGGTTCATTGCTGTGACTCTAAAAGGTGCATCACATGTGAATACCTTTTGCAAACATCATCAGTAACTAGTTCTGTTACGAGAAGGACCTATGGAATAAGACAGCATCTTTCATGTCGCTCAACATGCATTATTTATGTGATTCAGTGCCAAAGCTGTAAAAAACAATATGTAGGCCAAACAGTGAATGACCTCCGGATACGATTCAGGAACCACAAATCGGCAATAATTAATAAGAAAATTGACCAGCCTGTAGCCAATCATTTTAACCCTGTGGATCATTTACTATCAGATTTGAAGATTTGCCCTGTGGAACATGTCTTAAAGGAAGAACTACTGGACTTCAGAGAAAACTTTTGGATGTACTGTTTAAAATCACTGCATCCACATGGACTGAACATTACTGACAATACCACCTGACTGCTGCATATCTCAAGAGCTCTCAGGACTGCATTGATTCCACATTCCAAATGGAATCTTCACTCATGATGCTTTTTGAGAATTCAGCTGTCTCATCTGTGCAGCCACTGAGCAAACCATCTTGTACTACCTGAGGAAGGCGGAAGCTGAAACGTTGTAGTGGAAATATATTTTTGTTCTTTGGTAAATCCATCTGTTTGAGTGAGTTCTTTCTTGGATATTTTATTTCTTTGTGACTCATTGTATCCTGGGGATCCAGATTTTTGCCCTGGCTGGCTGTTTTGTTCTTGTGATCCTTCTTCTTCAAGTACATATATATATATATATATATATATATATATATGGCGTTTTGGGACCTGCCTTTTTTCTTGCCCCCCCACTTGACGATATTCACCCTGAAACTTTCCATGTGCAGACCAGGCAAAAAAGAGAAACGTTTGGGAAAGCTTTGTGAAGTTTCATCAAATAGCCTATGAAAACGTTGACCAAAGTATAACTAACCAGTGGCAATGGGTCACTTGAAAGATAAAGTTTATCACTGGTTATCACGTAACACTGACTTCACGAATTTTAACCATCAAGATATTTTATTTGTTAGAAGAGTGAGCTGGGCTGGACCCTCTTGCAAACACACCAATGGTTATTGTGTTGTGGTCCAGACCTTGCGGAAAAACTGGTAAAATGCAGTAATACGTTATGCTGGCAGGGTTCTGGGCATGGGATTGGAATTATACCACTGGGGTATTTTTTGTAGACACCTCATGTATACTCACGCAATCACACCAGTTCGTGGCCCCTCAACTCAGAACACTTACCGGGGTAAAGAGCCACTCTCATTAGAAACCAGTAATAGGTTCCAACCCCTTTCTGATCTCGATACCTTGGACTGACTCGAGATGGGTAATGCCGAATCTGAGAAGATGCTTTCCCTAGAATCAATATGTTGTTGCAGAGGGATAGTTTACATAGAGAGAACACGCTAACTAACCTGCAATTAAGCCCAGTCTTCCATTGAGCACAGTATGAGCCAGACATAAATTTAGGAAGAGATAAGGCTACAGTGGGTCCTTTAAAGGTGGGGATCACAAGTATCGACCAACAACTTAAAGTGATCTCATGGATTATTGCCGGGCTAAGGTCCAAACTGTCTGACTCTAATTGGGGTGAGCTAGTGGATGGGTGTCATATATGTATTTGCCAGGAAACATGGGCAACTGAACCAATCCATAGGGTGGGGTACACTACCTTTAGTGACCAAGGCAGACCATCGCCTGCAGGTAGACCCGCTGGTGGGCTACCTATTTGGATTAAAACAAGTGTGACTTGCAAATTATGCAGGTTGAATATTGAATCGGCTGACATACTGGGTCCTGATTTAATATCTCTAAAATGGAAGTTTCAAATAAGGTTAATTAACATAGACAATCACTTTAGTAGGCAGAATAAGGAGTCTACCACGATATCAATGCTATCCAACTTTCTTGAGAATTCAGGAAGGGAGCATTACCTTATAGTTGCGGGGGACCTTAATGTTACATATGAACCAGTAGATTTCATACAGGATCTTGTTCAAGAGGAAGAGATAGCAAGATGCATGCAAAAGTTGGAAATACCGCTCTTAAGAGATGCACCAAGGTTGGTCAACAAGAACTGTCCTTCACTCTTACTCATGGGGTCCGTGCTTGTAATGGGTAGATGCCCTCTGACCGAGCTGCAACCTTCACTTTTAAAAGGGCAAATACTCAAAGTAGGATCGATTATATAATGGTTGATCTAGATATGTGGCCCAAAGTGTAGGATATGGCTGTCATAGCCAGACATGACAGTGATCACAACGCACTGGTCATCGGGTTGGTTGATATTCCTTATTTGATAAATTATATTGGACCAGTGGCCCTAGTACAATGGGAACTGTCGACAAGCTAGAACAGTGCTAATCTCTGCTGTGAAGAACGGTAATAGTAACGACATAGCACAGAGAAGTAGAGCCTACAGTACAATCAAGGCTGAGGCAAAGAGAGGTTGGGAGGAAAAGAATTGGCGTACCCTAGTAGAGGCATCTAGGATGAAAGATTACCAGTTATTCTGACATTTACTTTCTAAAGTAGCAGTTCATATGGTTAAGGAAGAGGACTTCTTCATCCAACCGTATGTTTGGGAAAAATACTTCTGGAAACTATACACCAGGGATGGTGGGGAGATGGAAATTGTGAATACTAAGGATGGGATGCACTATTCATCTCAGGCAGAAGTAGGGGATCCAGTTAGCTTTACCTGGGAAGAGACTGTGGCTACAATCAATACTCAGCAATCTCGAAAAGCACCTGGGTTAGGTAAAATACCTGGAGACCACTACCGATCTGAGCTAAATATATGGGGTTATATACTCCACACAGTATTGAATGCTATTGTTCGTGGGGGGACATCCCAGGGACCTTGAAGGGTGCTGAAATTATCCCTATATTCAATAAAGGGGAAAAAAGGGATCCTTCCATTTACAGGCCTATCAGCCTTGTAGACAATGCACAGAAAGCCTTTTGTAAATTGATCTTGACTCACCTACATTCATGGATTGATGAAAATAATATCTTGTCTCACCTGCAAGCAGGCTTTGGGGCATCCACAAGCACTCTGGATCCGGTGTTCTGTTTCCTACTGATTATATCGAAGGAAGTCACCATCAGGATGGGGCACCTGTATGTTGTGTTTGTGGATCTCAAATCAGCCTTTGATTCCATCAATCGTATCAAACTATGGGCTGCCTTGAGGGATCATGGGTTGCCCAGTGGCCTGGTATAACTTATAGTTATGTTTGCAGAGTAGTGGAGGAAGGGGGCGTGGCCTCAAAAGATCTCTCAGCAAATCTGCTGTGTGGGACTTACTGGAGGTAACAGAAGGGCTTTTTGACCCCCAAGGACCCTCTGGAGCCAAGGAGACCTCCTCCCCCAACCAGCACTGCGGCAGGAGGTGCGTTTGGAGAGTGGTGGAGAAAGGGTGCGAGGCCTCCGGCGACTTGCAAGTCTTTTTTTTAATTATTGTTTATTTATTCAGGGAGGGGGGCATGTGGCCCCTTTCCCTGGCCGGTTTCCACCCCGGGGACCCCATCCCATAGGACCCAGCTTCACTTGTGGGTGACCTGGTCCCTCCCACTCAGGGCACCCACTCTGTTGGGGACCGTGGGGGGAACCTCATAGAGATTTTAGACATGACCACAGCCCTAACAGCTGGCAGACCAAATTTGACAGAAAGGTAGTTCTTGGTCTAGAAAGAGCCCTTTTGTGATTTTGTGTAAATCTGTTCAGTAGTTTTTGAGATATTAGAGGAAAAAGACACTTGTATATCTGGGCGGAGCCTAAGCACAGAGATTATGGTGAGATCTGATTGTTTGTGAAGAAGTGTAATCTTGATCCCATATGGAGATAATATAGGAGTGCACCATACTCACGCATAGTCAGCACTCAAATATACTCTGTCGTGACTAATGTACTAATAGGAGTAGGATATTATATATCAAAGATATTTTGTTTGAAATATATGTATTTAGAATGTGATTACTAAAGTTGCGTGACACGTTAGGTATTAATGTAACAGGAGAAAATATCATGAAATGTATTGTGAGATAATTAATTAGGATGTGTGCAACTAATGTTTAATGTTTCTATCCATAATTTGAATTAATCAAGTGCAGAATGCATTCACACTGAGACATTTATAATTCATTACATTTATTCATGTTTTAAGCAGTTGCATTTATTTTTCTTGTAGAAAGATGCACATATTCTGTAACCCTGGAAACTAAATAAGAAGACTAAAAGAGTGTAACAATTTTGTTATAAACATAGGTAACTTAACTCGGGTACCAAAATAAATTATAAACCTGGCTCTGTACTCTAGAACTCAAGATGTGAAAGATGTATTGTTAGAAATTAAGTTGTTGGTTGACTGAGGTATGAACACTAAGCAAGCAGCAACCACAATCCTGGTCAGAGTAAGAAGCAGACAAACACTAAATTAACCTCTGCTCACCCTCTGGTAGCTTGGCACACAACAGTCAGGCTTAACTTTAGAGACAATGTGCAAAGTATTTATGAAACACGTCAAACAGTAAAACAGTAAAAACACCCCACAAAAACATTTCGAACGAGATTAGAAAAATAGAACTTAATTTGACAAATAAACCAAGACCAAAACAACAATAATCCAATAAGTAGAACTTGAGATATTGCAGTTCAAAGCTTGTTGGTAAAAAAAGTGCTCAGAAGCAAAAAGCGCTCTTTAGGATATCTGGTCACACCAAAAGTTCAGGCCGACCACAATAGAGCGTGGGCCGACTGCAGGGACCCAGTTAGGCCCACTGAACCAAAGTACCATAAACCTGGTTGCCGAGCGCTTGCATGGATCGGCGTTGAAGGTGTGCAGCTGAGACGATTCGTCGGTTCCGAAGTTTCGGCGAGGCTGCAGTGCGAGGTCCTGATGAGTCGTCATTGAGAATCCTGTTGATGGGGCTTGTGATGCAAAGGCCGGTGTAGAGGATGCGAGACGCAGCAGGGGCGATGCGTTGGTTCTGATGAGCAGTGAAGCTGCGATGCAGAGATCTGGTTTCATCGTCAAGGCTGCTGTCAGTGAGGGATGCAAGGAGCTTGCGCCAGGTAAAGCGGCGCGCAACGGCAGGCCTGATGGCGATGCATTGGTTCCAGGGATGCAAGGAGCTTCAGCCAGGTAAAGCATCGCGCAGCGGCAGGCCTGATGGCGATGCATTGGTTCCAGAAGTGGAAGACTGCAGCGATGCGAGTCCTTTTGCATTGGGTCCAATCCATGTCACAGCAGCGATGCATTGGTTCTGCTCAAAGATGCGCTGCTCAGCCTAGGAGATGCGCTGGTATTTCTTAGGGATGCGTTGGTCAACAAAGGATGCGTCGGTTCCACTGGAGATACACCTTAGGTCCGCTTCCATGGGTCCAGGACTAGGGTGGCACCAATTGGCAGGGTAGACTCACAGATGGCAGAGTCAAGGTGTTGAAGCACGTTGGTTGGAAGTCTTTTATGTCTCTAAGAATTCAGATCAGGAGGCCAGCCAGCTAGCCCTTGGAGTCACACCTGGTTCAAGTGATGCAGGTCCAGTCCTTCTCACCTAAGCAGGAGGGCAGCGAGCCAGCAGGTCAGCACAGCAAAGCAGGAGCCCAACAAAGCAGCAGTCCAGCAGAGTGGCAGTTCTATCAGCAGCACAGCAGTCTTTCTTCCTGGTATAGTCTTCACAGGCCTGAAGTGTAGTGAAGTGGTGGTGTCAGAATTCCAGTACTTCTACCCAGTTGTGCCTTTGAAGTGGGCGATACTTCAAAGATATGCCTTTGAAGTGCACAAAGATCCTCCTTTTCTGCCCTGGCTCCAGACCCACTATAGGGGGGTATGCAGCCCCTTGTGTGGGGGACATGACACAGCCTATTCAGGTGTAAGTGAGGCTTGGTCCAGCTCCTCCCTCTCATCCTGCCAAGATGGCCCATCAAGTCCCACCTAAGCTGCCATTGTGTATGGCTGTCTAGGCAGAATACACAAATCCCAGCTGTTATCCTCCCCAGACTTGTATCAGAAGTAGGCAACAGGCACCTAATGGCTTAAGTAAGAAAATGCCAACTTTCTAAAAGTGGCATATTCAGAATTGCAATTTAAAATCCAACTTTACTTTACGTTTGAATTTTAAGTTGTGATTCCAGAGACACCAGACTTGAAGGGTTTATCTCTTCCCAATTGGAAATGACACATAAAATGTAATAAAATCATCTCAATGTTATCCTATAGGAGAGAAAGCCCTAGCAGTAGTGAAAAACGACTTTAGACGTTTTTCACTACCAGGACATGTAAAACTTAAAAATACATGTCCTGCCTTTTAAGTACATTGCACCCTGTCCTCTGGGTTGTCCAGGGCCTACCTTAGGGGTGACTTATATGTACAGAAATGGAAAGTTTGGGCCTGCAAAATGTTTATTTTGCCAGGTAGAAATGGCAGCTTAAACTGCACACACATGCTCTACAATGGCACACCTGAGCCATGGTTAGAGGGCTACTTAAGTGGGTGGCCCAATACGTGCTGCAGGCCCACTAGTAGCATTTAATTTGCAGACCTTGTACACATGTGATGCACTTTACTAGGGACTTATAAGTAAATTAAATATGCCAATTGGGTATGAACCAATATTACCATGTTTAGGGGAGAGAGAGCACAAGTACTTTACCACTGGTTAGCAGTGGCAAAGTGTGCAGAGTCCTAATACCAGCAAAAATTAGGTCAGAAAAAGTGGAGGAAGAAGACAAAAGGTTGGGGGGAAGACCACCCTACGGCTGTCAGGTCTAACACATAATATATGAACCAGCACTCATGTAGAGGTCGTGGCCAAGACCTGTGTATGTTCCTTTTATTGTTGTTATGGTATTGACTGACTCTTAAATGCTGTAATCGAATTGAGAAAGGTGAAACAGCATGAATGCAATCAAGATATATTTATAAGAACTCTTGATTGTGAAATAGAGTTTGGGAATATAAAGTGAATAAAATTAGATTCTGGTGCCCAAAAAGGTATATGACTCTTTAAAAGCTGATTTCTTTGAAAATAACTTCCTTTCTTCCTAGGCTCTATTTTCTCACATACTAAGCAGCATCATGAGTTTTTACAGTGCAAGACGCTGCAAAACTAAGTGTAAGAAAGGTTTATAATTAGGGCCCAAATGAAGAAAATTACCAGCAGAAATGTACATCTCTGTCCAAGCGTACTTTTCTGTATATTTCCAATTTACAAACATCTCTGATAGTCAGCCTGAAAACCTGTTTCAGGCACAGTTTTGAAAAACTCTCCTATTCTGCAATACCTCGTGAGGAATGGCTCCCTCTGTGCAAATAATTTTTTTTTCTCCAAAGGTAAAACATTGTTTTCCGTTTGAAGCAGCCCTTCCTCTACACCACCAGCAAATCTGGGGGTGATCCATTCCCCTTCCCTGTCTAAAAGAACAGTTAATGTACTCCTGTGCTGGAGTAAATCTCCAGCCATTTCCAGAGGGGAAAGGGCATGGAGAGGAAGTTGGTGATGGTCAAAATATGTTGGTTTTGTGGTGTTCCAAGCTTCCAAGGCTAACCACACCTTCTAATGCTATCTTCCAAACCAATGAGTGGGATTTACGAGTGTGGATTTCTCAGCACCTGAGAGTACCAGTAGCAGAGAAATCTGCATTCTTAAATGCACATATGCCAGCCAGGAATTCTTTTGTCAATTCTTAGCAGGCATAAGCAGGATAAATCTAGCCTTAAACTTACATTTCCAAACAAATATACCTTTGTGACTAGGCCCCAAAGAGTATGTTTCATACAGCAGTAATGTGACAGAAATCTATCCACCTCGCTCTGCCTGGACACAAGAAATAAAAGTATCGAGATAACTCTTCGTTTTAGAAGTAATTATGGGATGAGGTTGACGCAGACGTGACAGGACTGAAGGGAAAAGAGGTTCAAAGTGCCTACCCATGCGGTGGAGTAGCATGGATGCCATGGGCCCTGGTGCAAGCCAGGGAAATGGCCCATTTGACTGCTGTTGGGTTAGTTAAATTCAATATTTATCAGGGTTCTGTGGGCCCCTCGGTGCTCTAATAAGCTGCACCGATGTCAGCTACGTCCCTGCACCATTGGCAGAGCGGTCTGTTTTCTTGTAACGGGAAAACGTTGCCTTGTCCCTGTTGCCATCTTCCCCAGATAGCATTGTTTGAAATATGTTAAATTAATGATTTGTTTTCACACAGTAATGGTTCTGCCCTGATAGCCAGAGCAAAGAGTTAGGCCCCGATACAACAGGACCGAGGAAGTGTTCAGCTAGACTCATAAGAATAAGTGTTGGAGATCTTGCTGCAGAGAACAAAATGGGCTCCACTACAAAAAGTACAGGGTACGAACAAGATATATGCAGACAGGATATCCTATAGAGAAGGACTACCACCCTTATACAGTGGAACCACCTTTACATCATGGTGAAATTTGGTCCAGAAGAGAGTGCATGTTTATGTGCCCTTGCTTGACTTTCCTTTTGGCTGCCAAAGGTGACTGAACAATTACAGCAGTAGAAAAATGCAGACATTATATCACTGAGCCGAATCAAAAGATGTTTATTTACTCAGTTGGCCTATATCTCTTAATGCAATAGCCCCAAGTCAAGAATATTCTATATTATTTGCAATTGTCACCTAAACCCATGGATTACTACGATAATCATGCCTTCAGCTTTTCTGGCCCGAGCTTGTTTATCCTGTTTGCATTCTCCATCATAATTAAATAATCTTCTCTAGCAATTGGAATTTATGGGACAGCAGATTTTCTCCTATGTTGAAATGGTAACATTTGACTTTTTGTTAATGCACTATTCTCATGTCTCAGCTTCTTGCTATTGTTATGTATATTCATGTTGTACTTTTCACCACATTAGCTTTTCTCATTATCACGTCACTAATCCTTAAACCAGAATTAATTCATGATTTAACTAATTTAAGGTTGAAGAGGATGATTCACCGAACTATTCCCGCATATTTACTCATTCCCTTCATTACATTTTTGCCTGTCATGTCTTTAATTCCTCCTGCACTCTAACCTGCTCTGAGCTCTATTTCTTCCGCCCAGCACTCGCATTACAGGCTCACTGCTTATCATGCAAGATTTGCAAAAAACACAGCCACATTGTAGTGTAAAATGTATAATATATGCAAATGAAAATAATGCTAGAGGTCCAACAGCATCAGGTAGGAAACCAACATTTCTCTTCTACTTTTAAGCCCCTGGAGTGTGGAATTTTCATAGTTTTTTAATTAGTCATACTTCAATATGCCAGCTACTGATTGCACAATGTAAACAAAATAATTCCCCAGTGTCGCATTAGGGACACAGTACCATATAATATCCGTTGTCACTGGCTGCCCTTGAATGACAGTTTAGTTTGTTAAAAAAAAAAAAAAAAAAAACTCTTGTTCCACCCATACCTACACCCAGTGAGCAGCAGCATTTTAGAGAGCCACGAAACGCTTGAGTTGGTAAACTGGCGGTGTGGCATAGGTAGCATAATGAAGTGATGCTGTTCAAAAAGAAAGGAGAACACTTTCTTAAGTTGTTAAGTTCTGAACATCTTTCTTGCACATCAGTTTTTATTTGGGAATTTATTTTAGGGTTGGGGTTCTGGAGACCTAACAGATTTGTGCTCTGCTTTCCAACTCTTGATTTGCTTAAACGTTTTAACTTAAGGAAGGGTTAGCAAATGGACAGGGACAAGGAGCAAGATTGCTATAATCTGCTGCGTTTGTAATGCCTTCCCTGCTCTGCCTCCCTGTTTCCCTGCTCCGCTCTTCCAAGCGTATGATGTCATAGAATGTTGGTGAGTGACTGGAAGGATGGAAGGCAGTTTTAGAGAGTGGGCTGAGCAGAGAGGATGCAGCTCCTGCTGGGGTGTTCTACTAAGTAACATATTTTCTCTTCAATAAACCTGCAACCTCTCAACCTACGTGAACTGGCTACCTGACTCCTGCTTACCAAGAAGAAATTTGCAATCATAGCAAAGATCTTAATGCGTCTGAAACATTTACCTTCATTCCAAAATAAATAATCGAGCTTATAACTAGCTCAAGTTCTTCAACACAGCTGGGCCTGTGAACCACTGCAAACTGATCTGCATGTCATCAGCATAAGATTGAATCTGTAGGCTCTGGTACGTAAGGTTATCAATCATAATGTTCATGAAGGCGTAAAGTGTAGTTGCAACAAAATAAACCTTGCTGCACACCAGAACCTATTTGTACCAGCTCTGATTAGAATGACAAACCATCACCCATTTTTCTTGGAAGCAAAGATACGAACAGCCTTTAAAGCACTGCACTCTACATCTGGGTTAAAGATTACAGTCTGCCTACAAGTGGACATGGTCAGCCATGACGGAGGTCGGAAATAAAATAAGCAGCTTTAATACGGAAAGCATACCTTTATCTTCCATGGCCAGAGAGCCAACGGAGATAATAACACGCAGGGCCGGCTCTAGAGCGGTGCGGTCGGTGCCACCGCACCGGGTGCTGACTTGGGGTGGGGGCGTCATTTTCCCAAATATATTATCATTTAAAGAGCACCTGCTGCCGCCTCCTGGCCTCCAGCAATTTTCAGGCATCAATTAAAATGTCAAGAGAACTCTGGTGATTAATCTCTTCCTGGAAAGAGACCGGAGGTTTGTCCAGTGGAAGTTTTGACTCGTCCTAAGGTAGCGCGGAGGGTTAAATTGCCTGCTGCTAAGAACGTGTACCATGCAGATAACAAAGTGCATATAATGTAAATTGGTCAGTGGGTTACTGCTTTTGTAAGAGAGCTCATTTTGTTACTTGTCGTTTATAAGTCAAAATTCTAATATAGAACATTGAGCCAGGGACATCTTAAGGATCCATGAACCGCCAGATCAATGCCGTCGCGTCCACCAGTTTCAACTGCCTCCGCATCCTCCGTAAGACCTTCAAATGGATCCCCCCCGACTGCAGAAAGACCGTCACCCACGCACTCATAACCAGCAGACTTGACTACGGCAACGCCCTCTACGCCGGAATCAGCAAAACTCTTCTACACAAGCTCCAAACCGTCCAGAACGCCGCAGCCAGGCTCGTCCTAGCGACACCACGCGACGAACATATGACCCAACACCTACGAAGCCTCCACTGGCTCCCCGTCGAGAAGAGGGTCCCCTTCAAACTCCTCACCCACGCCTACAAATCCCTCAACAACATCGGACCCAAATACCTCAACGACCGTGTATGCTTCCACGTACCCAAGAGGAACCTCCGCTCCGCTGACCTCGCCCTGGCAGAGGTCCCCCGCATCCGCAGAAACAGAACCGGCGGGAGAGCTTTCTCCTACATCGCAGCCAAAACCTGGAACAAGCTCCCGGTCAACATCAGACGCTCCCCAACCCTCCACACGTTCAGGAAGGACCTCAAGACCTGGCTCTTCGACTGACCCGGAGCTGCTTCCCCCCCCCCCCCCAGCGCCTTGAGACCCTCACGGGTGAGTAGCGCGCTCTATAAACCACTGATTGATTGATTGATTGATTGGGTCAAACGTATTTTGGGGGCCCTTGTTTGGATTAGGTTTGAATTTATTAACCAATTGCAGCTCTTTCGCGGCCTCTCTGGCCAGGTCACAGACAGTGCACAGTCTCACTCGTCAAAATTGTAAATGCATTTACATCTAAGATACTGAGATACACCAGCAGCTCACTAATATTACTGCAAATAGTTTCTGTGAAATAAAATCTGTGACTTCCTCCCATTTCTAATATGTGAGGTCCTGTTTTAATCTGAAAGAAACTTGTTTTATGGATGTTGCATGAAACGTAAACACAATATTTTATGCAAACTGTCTGCAGCAGCCTCTCACACATCACACACATTAAAAATAAATTAACTAAAAACAGTATTTAAAACAAGCTTAAAATTATTAAAGGTCATCAGTACAAGCCTCTCTGCAGAACCTAGCTGCCTCTATCAGGGGGCCCCCTAAAAGCCTGGGGCCCTGGGTCAGGGCCCACTTTGCCCATGCCTTAAAACGTCTCTGCATTGAGCTATTAACTGTCATCAAAGAGCTGCATGCAAACTGCAAGGTATATGTTAAAGCTATATGTCTTTTTTGCCCAGTCTTTCATTATCCTAATCTTGCCAAAAGGGTTAATTTGGTTAGAAAACAATTCTTATTATTAAAGAGAACCCCTAACAATGATGTTATGTTTTACATTCTGAATTTGCGCTTTACCAGAATAAGGACTCTTAAACTATATCGCCTACCAGTATCGATGACATGTCACTCCTACACAACACCTTGCACTACTGTCTGATGTAACATTTCCTATACACTGATTTACACACATATGATTGTCTCTGTGCAGTGTGTGTGTGGTGTAAAGTGCTCTGACACCTTACACTGGTATGAGTGGTGCTATAAAACTAAATGAATTCGAGAGACAGTGGTTACGGAGACTTGAGGGGGCACTGTTAAAGGGTGCTAGTGAGGGAATCCATGGCAGAGGTGGTCATTGGGGGGCGCCAAAAGACATTGTCGCACAGGGCGCCACCAGTGTTAAGGCTGGCCCTGATAACACGTATGGATCCTGAGCCAAGTTTGGGTTAGGAACCAGACTGGAGAGGACTGGAGATCTTTTCATCTTCTAAGAAGGACGGCGATTGCTTGACTCCCATTTTTTACAAGATGTTTGATCGCCATTGGAGGCCTACAATGAGGAGGTAATAGGTGAGGAATGGAGTGTCTGGGTATCTATGTTTGGAAGGTAGTTCAAGACATATTCTTAATATTCTAGGAGCATTCCTAGGTTCTAGAAGAACATTATTGGAAAAAACAGCCACCAAAGTAAATTCCTCTGTACACTGTTTACCTATTAAGGCACTTATTACAAGTTCCCCTGATTTAGATGCGGGGATACTGGAGGCAGAATCTTTAATTCCAGTTGGTATCCCTGCACCATAAAACAGGGATAACAAGTTTCTTCCTCAAGATTGGGGAATACTTTGCAGAAGTGTGAATACCGGGTCAAATTCCATAAATAATACAATGATTTTTCCCTTTCTATGAAAAATAAGACGTGCAAATGTACAGACATTTACCACGGTGTGAAGCAGGTGGTAAATGTGTGTGGGGGTTAGTCTGAGGGCAGTGGGCAGTGGAGGGCATACTGTGTCAGTGCACAGATGGGAAGAGTGTTTGCTGCCAATCTGTGCTGTAGTTGAGTACAGGTGGGGCAGACACACAATACTGCTCAAAGCTCTAAGCTCAGTATTGCTGGGGGAGGAGTTTAGACTAGGTAATATTCCACAAATGGAAACACCAGAAAAGCTGGAAAGGCCCAGGGCGGTATCCGATCCAGTCGTAATGTGGACCTAAGTCTTCCTGAACACCAGGGTCTGGAGACAGCCTGAGAGCCTCAGCAGTCAAACGGGTTTAAATCCTTTAAATTCTAAGGATTTATCTTTTTTTCTCTCAGATCGCACTAAAACTTCTGGAGCCATGCAGGTATTCTGCTCCTATCAAAGATAGAGTGCTGACTTTTACTGTACCAAATACTAATATATCGCAATTGCCTGCTTACTGGATGTCTTTTTCAGCCGCGTGGAGCCGTTTAGAAATTCAAATGCAAACACTTTCTGGATGAAAAACACATAAGCAGCTAGAGTTTGCACAAGCACCAGGAACATCGGTGTTGAGGAAATGCGGGCCGGCAATTCTAGAGGGGACCAGTTCTCAACACTAGATGATGTGGTGTAGCTTACAATTGGGCTGTCACACCACGGTGAGGGCTCTTCGGAAATAGAGGGTTTATTTCAGGTCTAGCTCTCCACATTTGCTATCCAGCTGATGATAGCCCCTTAAACCCACAATAAAATGATGGAGCATTTTGGTCTTTTCCTTGCTGGGGTAATAGCGCCTCAGATTACAGATGTTAACAGCGTGTGCTCATGTCTTGATGCTGTGAATGATCCGAAGTGTAGGTCTTTTGGCTGGGCTGTCTAAGCCTCTCAGGCAAACTCCCAAGCATTTGAACATTTCACACCTCCTGGTTGGGTAACGTGAGCAGCACATCAGAGAAATTCATGGACTATTTCCCCAAAACTTTAATGCACAGATTTACTGTGGATCTGCACAGTTGCAAAGTGACACACAGTGACACAAAGCAACTCATTGGTATTTCACTTTCCAGCCCAAAAGGTATTTTAAATATCAATATGTGCCCTTTTCTCAGTACATAATGCACTTTGAACTGCTTTGCGTCTAGGGGTCTTACTGGGGCATTGATTGGGAAGATCAGTGCGAACACCCATGACATTGATGCAAAGCGCAATCTAGTCATATAGTCGGATGGGGCTTTGCGTCACAAAGAATAACGCCTCCTTCAAGTAGGTTTAAGGAAGGGAACATTTATTAATTTTTCAAACAACCCACACATTGCATGTGTGCTGAAGTGCACAGCACACGTCCAAGGTATGCATGGGGCGAAGCTATGCCTTGTGCAAGGCAGCTTGTTTGAGCACCAGCACAGGATTGGCAGCAGCAGGACAACCTTGGTAGATATGGTTCTGCGCTGTCTTTAGCCCCTTGAGTAATACACCTCAGCACATTTGCTTGCTGTACTGTGTTGCATGATTTGTTTTAAATATGGCCTTAAGTGAGTGAAATACAAAGTTTTTTTCTTTGTCTAAAGCCTAGAAAAAAACCTGAAAAAACTTGGGAAATCTTTTGTAAATTAGGCAGCATGATTTTAAAACTACCTTACTGCATCGTCTCTGGCCTAAGACAATATAAACACTCTTTTAAGTCGTGAAAAGCCCTTAGTAAATCAAACTCTAAATGGCTTTGTATGTGTGAAATTTAATACATTAATGTTTCTGCCCCAACTGTTTTACATCCCCTAGAAATAATAAACACTATGGATGCGGGCTGCAAATGGACTTTTACAATGAAATTAACTTTCCAGAATGATTAAACTCTGCTGTCCTAATGACTCGCCATATGCCCTGAGGAGCCTTACGGGTGCCAAGTTCAGAAAATACATCCTTTGTTTTTGAGAGCCTGGACAGCAGGTGTTCAGATGAAACATTGTAAGAAGGTAGTGCGTCAGGAGCTGCACCTGGGTCCATGCCTCCGAGGAATATGTAGTCACAATCGATATTTCATTTCAAGACAAAATCATGCTCTGTGGAGAACAACCGAGGAGCATAGTGAAAATCATTTTTTTACAGTTTCCGTTTTTTTTCTAAAAGACAAAAGAAATGCCCCAAAGAAAGAAATATTCGTTACTTGAAATAAAGAAAAAAATCCTGATCACAAAATATTTGTAAATTGGACATACCTGTTTGACAGCTTTTCTGCAGAAATGTTTCTGCCAGTTTTGCTGTGCGATTAAGTAGTTAACACAGCAATAAAACACAGCAAAGAGCAATGCTCTAGGTCATTCAGAAGTCTGATAACTGAACTCACCCCATAGAATTTATGTTGTCTGCATTTTCACAAATTATTATGTTGTAAAATGATTTTGAACATCACTCCATTGCAAGCTGTATCCCCACAATGATACTTGATGTGTAGGTTCCTGCACCGTGTATGTGTACGGAGCAGAATGAAAAGTTGTGAAATACAAACTGCTGCCAGGGGAAGCTGTAACACTCCATGCTGGAGCAGAGAGCCAACTGAAACCCACCCCGCCGACTTGCAGGTGGTCACGGTACACTGCTACGAAGTAAATGTGCCCTTCAGTGTCCAGGTGCACCCAGGTGGTGGTCCCACATGGGAGAATGGTCCTTTCAGACGACCAACCTTTCTCCTGAGTTGAATCATCCAGAAAACCTCCTCAGGCCCCATCCCTTTACCTCTCACAGGTTTCACATCCTCTTGAACTCTCTCTTCAAAGTTTTCTTCAATATTCCCTTACAGTACTTGTTGGCTATTGGTCTCATCACTGTATTTAGCCTGCTCCTGGAGTTTACTAACTGGTTTGAGCTGCACTGCCAAGCAACCTAACTCCGAGTTACCTGTTGACCATGCTAAGTGAGCATGACTTCTGTTTTGGGAGTGCTTTCTGTCAAATCAAGGCCCCTTCTAAGGCTGGGTCTGGTATCTAAAGCATGTCACTGCTGGTGGATGACTCTGCCAAGTTTGCCCGTGTGATAGCCAAAGGAGAGCCCAAGGACATGCTCATTGTTTCTCTCAGGTATCACTGAGGTCCTCCAGGGGAAACTCACCCCATGTTCCTCCACACCAGTGGCCTCTGCACTGGCTGGCATGTGATGCCCGTCCCCATGTCTGGGTGCCACGTGGGAGGTAGCTCACATACACCATTAACGATCCTGCCACAGGTTTATATATGGAAGTTTCATGATATTCTTGGGACTCTGCTAGGGCCATGCCAAACCTGGTGGGGCAAATCTGAGGACCTCATTAAATCATCCAATCGGTAGCAGTGATGGGGGGTATGTAGAAAGGGCAGAGGCATGTTTTCTAAGGAGTAAATTCTCTGTTTTATCCATATTGATTTTATTAAAGTTATAATTCATCAAAGTGAACCCTGCAATTAGGCAGCTTTGAAAATTGGTATGGGATTACTAGGAGGAGTCATTCAAACTCTGCTCAATAGTATCTGCCTATCATCTGCATAGGTTATGAAGGACAGACTGAAGGAATGTAGGGCAAAGGATAGACACAGATATTAGAAAGTGTAATGTTGTATTTTAATGACCCCCAGTTCTGAAAGCCAACAAATTAGTACTGGAGTCCTTTTCTATTAATCCTAGCTGAAGTATTCAGCTGACTGACTGAATGATGATTCATTTTAAAATGTTTCAGACCCCCAGAACTCTCAGGGGCCTATTCACAAACATGAGTAAATTTACTTACTTGAAAATGTATTCACACTTTGTAGTAACTTTATTACTCATGGCTATTCACCATTCCAAGTATAAAGTTAATACAATGTGTAGACCCACATGTCTCTACCCCTAAATTCAGGGACATAGCCCAATTTATTAGGGTAAAGTTACTACTTGTAACCTTTCACACGTAGGCAGATACCTCCACTACTGGGTGGGAGCTCTTCCTATGGAAAAGTTATAGGGAGTAAAAAAACAATCAAAATATTTTCATGATAAATCCTAATGTAAATTAATTATATCTATATTCATTTTAAATGTACAACAAAATCAAAAATGGTACAGAACTTTTATCTTAAATTTGATTTAAGTATTTCATTCATTTAAATATATTAAATTGATTCAAATTATTTTTTAAAAAGTGTATTTAAAAATAATTTCACCTAAAGTATGTTTGTATTTATTTGTTATATATAGAACTAATTTAAAGTAATGCAATTGTTTTAATTAAAAAAGCTAGTTATTTTAATATTAAAACATGTTATTAAATATTTTCTAATAAAATCATGTTTCTTTTTTAATATTATTTTTTAACATTAAATTAAATGTATTTTGTAGTTTTGAAAAGTCAAAATAAATTAATTATTTTCAATATTATTTTCTATGAGGTGCAATTTTAAGCACCTGCCTCTATTATTTTCTATTGGAGAAGTAGCAATACCAGTGTGTTGCCAATGTGTTGTGCTGGCCTTACTCCAGGTCAAACATGGAGTACATTTATGAGACCTTTTTGGCCATATTGACTACAGAGGTGCAGTTTGTAAATAGCAATGGACTAGGACCATGATTATGACTGAGTACGTGTTTTCTGACCTCTCCTGTTTGTGCAGGGGTCAGAATTACGACTTGTATGTTATTTATCGCACCCACTTCCCACTGCATTAAATATCTCACCCCTTGTTAAATTTGGGTAGTCACCATGTGTCCTTTGCTGGTCACAACATGAAAAAAATCAGTATCAAAAGGAGTATCCGATTTTTGTTTTCTATGCTGACGAACAAGCACTCAATCTCTTCTAGTGCACGTAATGTCTTTTCCATGTCGACGCTTGTCTGCATATGCCTTCATTTTCCTTATACGATCTAAGTATTTCATGCAGGTTTCTTCCTTAGCATTTGATCTTCTGTTGGTGCATTGAGATAACTTGGTCGTCATGGCTCTCCAGAACATCAATTTGCATGCCTTTCACCTGTGGTCGAGTGAGGGGTCAAATGGTAAGGTTGAAGAGTCAAATTTAAGACAGCTTTAAGGTTGAGCTTTTCTAGTACAGCACGCTGAACAGCTTTCTTAAGAGTACCTGTGGCCAAAGAGGTGTTATTAGAAATGGGGGTCTCTAGTTGGCAATGGTTTGCACCTTTGTCCAAGTAGGGACCCTTTCTTATAGTCAGTATAAGGGAGTTACACTCCTAAAATAACCCCTGCTCGCCCCCTTGGTAGCTTGACACAAGCAGTCAGGCTTATCTCAGAGGCAGTGTGTAAAGCATTTGCACATAACCTACAGTAATACAGTGAAAACACTACATAAGGTCACCACACCAGTTTAGAAAAATATCCAATATTTTTATATATCCAAAACAAGACCAAAAATGATAAAAATCCACCATACAGTTCTCAGTAATCTCAATAATCAAAAATAGATTGAAAAATACAGTTCCTTGAAGTCGACAGCTCCGTCTGGGGCTATCACGGCATCGTGAACAACAAATCCAAACAGTTCTGGCCGACCGTGGCATCGCAGGCCAGCTACAGTGTCGGGAAGACCCGCAAAACAGTACCTTTTAGAGATGCAGGGCGTCGGCGACCTCTCAATGAGCCCCGAAGTGCCGGAGTCCGCAGGTGTCGGTTCCGGAGGTCGGTGCAGGAGTCTTTGGGCCCTTGAAGTCACACGCGTTGCAGATCGAACTCCTCGTGGTTGAAGTCGGGAGCGCTGGCGTTGACAGGTGTCGGGGCTGCTGTGCGAAGTGCCATTACCAGTAAATCAAATATGCCAATCATGGAGACATCAATTCATAATACAATTTACACAGAGAGCATATGCACTTTAGTACTGATTAGCAGAGGTAAAGTTCCCAGAGTCCTAAAACCAACAAAAACAGGGTCAAAAAAAGGAAGCCAAAAAGCAAAAAGTCTGGGGGTAATCCCGCTGAAAAAGCCAAGTCTAACAGGTGTGCTCCGCTGATGCTTCATATTAAGATGGCTGAGAAAGTCTCTGATTTCTTGACTGTTGGAAGGTGGGCCGCTGTCAGAATTTAAGAGAGCAGGAACACCCCATATCGCGAAGATGCCATCTAATCTCTCGATGACTCTTTCTTGAGTGATAGATGAGAGATCTTCTAGCAACGAAATGGTGTATTCATCAATGATCACCATCAGGTGATGTCCGTTGCCAAGAGGACTGAAGTAGTCAACAACAATTCTTTCCCATGCATGCGTTGGCAGCTCTGACATTTTTAAGGGGTGTTGAGTGGTTTTCGATGACAGGCAGTTACATAGAAGACAGGCCTTCAATTCTCTTTCAACTCTCTCGTCAAATTGTGGAAACCAGGCTCGGTCTCAGAGAGCTCGTTTGGTGTCAACAATTCCACGGTGTCCTTCAAGGGCCACTTCAATTATCTGGTGTTGCAGACTCTCCGGAATGACAATTCTTAAACCTCTTAGAAAATGCCTTCCTGAGTAATGGACGGTTCATATTTGATGTTTTTTAACTTCTGGTATTCGCTGTCACTGGTAAGAGGTCATGTGTGCTGTTACCAAGACTGATGTCAGCAGTCACAGATCTGGGTTGCATCCATCATCGTTCTTTAGCTCACTTTGCCACCCCAGTTTAGACCCAGCCATATTCAAATCAGTCTTGATCCTGTTCCTCATGGGAGCAGTCCAGCCCGAACTACCAAACCAGGTCTTCCCTGGACCGGAAACAAGCATCCTGAGACCCGTCTCAGGGTAACACCCCTCATCAGCCAGGCTAGCTTGAATCCAGTGGCAAAGTGAGCAAGGGACCCACATCTGGGCATACCCTGCCAACTTAGGGCGAACAAAGCCAACACAAGGAGATGATGGACAGAGCAGATCTGTGACTGGGGGTGAGTGTCTGAAAAGTTTCAGTGCACCGTCCATCTTCTCCTTGTGTTTGCGTAGTTGTATTCTTGCAATCGCAGACCCCAACGTTCAATGCGAGGAGGCATTTTTGCCTTTGGATTGCCAAAGATGGTGAACAAAGCTTGATGATCTGTCACAAGCGTGAAAGACTTCCCATACAAGAATATGTGGAAATGTTCACAAGCTCACACCATTGCTAAGCTTTCTTTATTAGGTTGTGAAAAATCACATTCAATTTGGGACAAACTTCTACTTGCATATGCCACAATATGTCATCGAACATTTGGGTGTCTGCAGTGCTGTGCAAGGATGGCACCTAATCCGACAAGGCTAGCGTCAACAATTACCTCAGCATGAAGCTTTGGATCAAAGTATGCCTTTTCAGTAGCGTTCTCAATAGCTTATTTCATTTTCTGGAAGCTTTGCTCACATTCAGGTGATCAAGGAAAAGAAACATTCTCTTAATGGGGCAATAACAGTGGCAAAGTCTTGCATATATCTTAAACAATAGCTGGTCAATAGCTGCCAAGGAATCAACGTAACATGGAAACATCTTGTGAGGGACTGGCAGTTGACAACACTTGCACTTTAGCTGGATTAGGTGTCATGCCCCCATCAGAAAAGATATTGTCAAAGAAGTTTAACTTTGTCTTATGGCACTCACATTTATCAGCATTGCAAGTTAAACCTGCATCAGTGAGGAAATGACACACTTGCGTGAGAGCTTTTCGTGCTCCTTCTGTGTAGCTCCGAAAACCAATATGTCATTGCTACAATTGAAAGTATTCATGGCAGGCTATTTGACACGTCAAAGGACATCTTGAAACAGCTTGGCAGCTGATGACACACCAAAACTTAGTCTTTTGTAACAGGACAAACCAATATGTGTAGAAAAGGTTGCAATGTACCCGCAATTCTCCTCAAGTTCCAACTGATGATATCCTTTATTCAGATCAAGGTGAGAGAATACCTTTGCACCATTCAATTGTGTTACAATGTCGGCAATGTGCAGACCTGGATGCTGTTCTCTTTCAATGGTCTTGCTCGCTTGATGCATATCCACGCAGATGCGTACAGCTCATTCATTGTCCTTTTTGGGTACTACTACTATGGGAGAAACCCATGGCGTTGGACCAGTGGAATGCTCCATGATATCATGTTTGGGCAAGTGTTCTAGTTCTTTTTCAACAGCTTCCTGTAAATCAAAGGCAATATGTCTGTGTCTTGGAGCAATAGGATGGACGTCCTCACTGATGTGTATTTGGACATTTTTAGTCTTGAGTTTTCCCAATCATGAAACAATGAAGGGAATTGGCTTTCTATTTTTTGATGAGCATTCATGTTATATAGTTCCCTGATATCAGTCCCATATCAGCAGTTATCCTGAAACTGAGTAAACAGACGCTCAAGGCCGTACCTTGAAGTACATGAATGGGTGCTTGCACTTTTGTTTTCTTGTGTTGCATTGTTACCGCAAATTGATCTTGCCTTTTTAGCGGCATCAATGCAGCCCACTTATACACTTTAGTTTTTGATGACAGAAGTCGGGTCAATGGAGATAGTTCATTATATTTCGCCTCAGGCATAATATGTATTGATGCACCACTATCGATAATGACAGGTATTGAACAACCATTGACTTTTAGTGTGATTTTCAGACAATCTTTGAATGACTTGGGTGCATTGTCATGTTGACGTTTCTTGGACCGGTATTTTTTTCACATGCTGCCAGTCCAACATGCGCACCTTTTTCTGAGGTAAACATTGACATGACACAACCATCTTCTTAACTTTCACTTGACAGTGATACTGAAGAACTGTTTGACGAAGATTTAGATGGCGATTGACTTTGTTCGGTGTCGATTTGCCTCAGCTGATATGGTTGCTTGTCTTTGTGGGCACGTGTCGAACGTTGCTTCTGGAATGTTTGGGTGACCATTTTGTCTTCGTACTGTGACACACTTACTTTTTCATTCGCCTTGCAGACCATTACAAAATGGTTTTGCTTTCCACAGCCTTTGCAGATCTGCCCAATGGCAGGACTTTTACATTTGTGTGGAAACAAAAATCCACACCTGAAGCACAACTATTTTTTCTGTGGAGAAATCACTCTGTGTCACTCGGCCTTGTGCTTTGGCTTATGTTTCACGTCAAGACTGACTCACTCTGGACACCTCCGTCCTCCATGTTAGCAGATTGTCGATCAGCATGCTCTTCAGCTCTGGAAGCCATAAGAATTCACTCCAGACTAAGAGTTTCTCTCAGCATTCGTCATCTGAATGAATTGGACAAGCATATGTCAATCATTCTCAGGCGTATACCTTCCTCATCATTAATTTAATTGAACTTACAGTGTTTGATGAGCGTATCCAGTCTCTTGACAAATTTGTCAGTGGTTTCACCAACCTTCTGTCATTCTTGACTGAAAATGTTACTTTCATAATCCACATTCGGCATTGGATTGAACTTGAGATTCAAGGCTGCTTTGATTTGACTGTATGTAATTTCGTCAGCTCGATGCATTTTCTTTATGACTTCTTTTACTCAGCAAGATTCTTAAGGTACTTGATAATTGTATTATTAGTTGCTTCCTCCAATGCATCAACAAAATCATCATGTGTCTCTATCCAAACAGTCTATGTGTTGCTAATATTCAGCTTTTTGGTGGTATCGAATGGTGGTGGTGGTTTCAAGAAGGCAGTGACATTGTAGCCATTGGTGGAACTTACTGCTGTGGAGAGTAGTGTTCTTTCCAACTCTGCTTGGTGATCTTGTTTATGCAAACCATCTCTCAGGCCTTGCGACGTGCTGACCTCGGGGTCATCTTTAAAAATGGCAGGAAATGTGACCTCTTTCTTGGTCTCCATTGGAAAAGCAAACTTTCATGATTCCAATCACCTTTCTCGGGTTTCTGAACTTCAAAGACCTGTGGAGTTGTTCTGAGACCCACTTGGCTGCTGTGGTGGTGTGCTGCTATGGGAATGGATGGCTCCACAAGCACAACCCAGGGTGCTTCCTCTTGTTGACACCCTCCAGCGATGTGGCATGATGAATCTCTTTACTCAGTTCTGGTAAGCAGATGACTGTTTCTTGTAACTGCAGCGCTTTGCCTTTAGGCGTCTCTTTGTGCTGTCTGACACCTGGTTGATCTCTGCCTCGCATCGCTTGTATTTGCAGCTTTATCTTGCAATTTGCTGCTCATTCAAAACCTGGTTGACTCCGCCTTTAGCATTATCACTCTGTATGATGTATAACTTCAGATTGCGTAGTAGCATAGTAACTATCTTTGGTGCCTTCCCAGCAGGTTCTTGGCCAACGATGGGTAGACGTCACAGTGACGCTTTTGTTATCGTCAAATGCTTTACACAGACTGGGGCTATGCTTTGACTTCCCATATGCAAAAATTGATTCCGCACTTTGACTCAAGCACATGTGGCATGCATGAGCAGTTTGCTGGGCCAAGGCAAACTCCCTTGGAGAGCACTGTCTATCCTTGGGCTACTTATCCCCTATCTCGTCCTCAGTCGTTGCGTCCTCACCAGCCTGGGTACTCGCCAATGACTACCCCACACAAGGACCATAGTATAACACGTCTTTATTCGTCTGTGTGTAAACGTGAACTCAACGTTCTAAACCTGCATTCACCTCATTAAGCTCTAACGCTTACGTCACAATTCTACGGAGTCCATCAGGAGCCAAAAGGGTTCCATCATTGCAAACTATCACAATACTACAATACCCTCCTTGGATTACTTCTGTACCTGTGGGGGAACATAAGAGGACTGGACCGGCTGTCTGTCACATGAGAAGAGGCCCGAAGGCTGGATCTGTTCTCTCACTTGTACTCTGGACAAAGACATGGATTCTGAGGGTCATAAGGCTGACCTACTATTTGGGCTGTAGGGACACAGCAAGCTTCAAGAGGCATTTTTCTACATTTCCAGCTGACCAGTTTGAACTGGACCTGCCCTTGTGCCTACTGTTAGCCTCTGCTGGAATGAGTCTTGGCCCCAAAGTAATGTACCCAAGGTCCTGGACCATTGACTGGTGTAAAAGTGTACTCCTCCTAAAGGTTGCTGAAACCTGGGACTTATAAACTTTTTGCCAACTTTGTGCCCTGATAACCAATGTGGGACCTGAAAAACCTGCCAAGTGAATTTGGAGAGAGTGCATCACCAATGGGATTGAGTTTGCCACAGATCCCTCTATGTTCTTTTCTGTAGTAGTAAATTAAATTCAGAGGATCGCCATAGACTGGCATCTGATAGCTCCATGCTCTCTTTAGCCATAGCCTTCAGCCTGCAGCCTTACCCGGCTGAGGTAATCCAATCTCCTGAAAAGTTTCTAAGTCAGAACATAGAAAGCTTTTCCAGACCAAGCCGCCACCTGTATCCGATCTACTTTGAGGGTTGTTTGGGCAAGAATCATGAACTTCTCCCACTCTGAGCTTTCTCACCTTTGTGGACGGCTTCACTGAGACTTGGGACCTCGGCTCCCCATCCCTGAAGAGCCCAGCTTCGGCTATAGCCTGCTGCCTTGCCCTGCTGAAGACGTTTTGCTCTAGAAAGGTTTCTAACTGTGAAGGTAATTTTGACCGGGACAAACCTGGCCCTTGTATCCAACCAGCACACCCTGCACTCTTTCCTAGAGCAACCATCTATTGATATAATGTTATATGTTGTAATGATTTTGCTATTTTTGAATAACAAGAAAATATAAATAAGATCTTGTTTTTTTTTTTAAACAGTAGTTATCTCTGTCTTTCTGGTGTCTCTTGAAGAAGAGCATTATATTCCCTTGTGTGCAATAATTACATGCAAGAAAGGATTTTTTGAAGTCACTTAGTCAATTAATTTTACAAGTCATTACCTCTTTGGTTTGTCCAAAGAGGGACGTTAGGACCACTTGTTGTTCTTACTGCAGTATACCCAGGTCCCCTGACGTTTATTAGGTTACCTCATTAGTTTATAATGCTACTTTGAGGAAGGCAGAGCTACAGTTCCCACAATGCACTGGACCATCTGGATTTGTGTGATCCCTCGAAGGGCCCGATGGCCAGCAATTCTTCAGATCTGGAGTGTTGTTTTACCTGCAGTTTTCTGGGGACTAGTGCCACTAGTCTAGCAGTCTAGGGGAGTCTTTAGGTGCTTCAGGCTTCCACAGGGGTCCCTCTGTCTGGTGGAACAGAGAGATAGCCTAGGACAAGTCTCGATCAGGCAGTTCCAGGAGTGTTGCCGCGGTGCAAGGTATCCCTCTTTTGCTTGGTGCAAGTCCTGTTGTCGCTGCCATGGGTCACTTCTTCTGTTCTTGTTGATGCAAGTTGTTCAGAACTGAGGTTCTGGTGTCAGGGGTGTCCCTTAAGTCCTAGATTTAGGAGAGTTAGAGGGTGGGAACAAGTACCCAATGGGCTGCTAGTCCCTGCAGCTAATCTGCCCCTGAGGTGACACATCCGGGGGTGTAGGTTACATTTTCTACCCAGAACCCTCTATTCTGCCATTCCTAAAGATGGCAGAAATCTAATTTCAGTGTACAGACCATGCTGTTCACCCTGGAGTTGTGGCCAGCCTTCTGGGGGTGTACAACTTCTTGACTAATTAATTCCTGGCCTGTCCGGGTACAAATGTGCCTGAGGCAGGGGGAGGGCTTTTTACTCCTCTGGGAGTCAGCCCTGGTGCATATCAGAGTCAGAGGCAGTGCAGCCTTTGAAGCTCACTATCTTGATGTGCCACTTCACTAGCCTGCTTGGGAGGAGGGAGGTGTGACCTCCTTCCTGCCCAAGTCTTTGTTGCTGACTCCTAGGAGTGATCATGCTGCCTTGCAGATGGTCAAAATCCTGTCTTGGCGGCAGCAAACGTGGGTAACACATGCTTGCTAGCCAGCACACAGAGAAGCTGGGACAGGCAGGTGGGCAACCTCAACATGAGATTTGCGTCAAGAGTGAAGAAGCACTTTGCTTGATACCAAACACAACATATTTAGGCGGTACCATAATGGAGCTGCCAACCTCGGGTTTGCCCAGGTGCCAGCCCATGTTAGCCTATGGACCGTCTATTACTTATAGTGTTCATTTTTCAACCACCCACTTGCAAATGATTTCCATTGGACATAAACATAAGAAAAACAACTCAATATAATAGATTGTTCTGCACATTCATAACAACAAACATTGCAATGACGGTTTAGCACGTTAACCTTCAAACTGTTTTAAACACAACTTCTTGGCCAAGAAAGCTAAAAATGATACTTTTGCACATACAAAGGCAGTGACACCATAGCTGCAGCTGAATTTCGATGATTTTCTAAAAAGCAAATTAAAAGATATACTTGGGCACAAAATTTAAACATGCACTTCCAAAAATATAGCCGAGTACGGTCTGGTTATGCTAACTGAACCAAACCTTTATGAAGAATTATTTTTCTAATGGAAAAATTAATATTTCCACAATGATATGAAGGTAACAGTGTCAAGATGCAAGAAAAAGGGCAATATCAGGATTGTGTCAAAGACTCCCCTCTCCCTGCCCCTCCGCCAAGAAGGCTCTCCAGTCCCTGCTGACCTCGGAAATGCCCGACAAGCTTGCTTCCTTTCCATGCAATTGCCTCCCATTTCCTACTGCTGCCCTGGAGAATCCCCATAAGTTGCATGCAGAAGTGCAGTGGAAGATTTGTGGATTTGAGTAACAGTGTGGTAAGAGAAAGTGTCGACTGGTGTGTTTGGTAGCTCAAGTAGAGTGAGGTGAGTGTCACTGGAGAGGTCGAGGCTCAAGCCCAGACAGTATTCTGGCATTCCTTTTAATGTGGCATGTAGCTGGTCCTAAGACGGGCTAAAATGAGACCTTACTTGGCATTATGCATGGTTGGCTTCTGGTTAGTTCAACAGCAACATCTTCTATGAGGCTACAGAGTTTTATTTGAGCCATTCCGATCTAAGGTTTTGGAGTGATTTAGCTACTGTGGAAACTGTTTAGTGTCATTGATTCAGATAATGTGTGAACATTTACTACAACCTAACTCTGCTTGGAATTGCACCAGATAGCACTAAAATGCATCCTTCCAGGTTAATGCACACTCCATTTGAGCTTATTTTGTGGTATATCTACACTGCAGGAATACGTACCCTTGATGCTCCCTCTCCCTCAGAATCACCATAAATGTGACCTTGCTATCATTGCTTAACCTTTGAGGCAATAAGACACTATTATTACTCCCTATTTCTTTTGGTGAATCACTTTGAACTGTTTGTTTGAAATTACTTTACACAAACTCTACTCCAATTATACCTAGACCCTCTCTGAGAGTGTACAACAATGTAATGGCAGTTTTGCCCACAGGTACAGGAAAGCTAAGCCAGCATAAGGTAGGAAGGGGCTGTGTCATCAGAGCTTGTTCCAACATCTAAATCATTAATGACAGGTTCTTGAACGATGAGGGGAGCACTTGCTGCAAGATGTACTCTGAGCAATGGAGAATGGCTCAACATTAATGGAGTGAGATCAGTGATTCTGATGCACAAAAAAGCGGGGTTACTCGTGTTTTGCACATCCTTTGTGGCCAAAGGTCGAGGAATACCTGAAACTCCCATGTGTGAGCCTGACTTAATGGAACTACTTGCAAGCTCCTACCTTATTATTTACTACACATAACATGATGTGCCAGTTTTACCTAGATCACTGGCTTGGAGGGAAGTCCTAGCCCCTCCAAGAAATAGGGCAAAATGTCAAATGCAGCAATACAACTGAAACAAGATGAAAGGGCACCTAGTTTGGATTTTATCTCTTTGCCACCACATTGATGTGTGAAATTGGTGGCAAGTACTGGTCATGGCTTTACAATTTTAACAGCTATAGTACAAGCTACGCTCGGAAATACTTAGGAAGAACATATTAGGAGCAACATTGCACATGTATGGAATAATTATTACACAACAGTTTTGTGTCAAGGTGCTAAAGTCGACGGCATTTCGATCCCACAGAAAATAATGGGATCATCATCAGGACTAAAATAATCGCAAACATAACCAAGACCTGATTTTGAAACCAGCCGATAAAGGGGGCGGGATCGTGATCCAAGACACAAACTCTTATAAAACAGAGATTCTTAAACAATTGAACAATACCGATCATTATCTGAGGCTAGGTACAGACCCCACTGCTGATATTCAGAATGAGATTCAGATCATCACAGAGAAAGGCGTATCAGATGGTTATTTGTCACACAATTAATTCTGATTCTTAAACACTAAATCTGCCAGAACTCCGGTTATCTACACTTCCCAAAATACACAAAAACCTTGACACTCCACCAGGCAGCCCCATTGCTTCCAGATGTGGCTCTATACTTGAGCCTCTTGGTCAATATGTAGATTTTTTCATTAAGGAGTTCATTCCCACCACACGTTGCTACATCAAAGATACCATGGCTATGATTACTCAAGTGGAACATCTCCCTTTTGACCCCAATACTGACATTTTGTGTACCCTAGATGTAGAATCCCTCTACACAAATATCCCACAGACAGAGGAGTTAATCGTTATTGAAAAGACCCTTGACTCCAGGAGTAGACCTCACCCGGTACCGATATCACTTATCCTTCACCTCCTCCACATCTTTTTTAAGACGCAACTTCTTTTCCTTTGATGGAACTTTTTACCAACAAGTCAAAGGCACTTCCATGGGAGCAGTTTTCGCTCCCAACTTTGCCATTCTATATATGGATGACCTCGAAATCTCTAAGATCTTGGCTCCCCTCAACCCATTTCTCACTAATGTCACCATCTGGAAAGGATATATAGATGACGTCTTTATGATTTGGCAATGTTCAGAATCTACCTTATTGTTCTTCCTCGACTGGTTGAACACTAACAGCAATGGTCTCAAATTCACACTGACTCACAGTAAGAATGAGATTGCATTTCTAGACCTGTGGATTAGATCCATTGACGGCCAACTCTTTACTACCCTATATCGTAAACCTACAGAGAGGAATACTCTTCTCTCTTACGATAGTCACCACCCTCAAGCCTTAAGGGATTCACTTCCTTTTCACAATTCTACCGTATTCGGAGGAACTGTTCATTAAACAAGATTATTTTCATGAGGCGAACACTCTGGCCACAAAACTCTACACTAAGGGATACCCACGCAAACTTGTTTGCAAATCCATTAAGAGAGCCTGGTACTTCCCACGCAAAATACTACTCACACCAAAAATCTAATGACTGCATGGTTTGTGTAACCACTTTCTGCCCTATCTCCAATGAAGTCAGAAAATGTATTTTAAACCATTGGTCCATACTTAATGCGGGTGATTGTAACCTGGAACGCCCCTTGTTCGCATTCTGCAAGAACCGGTACATCAGAGACCATTTAGTCAGGGCCTGCCTTCCCCCTAAAAAGACTACACAGACTCTCACCGACCTATGGGGCTTTCCTCCATTAATTAGTGGGACACTCTAAATGAGGGAATTGTACTGTATGCCAATTTACCATCGAAAGTAAGGAATTTATGTTTGACAACATCCGTATTACTTTCAATCAATTTTCTAATTGTAACACGGCAAATGTTATTTATGCAATTTTATGCCCTTGTGACAAAATATACATTGGCCAAACATCACAGAAAATACGCATTTGTATTTGCCAACATCGCAGCTGCATTCGTTGCAAGATAATCAACGCACCATTGGTTGCGCATTTCTCAGAAAAGGGGCATACAGAGGACGATATTCGCTGGCAGGTCATCACCGTGGTTAAACCACCACCGCGAGGAGCTGACATAAGCTCCATTTTGAACAAGGAGGAACTCAAATTGATACTCCGTACAAACAGTTTGAACACAGGGTTGAATCAATTAGAGGACTGGACTTCATTAATTTAATGGCTTTCTCTATGTAATCTTGACTAATCTCTAAAACCTCTGCATGCAAATCATATGTGATACTGTCCTACAAATGTTTTGTTTTTGCTGGTTTGTACATATTGTGCACATACATGTATTATTGAATTTTAACTACACCCCAACCTCATAGCCTTCTGTCTTCTCCAATCTTTATTAGGAATCCCAAATTGGGACTGTCACTACTTGATCTCTCTTTTTAAATCACTCTATTTCCCACCTTCCTTTCCCGCTCCAATGTGGATTGAATTTTAACCACACCTTCTGTCATCTCCAATCTCTATTAAGAATCCCTTATTGGGACCGTCACTACTCGATCTCACTTCTTAGATCACTTTATTCACTACCTTTAGCGCTCCAATATGACCGCCATTACACCTCTTCCTCCAAATCATACTCAATATGGCTGCCATTTATTCCCCACATCCTCACGGCCCGCACTAGCCTTGACCTCTGACATCATCTCCGTCAACTGACTCACAACAGAAGGCGCCACCAGCCGTCATTCAGATCATTTTCCCGGATGCTTTTGCCTCCCTTAGAGTAGGCCGTACACCTTAATTTCGGTAAGTGCACGGCATACTGTCCGTTTGATTCTGAGCCCTTGAGTTGCCCTCGACCTCACTACTAATTTTCCTCCGCCCCCACAGGTGCCGGCGACCATGCATCCACTGCTACGAACACGATTAGGTAATGTCCTTCTTGAGCGTACCGTGGTCTCTTCGCCCTATCTGCTGTGCCTCTTGCTCAGCGTCTGCCCGAGAACACCCGATTGGGGTCCCCACAGGAATCACTGTCTTGGTAAATAGCTGCATGCACCTTGTAAGTCCTACAACACCCGCACATCGTCCCAATTCTTGAACATTTATTATTATTCTGCCTCCCATTGCAGGCAGTTTTGCTATACTATATCCCGTTATTCTACCCAGAAATTGTGGGCTCTCCCATCCGAAGTCTCAGTTGGCGCCACATTAGCGCTCTATTCCTTGAACCAACTGAACCTTTATGGATGACACCTGATCCCCTCGGGTCCCCACATGTTGCCATTTCCTTGAAAGGTCAGCACCTCGCCGAAGCTGCTATTCACCATGCATTCTCACTAACTTCCTGATACACCTAATCGATAAACAGATCACAGCACCTGGGAAATTTTTCCCAGTTGTATAGCTTCACCTTAGACACCTTCCGGTTTATTCACACCCCTTGGCTCACTTGCAATGTTCGTGCTTATGAACTAATCTTAGTGTTTTCATTCCCCCTATATTTTCTCTTCTCCTTACAGCAGGCAAAATCTACCAAAATTGTGATTTTCTCAGGCTACACATCCTTTTAGTTCTGATGATGATCCCATTATATTTTGTGGGATCGAAACGCCGTCGACTTTAGCACCTTGACACAAAAATTGTTAAATATGTATAATAATTATTCCATATATGTGCAATGGTGCTTCTAATATGTTGTCTGGCCTAACTATTTGATTATGTTTTGGCCGCCCGATTTTGTTTGACTTATGCCTGAGTTTTTTCCTTTTCGGAATTATTGTAGACACTGCCCCACTCCCTCTATGTTTTTCATGATGTTAAATGAAATATTATGTTTTCATATAAAAGTACACGACACAGTCGTTATTATAGTTCTGGCTGATTTGTTCCATTTAGAAATTGTTGAAAGGGACCACTGTTTCCTTATAGTTACTTGTACCCAAGGTCCCTCTCTGACACATTGGGTTCCCTTGTCCTTTAAAATATATACTAGTGGGCATGCAACACTGCTTGTGCCACCCACTTGAGTAGATCTCTTACCATGACTCAGGCCTGCCATTGCAGAGCCTGTCTGTGAAGTTATGCTGCCACTTCAACCTGGCAAAATAAACCTCCTGCCAGGCCTAAAACTCCCCTTTTTATACATATAAGTCCCCTCAAAGTAGGCTCTGGACAACCCAGAGGGTAGGATGCAATGTATTTCAAAAGTAGGACATGTGCTTTTAAGTTTTGCATGTCCTGGGAGTGAAAAAACTCTCAAATTTGTTTTTCACTACCATCAAGCCTATCTCTCCCATAGGATAACATTGGGATTACTATATAACATTTTATAAGTGTAAATCCCAATTGAGAAAGATAGACTTTTTGGATTTGGTGTCTCTGGAATCACAATTTAAAATCACAAGTTATGGTGAAGGCGGATTTTAAATTGCAATCATGAAAAAGCCACTTTTATAAAGTTGGCACTTTCTTACTTTAGCCATTTGGTTCCTGTTGTCTGTCTCTGATCAGTTCAGAGTGGGTGACAGCTGGGTATTCCCCCTAGACAGCCACACACAAAGGGAGCTTAAGTGTGACTTGATGGGCCTTGATGGCTCATCCTGACAGAATGGGAGGGAGGAGCTGGGCACAGCCTCACCCTTACACCTCAATGTCCCATCCCCACACAAAGGGCTGCATACCCCCAAGTAGTGAGTCTGTAGCCAGGACCTCTGTGCACTTCAAAGCCCTTCTTTGAAGTCTCCCTCACTTTAAAGGCACCACTGGGTGTAAGTACTGGACCTCTGACACCATGACTTAAGTACACTTCTGGACATATGACCCCTCTGCCAGGAACAACTGCTGTTCTGCTAAAGGACTTTCACTCTGCTGGACTCCTGCCTTGCTGTGCTGCCTTGCTGCCTGCTGCTCTCTCTGCCTGGGTGAGAAGGACCAGACCTGCATCACTTGAACCCGGAGTGACTACAAGGACTTGCCGGCTTTCCTTCTGATCTGAAGTCTCAGGGACATAAAAGACTTCCAACTCTTCTGCTGCTGCACCTGAACTCTACCCTCTGTGAGTCTGCCCTGCCAAGTGGTGCCACCCCAGTCCTGGGCCCTTTGAAGTGAGGCAAAGGTGCTTGCTTCAATGAAATCCATGCATTCTCTCCCTGCGTGAGTTGGAACTGGCGCATTACCCCCGTTGCCTGACCAGAACCTCTGCTGTGAGGATCAACAATGACACATCAACTTTGGAACCAGCAGTGCACAACACTCACTCCGGCTCGAGGTCTTGACATCACCGACGATGACAGCCTTGATGATGAGAACTCCACATCGCAGCCCCTTCGCCCATCGATGCCGACGCATTGCCGCTGTTGCACGGACCAGAGCATCGCTGACATTGTAAGGAATCTTCCTTGATGTTGACGCAGCATGGATCAAGGAACTTTTGTTCAGCAGTCCTAACTGGGTCCCTGCATCTGGCCTGCGCTCCATCGCGGTCGGCCTGAACTTTTGACGACTTTGTTCTGGTTCGGCGCGACTAGATATCGCAAATAAGTACTTAGTGCTTCAAAGTGCTATTATAGGGTTTATTCTTTAATAATTCATATTGCGTTCTCTACTTATTGGATTTTTACCATTTTGGTCTTGTTTTATTTATATTTATAAAATTAAGGTCAATTTTTCTAACTTGGTGTGGAATCTTTTTGTGGTATTTTCATTGTGTTACTGTTTGAAGTGTTGCACAAATGCTTAACACATTACCTCTTACGTTAAGCCTGACTGCTCTGTGCCAAGCAACCAGAGGGTAAGCACAGGCTAATTTAGGGTGTGTTTGTGACTTACACTGCCTAGGCTTGTGGTTCCTGCTTAGACAGGGTGCATACCTCGGCCAACCAGAAACCCAAATTCGAACAATGACTATTGTAAGAAATTGGAGTATATTGTTGATGGTGGTAAGAACCTACCTCAATTCATAATTACTTTTATTGTTAGGGTGAACCACTAAAGTCACTAATTAACCCTGCGCTTAACTCACTGTTAGCTTGGCACAGAGCAGTCAGGCTTAACTTAGAGGCAATGTATAAAATATTTAGGCAGTACTCAACAGTAATAAAGTTAAATCACAGCACAAGAAAAATCCAAAACCTACTTAGAAAATAGAGAATATTTTAATAAATAAATGATACCAATGTGACTAAAATCCAATAAGCTATGAGTTTTTATAGTTTGAGTTAAAAAACGGTTCGCCAAGAAACCCAAAGTGCCAACTACGGGTATCTGATCGCGCTACAGCAGGTCAAACGTTAAGGCTGACTGTGATGGTTCGCTGGTCGGGTACAGGGACCAGGTTTGACCCGGTGGGAAGTTTACCTCCTGACTTAGAAAGAATTCCGGTGAAAAACTGGTCATCAACGTTTCATCGGCAGAGCAAGCTGCAAGCTCGTTTCAAGGAATGGCTCAACAATGATAGGAAGCTGCTGTGCGAGGTCTCGGAGCCATTCATTGACTGCTCACTGTCGGGCTCAGTGAAGGCATTGATGAAGGTTGTCATAATCGATCGGGTGCTATTTGGCTTCAAGTCCAGTGAACCCATCTATCGGGTGCTGCTTGGCATCTGGTGAAGCTTGCAGTTAGGCAGGAAAGAGTACACTGTGACCACAGTCAACGGTCCAAGACCTTAAGAACAGTATTAGTAGTCAGAGCTCACTCCCACAGAGCCTAGGTGTTAGACCTGGTACCATTGGCCTGGGTCTCCCTTCCATTTTTTTGCTATGCCTCCTCTGTTGTTGACCTATTTTTGCTGGTTTAGATGCTTTGGGCACTTTGCCACTGCTAATCAGTGCCAAAGTGCAAGTGCTCCCTATGATAAATTGATGTATGGATTAGTGACTCCATGATTGGCTTATTTGACTTACTGTCAGCCCCTAGTATCGTGCACTGCGTGTGCCCAGGGCCTGTAAATCAAATGCTGCTGGTGGGCTTGCAGCACTGGTTGTGCCACCCACCAGAGCAGCTTGGAAAGCGTGTCTCAGGCCTGCCATTGCAGAGCCTGTGTGCAGTCTGGTAGTGCCATGTCGACTTGGTAAGTGCACCCACTTACCAGTCCCCAAACCTTCCCTTTTCTGCATGTTAGTCACCCCTAAAGTCGGCCTGCGGGCAGGGTGCATTGTATGTAAAAGGTAGGACATGCCCTGATGTGTGTGGCATGTCCTGATAGTGAATTACAGCCAATTTCGTTTTTCACTATTGCAAGGCTACCTGTCCCCATAGGCCCGAATGGGCAGTTTTATTATAACATTTTATAATCCTAACTGACCCAGGGAACATGGTAGAAAAACGAATTTAGTATGCCTGAACTCAAAATGATAAAATACATCTTTTTGTGAAGTTGGTTTTAGCATTCTGTGTTTGAAAATACCACTTTTAGAAAGTAGGTATTTTCTTGCCTAACCATCCATCCTGCCTCTGCTAGCTTGTGTATTGTATGTCTGGGTTTGTGAGTGACAGGGGCTGGGGGACTCCAGGAGACAGGGTGAGTCAGCACTAGGCTGAATAGACCTATCTGCATGAGGAGTGGTGGGAGGAGTAGCAGCTGGGCCTGAATAGGGCTGTGCCTGCCTTCCACAATGCTGGCTCCGCCTCCTGTGGTGTGTCTTGTGAGAAGTTGGCCTGGCATATGCTGTCCACTAATTATAGTGGGCACCTTGCACCAGTCCAAATCGACTCTTATGGTAGGTAGGTTAAAGACAACCTTATTGAAAGCTATCCTAGTGGTAGCTGTGGAGAGCAGCCTTCAGGCTAAGTCTTGAAGGAATGTAAAGCAGCTTGTTTTACCAGTCTATAATCTCTTGAGTGACCAAATGAAAGAGCACCACACCAGGTATATATTCAAAATATATGTATTTATTACTAAACACACCCCTCTAGTCTCTTTATGAGGCTAGAGTTCGAAGTACATAGGTTATAAGATCTTAAATCACAGTAATAGCACAAATACACGTTTGGGCCCTAGAGGCGTACCAAACCATATACCAATAAAGTGGTATGCGAACCACGACTGAACTAGACACTAGGCCTAGAGCCTCTAGAAGTGCTTGGACCACAAGGAACCACCCAAGGTAGTGACACAGGGGACCCACGGGAGACGCGTGCAGTGTAAATACACAACCACGATACGCCGTTAACTTCTATGGAGAAAGTCGGGATCGGGAAAATAGAGGAAAGGGACACTTTAAAGAGGACTAGGACAAAACCCTTTGAGATCTAGGACTTTGAAGAGTCTCTACCCACGGGAGCACCGGAGTACTCGTGTTACCTCACCCAGGGAAGCCGGGTGCATAGGTGCCTTTCGGGGTCGGGTTTCGTCGTCGTTTCGTATGGCGATCTGCTGCAAAGTGCTGCTGGCGACCAGGAGAAAAGTGTCCGGGTGGATCCAAGAGTGGATCGGAGTTCTGGTGAACCTGAAAGCAGAGGGGACAGAGTCTGGGTCACTAGCCAGTGACCAGGGAGGCGATGGACAGATGCCCACCGATGTCGAGTGCTTCAGGTTTGTTGACGGTCGTCTTGACTCTTCAGCCACGAGGTCCGGGAGGCGTTGTCGGCAACCAGGAGCAGGATTCGGGCTGCTGCTCAATGTCTGTCGAGTGCAGAGGTGTCGGCGACCAGATTGGACCCAACAAGCCTTGGCAACGGCAAGTCTCGAGTAAGATGTAGATCGTCGATGATGCAGACCAGCAAGGTCTGGGGAACTCACCCAGCGAGGGTAAGTGAGGGCAGGCCTGGAGCAACCAGACTGCCAAGTAAAGAAAAGATTGGCCTTCGTTAAGGGCTACTAGCCAACGGGCTAGCGACCGCGAAGGAGCCTCGTGACGCCGCACGTGGAGCTGGCTTACAGGACACTCGTGGAGTGGGGGCCAGTGATCTTCGGTGCAGGTGGTGCTGGAGGCTAGGGCTACTCGGAGCCCAAAGCATGACTTCTTGGGAGACCCAGAAGATGGTGCACTTGCAAGTGTGCTCGGTGTCCAGGGGTCACGGTCTCAAGTCACCCACGATAGCCACGGGCCTCAGCTTTGCTGGGGACTCAGGGTAGCCTCGGGGAAGTCTGAGAATCTACCTCTGGTGATGCGATGACTTCGGCGTCCGACGGGAGCTTCAGTGATGCGAACCGGACAGATGCTTCTTTGGTGCCTGCCAAGCAGGGGAGTCACTCCTTGACCCCAAGGGAGATTCTTCAGTCCTCTAATCGTGAGTAGAGCGTCGAAGGTCCAGGATTCAGTTTCAGAGTTTCGTCCAGGTATAATCTAAAGTCCTAAGGACTGGGTTCCTACCTTTATTCTAAAAATAGGGGATGGACTACTCTGTGGCCCCACCTATGGGTGGGTCAGGGCAGAGGGTGGCTACACCCTTTCCCTTTGTCCAGTTCGCGCCAAAGCAGGGGCTGCAAGCCCCTGATCCGGTTTGAACTGGGGTATGCACAGGGACACCAAATGTGCCCCCAGTGCAGGACTTCAAAGCACCCGAAAGTGCTCCCGCCCAGCCCCAATACACATTGTCCTGTCTGGGGAGGTGGTCACACCTCCCTGGGACAGGAAACCTATTGTCCAGGCCTCCCTGCCGGAGTTTCATCCAGCAGCAGGAGGCCAGACTCGTGTCTGTGGCAGCAGCATCCATTTTGTGATGCCAGGGCTCTGGAAAGAAGTTACCGGATTCGTCAGAGTTAACATGCCTTTCCCTCTAGAAGGGTGGAATGCTACCCCCGCCGCCAGGATTGGCGGGGGGTAGTATTCCAAGATGTTTGACACCAAACACGACATGTTTAGGTGCAGCCATTCCATAGTTAGCATTTTACCGCGAGGATATAATGCGTTTAAGAGTATATGGTCAGGCTGCACTACAAACAGCATCAGAGATGGTCTCCGAACGCTGCAGAGGGGCCCTGCTCATGCAGGGGCACCCTCTCACATAGGAACCATGCACTCTGCCTTTAGGATTGATAAGGCCTGCCTTAGGAGTGACTTATAGGTTTATATGTGTGTATGCATTTAGTGATATAGGTAACCTATACCACAGTAAGGGGTGCATGCACCACCTTACCCAGGCTGCAGTAGCAGACCTGTGGTGTCAGTTTGGATGGCCTTCCAGGGGTGGCATAATACATGCTGCAGCCCCTGGCAGGCCTCTGAGGTACCTATGCCCTTGGTACATAGTATACCATATACTAGGGACTTACAAGGGCACTCCAGATCCCAATCAGTGATGTGCCTAAGGCACATGGAGACCCTTTTAAAGAGGAAACAGCTAGGCTGGGGTTCTGAATAGCAGGGCCCCAGCCAGACTAATGTCGAAAACCAGTGAAGCATCAGCAAAAAGTGGGGGTACCCATGTGAAGCAGATCCTACTCTCCTACACAACCCCCCAAACGTAGGGACATTAAACTAACCTTGCCCAGTTAAGTCTTCATGTTCTAAGTGGAAATACCTAGAGAGTCCATCTGCATTCGCATGGTTACTCCCAGGCCTATGTTCCACTGTAAAGTCCATCCCCTGTAGGGAAATGGACCACCTAAGCAGTTTGGGGTTTTCACCCTTCATTTGTTTTAGCCATAAGAGGGGCTTATGGTCTGTCTGAACCAGGAAGTGTGTACCAAACAAGTATGGCCTCAACTTCTTCAGAGCCCAGACCACAGCAAAGGCCTCCCTCTCTATGGCTGACCAACGTTTCTCTCTAGGGGTCAGCCTTCTGCTAATAAAAGCTACTGGCTGATCCTGACCTTCTTCATTCAATTGTGACAGTACAGCCCCTACCCCCAATTCAGATGCATCTGTTTGAACAATGAACTTCTTGGAGTAATCAGGACTCTGCAGAATTGGAGCAGTGCACATGGCCTGCTTGAGGTCATCAAATGCCTTTTGACAGCTAGCTGTCCACTGAACCTTTTGGGCATTTTCTTAGAAGTTAAGTCATTCAAGGGTGTCACTATTGATCCATACCCCTTGACAAATCTCCTATAGTACCCAGTCAGGCCTAAGAAGGCTCTCACCTGAGTCTGGGTAGTGGGAGCAGTCCAGTCCATGATGGTCTGGATCTTGTTCTGCAAAGGTTGAACCTGGCCTCCACCCACAAGGTGGCCCAGGTACACAACCTGACTCTGCCCTATCTGGCACTTAGTGGCCTTGATAGTCAGGCCTGCCTTTTGCAGGGCCTGTAAAACATTCCTGAGGTGGACCAGGTGATCCTCCCAGGTGGAGCTAAAGACAGCAATATCATCTAGATAAGCTGCACTATAGGCTTCCAGTCCTGTGAGAACTGTGTTCACCAACCTCTGGAAAGTGGCAGGTGCATTTTTCAGACCAAAGGGCATTACCACAAATTGATAATGCCCACTAGGGGTTGAAAATGCTGTTTTGGGCTTTGCAGTATCAGCTAGTCTGATCTGCCAGTAGCCAACTGTTAGGTCAAATGTGCTGAGATATTTGGCAGAGGCCAAAGTATCTATGAGCTCATCTGCCCTGGGTATTGGATGGGCATCAGTCCTAGTGACTGCATTGAGACCCCTGTAGTCTACACAAAACCTCATCTCTCTTTTCCCACCACTGGTGTGAGGTTTAGGTACTAGGACTACTGGACTAGCCCAAGGGCTATCTGAGGGCTCAATCACTCCCAATTCCAACATTTTCTGGACTTCAGTCCTGATACAGTCCCTGACATGGTCAGGTTGCCTATAAATCTTGTTTTTAATAGGCAGACTGTCCCCAGTGTCCACTTCATGAGTGCACCAGGTGGTCTGACTGGGTGTCAGTGAAAACATATGTCTAAACTGATTGAGGACTTGCCTGCAATCAGTTTGTTGCTGGGTAGTGAGGCTGCCTGCCAAGGCTACACCATCAACTGACCCATCGTCAGGGTTCTGTGAGAGCAGGTCAGGGAGTGGGTCACTCTCTTCCTCCTGCCCTTCATCAGTAGCCATGAGCAAGCCCATGTCTGCCCTGTCCACATATGGCTTTAGTCTGTTGACATGGAGAACCCTTTGGGGACTCCTGGGTGTTCCCAGGTCCACTAAGTAAGTGACCTCACCCTTCTGCTCAACAATAGTGTGGGGTCCACTCCATTTGTCTTGGAGAGCTGCTGGGGCCACTGGCTCCAACACCCACACCTTCTGTCCTGGCTGGTAAACAGTCAGAACAGCCTTTTGGTCATGCCAGGCCTTCTGAAGTTCCTGGCTAGCCTCAAGGGTTTTGGTTGCCTTTTCATGTACTCAGCCATCCTGGAGCGGAGACCAAGTACATAGTCCACTATATCTTGCTTTGGGGGCTTGAGAGGTAACTCCCATCCTTCCTTCACCAAGCACAGTGGACCCCTCACAGGGTGGCCAAACAGAAGTTCAAAAGGGCTGTAACCAACCCCCTTCTGAGGCACCTCCCTATAAGCGAATAAAAGGCAGGGCAAGAGTATGTCCCATCTACGCCTAAGCTTTTCTGGGAGCCCTTTAATCATGCCCTTCAAGGTTTTGTTGAATCTCTCAACTAAACCATTGCATTGTGGGTGATAGGGTGTGGTGAACTTATAAGTAACTCCACACTCCTTCCACATTGCCTTTAAGTACCCAGACATGAAGTTAGCACCCCTGTCTGATACTACCTCCTTAGGAAAGCCCACTCTTGAGAAGATTCCCAGGAGGGCCCTTGCCACCACAGGTGCTGTAGTGGTCCTGAGGGGAATAGCTTCTGGGTACCTGGTGGCATGATCCACTACCACCAGGATAAACCTGTGCCCAGAGGCTGTTTGGGGATCCATGGGACCAACAATGTCAATCCCTACCCTTTCAAAGGGCACCCCCACCACAGGTAGTGGTATCAGGGGGCCTTTGTAGTGCCACCTGCTTTGCCACTGGCTTGGCAGGTTACACAGGAGCGACAAAACTCCTTACTGTCTTCAGACATGTGGGGCCAGTGAAAGTGAGGGACAATTCTGTCCCAAGTCTTGTTCTGGCCCAGGTGTCCTGCTAAGGGAATATCATGGGCTAGGGTCAATAGGAAGCCCCTGAACTTCAAAGGTATTACCAACCTCCTGGTAGCACCAGGCTTGGGGTCTCTACTCTCTGAGTACAGGAGTCCATCATCCCAATACACTGTATGGGGACCACTAGCTTTCCCAGCAGCCTCAGCAGCAGCTTGCTGTCTGAGGGGTTCAAGGAGGGGCAGCTCTGCTGCTCCTGGCTCAGATCTGCCCTAGAAGGTCCCCCTGTCCCCAAGAACTCAACCTGGTCAGGTTCAAGTTCCTCTGGGACAGTTCCTTCTTCAGGGCTGAGATCATCCCCCTCAAGGGACTGATCTTCCTCCTGAGCCAAGGGGGAAGGCACTGCCTTAACCCTACTACTCCTCCTCTTGGAAGGCACTTGGTCCATTCTTCCAGAATCCAAGGCCTGTTCAGTGCTAGACATTTTGGCTTGTGACCTGGTCACAGCAAACACATCTGCAGGGATCCCCAGCATTTCTGCATGGGTCCTGAGCTCCACTTCTGCCCAAGCAGAAGTCTCTAAGTCATTGCCAAGCAAGCATTCGACTGGTAGGTTTGCACTTACCACAACCTTCTTAAGGCCAGTTACCCCTCCCCAGGAGAAGTTAACAACTGCCAGAGTATGGTCTGTTCTGACATTGCTAGCATTGGTCACTTGGTACATCTCACCAAGCATAACTTGCCCAGGTAGCACAAGGTCTTGTGTCACCATTGTGACACTTGCCCCTGTGTCCCTAAATGCCAAAGCCTCTCGTCCATTGATTAAAGGCTGTTGTCTGTACTTGCCCAGATTACTGGGACTCATAGAGGAGGGCACATCCATGCCTCCATCACAGACTAACACAGCCTGAGTCAGTTCTCTAACTAGGTCAGAGCCCAACTCAGTTCCCAGGGTGAACCCTACTAAACCCTTTGCTGGAGCACTTCCACCAACTGTACTAGGGGGAACAGGTGCCTTAGGGGCATTGGTGGGTGCTGGACTGGAGTCTTTGGACTTGGTGCAATCACTGGTCCAGTGGGTCTTTTGCTTACAGACCTTGCACCATGGTTTTCTTTGGCCTTTACCCTTGGTAGACTGGGAATCCCCACCAGAAGAAGATTTTTGGGGGCCTGATGAAGACTTTTGATCTTTACCCTTCTCCCCACCCTTGTCAGAGTTCTTAGCATCTTGCTTCTTGGTTTCCCCACCTTGGTTCTGTACCTTCTGCTTCACCCTGGTTCTGACCCATTTGTCTGCCTTCTTTCCCAATTCTTGGGGAGAGGTCAGATCAGAGTCAACCAGGTATTGATGCAACAGCTGATTTTGACAGTTATTAAGAATCTGCTCCCTCATTATCAGATTATACAATCCTGAGAAGTCACACACCTTACTGCCCATCAACCAGCCTTCCAGAGCCTTGGCAGAACAATCCACATAGTCTACCCAGTCTTGAGTCTGTGCTTTTTGGGTGTCTCTGAACTTCAACCTGTACTGTTCAGTGGTTAGGCCAAACCCATCAATAAGAGCACTCTTCAAGACCTTGTAATTGTCAGCATCCTCCTCTCTAACAGTGAGGAGCTTGTCTCTACCTTTGTCAGCAAAGGAGAGCCACAAGATTGCTGCCCACTGCTCCTGAGGGACCTTCTGTACTTTACAGGCCCTCTCTAAAGCAGTTATCCATTTGTGGATATCATCCCCACTCTGGTAGGGAGGGACAATCTTGCTCAGGTTCCTATGGTCATAGGACCTTTCCCTATCTCTAGGGACATGGCTGCCACCATAGGACTCTAGTCCCAACTTTCTTCTCTCTCTAAGGAGATCTAGGGATTCTCTATCTAAAGCCAATTGCTTCTTCCTGATCTCTAGTTGAGTTTCCTCATACTGGACCAGTCTCTTTCTTCTCTCATGAGAGGATTCCCTCCTGTGAGAAGAAACAGAGCTCCCTATTGAGGTGCCAGAGTGGTTAGACTCCTGAGAAGGAGACCTAGACTTTCTGAGCACACTCATAATCCTTCCTGGGGGACAAAGGTGTGGTTCTCTAGATCCTCATCTTCATCTTCCCCAGAAGGGATTGGGTTTTCCAGGTCAGGGTCATTGTCACCCTCCTGGTCAGTTTCAGAGGGGGGCTGGGGGTAGTGGTACCCCTGGCCCCTTCCTCATCTGCTGGCCCACCCTCTGCTCCTACCCCTTCAGTCTCTGAGGACTTACTAAGATCATAAGCCACCAACAACTCCTGGAGGTGTTGGGTGGTGGGACTTTGGCCTGTCCTTAATTTCCTCACGTTACACAAAGCTCTCAATTCCAAGAATGGGAGTGTGTCATACTTGGAGGGTGGAAGCTCAATGGCTTCCTGCAAGGCATCTTTGGATCCTGCTTTTAAAGACATTACTAGTGTGGTGTGGTGTATGCACTACCTACTCTAGTGTGGCCTACTAAACTCTCTTGAGTTGTAGAAAGGGTTGTGCTATCCCTTAACACACAACTCTAAGTTCAGTAGAACTTACTGTTATTCTAAGCTTAAATTATATGTACCTTAGGTACCTTTAGTGGTTTTCAGTTGATCAATTCAATTGAGATTATCTGGTAAAACAATAGCAAGCTGGAATCCCACACGCTGCACACCAATGTGAGAAGTTGGCCTGGCATATGCTGTCCACTAATTATAGTGGGCACCTTGCACCAGTCCAAATCGACTCTTATGGTAGGTAGGTTAAAGACAACCTTATTGAAAGCTATCCTAGTGGTAGCTGTGGAGAGCAGCCTTCAGGCTAAGTCTTGAAGGAATGTAAAGCAGCTTGTTTTACCAGTCTATAATCTCTTGAGTGACCAAATGAAAGAGCACCACACCAGGTATATATTCAAAATATATGTATTTATTACTAAACACACCCCTCTAGTCTCTTTATGAGGCTAGAGTTCGAAGTACATAGGTTATAAGATCTTAAATCACAGTAATAGCACAAATACACGTTTGGGCCCTAGGGCGTACCAAACCATATACCAATAAAGTGGTATGCGAACCACGACTGAACTAGACACTAGGCCTAGAGCCTCTAGAAGTGCTTGGACCACAAGGAACCACCCAAGGTAGTGACACAGGGGACCCACGGGAGACGCGTGCAGTGTAAATACACAACCGCGATACGCCGTTAACTTCTATGGAGAAAGTCGGGATCGGGAAAATAGAGGAAAGGGACACTTAAAAGAGGACTAGGACAAAACCCTTTGAGATCTAGGACTTTGAAGAGTCTCTACCCACGGGAGCACCGGAGTACTCGTGTTACCTCACCCAGGGAAGCCGGGTGCATAGGTGCCTTTCGGGGTCGGGTTTCGTCGTCGTTTCGTATGGCGATCTGCTGCAAAGTGCTGCTGGCGACCAGGAGAAAAGTGTCCGGGTGGATCCAAGAGTGGATCGGAGTTCTGGTGAACCTGAAAGCAGAGGGGACAGAGTCTGGGTCACTAGCCAGTGACCAGGGAGGCGATGGACAGATGCCCACCGATGTCGAGTGCTTCAGGTTCGTTGACGGTCGTCTTGACTCTTCAGCCACGAGGTCCGGGAGGCGTTGTCGGCAACCAGGAGCAGGATTCGGGCTGTTGCTTGATGTCTGTCGAGTGCAGAGGTGTCGGCGACCAGATTGGACCCAACAAGCCTTGGCAACGGCAAGTCTCGAGTAAGATGTAGATCGTCAATGATGCAGACCAGCAAGGTCTGGGGAACTCACCCAGCGAGGGTAAGTGAGGGCAGGCCTGGAGCAACTAGACTGCCAAGTAAAGAAAAGATTGGCCTTCGTTAAGGGCTACTAGCCAACGGGCTAGCAACCGCGAAGGAGCCTCGTGACACCGCACGTGGAGCTGGCTTACAGGACACTCGTGGAGTGGGGGCCAGTGATCTTCGGTGCAGGTGGTGCTGGAGGCTAGGGCTACTCGGAGCCCAAAGCACGACTTCTTGGGAGACCCAGAAGATGGTGCACTTGCAAGTGTGCTCGGTGTCCAGGGGTCACGGTCTCAAGTCACCCACGATAGCCACGGGCCTCAGCTTTGCTGGGGACTCAGGAGTAGCCTCGGGGAAGTCTGAGAATCCACCTCTGGTGATGCGATGACTTCGGCGTCCGACGGGAGCTTCAGTGATGCGAACCGGACAGATGCTTCTTTGGTGCCTGCCAAGCAGGGAGTCACTCCTTGACCCCAAGGGAGATTCTTCAGTCCTCTAATCGTGAGTAGAGCGTCGAAGGTCCAGGATTCAGTTTCAGAGTTTCGTCCAGGTATAATCTAAAGTCCTAAGGACTGGGTTCCTACCTTTATTCTAAAAATAGGGGATGGACTACTCTGTGGCCCCACCTATGGGTGGGTCAGGGCAGAGGGGTGGCTACACCCCTTTCCCTTTGTCCAGTTCGCGCCAAAGCAGGGGCTGCAAGCCCCTGATCCGGTTTGAACTGGGGTATGCACAGGGACACCAAATGTGCCCCCAGTGCAGGACTTCAAAGCACCCGAAAGTGCTCCCGCCCAGCCCCAATACACATTGTCCTGTCTGGGGAGGTGGTCACACCTCCCTGGGACAGGAAACCTATTGTCCAGGCCTCCCCTGCCGGAGTTTCGTCCAGCAGCAGGAGGCCAGACTCGTGTCTGTGGCAGCAGCATCCATTTTGTGATGCCAGGGCTCTGGAAAGAAGTTACCGGACTCGTCAGAGTTAACATGCCTTTCCCTCTAGAAGGGTGGAATGCTACCCCGCCGCCAGTATTGGCGGGGGGTAGTATTCCAAGATGTTTGACACCAAACACGACATGTTTAGGTGCAGCCATTCCATAGTTAGCATTTTACCGCGAGGATATAATGCGTTTAAGAGTATATGGTCAGGCTGCACTACAAACAGCATCAGAGATGGTCTCCGAACGCTGCAGAGGGGCCCTGCTCATGCAGGGGCACCCTCTCACATAGGAACCATGCACTCTGCCTTTAGGATTGATAAGGCCTGCCTTAGGAGTGACTTATAGGTTTATATGTGTGTATGCATTTAGTGATATAGGTAACCTATACCACAGTAAGGGGTGCATGCACCACCTTACCCAGGCTGCAGTAGCAGACCTGTGGTGTCAGTTTGGATGGCCTTCCAGGGGTGGCATAATACATGCTGCAGCCCCTGGCAGGCCTCTGAGGTACCTATGCCCTTGGTACATAGTATACCATATACTAGGGACTTACAAGGGCACTCCAGATCCCAATCAGTGATGTGCCTAAGGCACATGGAGACCCTTTTAAAGAGGAAACAGCTAGGCTGGGGTTCTGAATAGCAGGGCCCCAGCCAGACTAATGTCGAAAACCAGTGAAGCATCAGCAAAAAGTGGGGGTACCCATGTGAAGCAGATCCTACTCTCCTAC